>BMAC01000132.1:1566031-1595340 GCA_014905375.1 Phtheirospermum japonicum
TTGATATAAAAATTAATATAAAAATTGATTTTTTATCATTTTTAATTTAAAGATTAATTTCTTATCATTTTAAAATTAATTAATTAAAAAATTAATTTATCATCATTTTAAATTAATTTAAAATAAAAATTAAAAATGATAAGAAAATGATTAAATCATGCCATGTAAGCATCAAAGCCCGATTGGGCTTTTTTTGTACCAAATTTGATAAATTTGCCAACTTAATGTATGTAGTTTGATGCTGGCCAACATCACGTACCTTTTCTGGAAAGTTTTTTAAATTGAAAATGATAAGAAATCAGTTTTCAAATTAATTTATAAATTAAATTAATTTTTAAATTAAATTTTAAATTAAAAATGATAAGAAATGATTAAATCATGCCATGTAAGCATCAAAGCCCGATTGGGCTTTTTTTGTATCAAATTTGATAAATTTACCAACTTAATATATGTAGTTTGATGCTGGCCAACATCACGTACCTTTTCTGGAAAGTGGCCAACATAATGTACCAAAAATAAAATTATCCCCTCTATTTAATATAAAATAGAATTTAGCTTCAACATATGTTCACACATCACTCGAATGCATAAATTTTGTAGGTATATATTATCTAGTTTACTTAAATAATTGTCAACACATACATATCACTACTCATGTTTAACCAAAACAAAACCTAGGATACCATGTTACTCTGTGATTTTGGTAACAATACAACCTACCGTGAAAATACAAACTATGGGTTTACAATTTTTTTACACAAATATTGAAAAATTAAAACCAATGTTTTTAAACCAAGACACCACACTTAGTCAAAAAGAAATTTCTAAACAAAAAATTTTACACTATCCTTAGAAAACGATGAGTTTATACTGGAATCTATACTACACATCTATCAATTATCTTAAAGGAAAAAAAAAAAAGAAGCCAAAATAAGAGTAGTACAAATACTTATTTAAAAAAATTATTTTGCGCATTAAAATAGATCCTACTATGCATTTCATAATATCTAACATTAAAATGGACATTCTTTGTGTATAATGTCATTTTGCATGTAAATTAGAAATCAAAGTAGTTATGTAGTAGTATTCAGTTACTTCAATTACATTCTAAACATTACATTCATACTGAATATAATTCATGTCCCGTAAACTAAGTTCATTTTAAAAGTAATTCCATACTACAAACAAAAAAAAAGTAGTATTGGATACATACTATGTAGTAGGTTATTACACACTGTTGTAAAATATCCTACCACTCTCGTGTTGTAATTTTATACTAGTTTTATACACAACAAATTTATTCATGTCGAGTCAACAAAACTCACTAAAAAAAATTCCATACTAAAAAAAATAAATAAAAATGTAGTGTTAGATTCGTATTGTTCTTATAAAAGATCATATTACGTACTCTGTTATAATAATAATAATGACCACATACTATGTAGTGGGTTATTACATACTACTTAATGAGTTTGTACACATGAGTTCGGTTTAATAACTTATATATGAACTCGGATTACTATAGATGAAGTACACATACTACCTAAGTACAAAATACCCTTTCCTTTCATGTTGAAAAAACTCATCACACAACACTTCAATAGTCACAAAAGTAAGTAAGTATGGACTTATAATTATAACATATATAGTCTGTAATTCAATTCATAGTATGGAATATGAAAGTAAAATGGAACCAGACTAGTATGGAATTAATAACACAAAATGCACACAAACATAGTAATTACTTGAACCTGAAAAAATTTCAACTTTCACCTGTGATGAAATCCAGCCCAGAAGGTCAAAACCCCAAAATGGTTTATTTATCACTAAATCATTGCATTTACACTAAATCATTTATCAGATTTAGTAGAATCGAATTCACATTATTATTGCATTAAACTATAACTAGTCATTAAATTTTCATACAACTAACAAATTTAAAATAAGTGTAAAAAGATATACTACTAATAACTACTATGTGTTTCAAAATTTCAATAGAATCACATGTATTCTTTTCTTTTTTTCTTTTTTTTTTTTTTTTTTTTTTTTTTAATTTAGATGTGCAAATATGCTTCTAACTGTCAATAATCTACTACACATTTTCCAGAGGTTAGTATGGATTCATATTTGAATCTATACCACACTTTTATAAGAAATAACAGAAAAACAAAAAAGAAAAGAAAAACACAACAAATTTCATTTTCATAATACAATTATGCATTAATACGACTAGTATGAAACTCAAATGCCAATAAAACTTCATCGTAGCTTGAATCCCATACTACATAGTCCAAGCAAGTGTGTATATGAAAACGAAATATGAATCCAACAATATGCCAAAAGAATTCCATATTGCCATATTTAACAAATATATCAATTAATTTCTGAAATTTTGAAATCAACTAGAAATCCAAAAACCAACTATTGAATCATAAATTCCATACCAGCCCCAAATTGTAGTTCAAAATTATATAATTCAAATAATCACAACATCTAAACATGAAATATGAATCCAAAAACCTAATTAAATAGGAAGTACTTACGGGTGCTCTCCTGGGTCGTCATTTTTTCACGCTGCTTCGAGAATACGACTGGAAACCTCGTTTGCTACACGAAGTAAAAATTTGAAAACATACTACCAAAAATTTATAATTCCAATTTTCTGCAATAAATGGTGGAAAAATATCACCCAAAACCAAATAATTTTTTAGATTTCCTGCTCGATATTACTGAATTTTCTGATATTCAATCGAAGATGTTCGATACAAAATTTTCATTCGAAAAGGAAATCTCAAGACTGATGCTTGAGATAGTTCGATTTTTTTTTTTTTTACAAATCGTGGAAAATCAGTGCCCAGAATATATATATATATATATATAGGGTTGGGTTCCGGTGAGAATGGGCCCGTGGGTGAGAAATGAGAATGAATGTTAGCTTATAAATAATTTAATCTATTGGCTCTAAATTTAACAAATTAACCAGCATCCCTAGTCATTATATTAAAGTAAATCTCGAAACGGCCGTCCCTCTTTTCCAATAAACACAGAAATCCGAGAAAGCCGTCCCTCTTTTCCAATAAACACAGAAATCCGAGAAATCCGAGAACAGAAAAATCCGATCAGGGTGATCAAAAATTGATTCTTGCTGTTTAGATTTTTGAGGCCCTTCCGTTTTTAATTAGGTCTGATCTGAGCTCGACAATTTAGTCGTGAGTTTTCGGTTGCACCTATGATTTCGATTGAAGATGAATCAGGTATTTTTCAGTTCTATTTTTCTACTTTTAGTTCTAAAATCTTCTCGATGTACTCTCTATTTCATACGATTCAAAGAAAAATTTATTTTTCTAATTTTCTACTTTTCGACTTTCAGTTTTTATTTTCTACTTGTCGACTTTCAGTTTTGGTTGCTGTCTGATTTGTTTTCTGCACAACTCAGTGTCAGTTTTTACACATTAGTTTGTTACCTTGTGCACGTCCGAGCCTAATGGTGTTTTGCACGTGTCGTGAAGTCTTAAAAAAATATATGCTTGTCGTCGTCTGATGTGGTTGTTGTCTGATTTGTTTTCTGCACAACTCAGTGTCAGTTTTTGCACATCAGCTTGTTACCTTGTGCACGTTCGGGCCTAATGGTGTTTTGCACGTGTCGTGAAGTCTTAAAAAAATATATGCTTGTCGTCGTCTGATGTGGTTGCTGTCTGATTTATTTTCTGCACAACCCAGTGTCAGTTTTTGCACATCAGCTTGTTACCTTGTGAACGTTCGAGCCTAATGGTGTTTTGCCCATGTCGTGAAGTCTTAAAAAAATATATGCTTGTCGTCGTCTGATGTGGTTGCTGTCTGATTTGTTTTCTGCACAACCCAGTGTCAGTTTTTGCACATCAGCTTGTTACCTTGTGAACGTCCGAGCCTAATGGTCCTATTCGATTTTGGTCGGTTCCTATTCGATTTTGGTCCCTTATTCAATTTGATTTTTTCTTGGTTCAATTTTGGTTGCACACTGATGGCTTCAATTTTGAATGAATCAGGTAATATTTTATTCTAAATTAGTGGAGCTGATCTGATTTTTGATTTTGTATTTTTTTTGAGTTAACCACTACGTGTCGTCGTTTGTGGTTGATGTTTGATTTTTTTTTGTGCACAACTCAGTGTCCGTTTGTGCACATTAATGTGTTCCCTTGTGCACGACCGTGCTGAATGGTATTTTGCATTGTGTCATGAAGTCTTAAAAAAATATGTACATGTCATCGTCGTCTATGGTTGTCGTCTGATTTGTTCGTGCACAACTCAGTGCCAGTTTGTGCACATTAGTGTGTTCCTTTGTGCACGTCCGTACTGAATGGTATTTTGCACGTGTCGTGAAGTTTTAAAAAAATCTGTGAGTGTTGTCGTCTGATGTAGTTGCTGTCTAATTTGTTTTGTGCACAATTCAGTGTCAGTTTGTGCATATTAGTGTGTTCCATTGTGCACGTCCGTGCTGAATGGTATTTTACACATGTCGTGAAGTCTTAAAAAAATCTGTACATGTCGTCGTCAGACGTGGTTGTCGTCTGATTTGTTCGTGCACAACTCAGTGTCAGTTTGTGCACATTAGTGTGTTCCCTTGTGCACGTCCGTACTGAATGGTATTTTGCACATGTCGTGAAGTCTTAAAAAAATATGTACATGTCGTCGTCTGATGTGGGTGCTGTCTGATTTGTTTTGTGCACAATTCAGTGTCAGTTTGTGCACATTAGTGTGTTCCCTTGTGCACGTCCGTGCTGAATGGTGTTTTGCACATGTCGTGAAGTCTTAAAAAAATATGTACATGTCGTCGTCTGATGTGGTTGCTGTCTGATTTACTTTGTGCACAATTCAGTGTCATTTTATGCACATTAGTGTGTTCCCTTGTGCACGTCCGTACTGAATGGTGTTTGTACATGTCGTTGACTGATGTGATTGTCGTGTGATTTGTTTTTCTGTCGTGTTATATATGGCATGTATTGTTTTGTGCACTGATTGAATGCGAGCTTTTGCAGGTGATGTTGAATATTTTCCCCACAATTGTGAGTCTGTTCGACAAACTATGGTCATGACATCTAACTCTTATTTTTAACGTTCAAGACTATGTAAAAGAAAGGAGCAGTTGGCAGAGTTCAAGACCCTTCATATTATTTTTTTATTTTTATTACTCTTAATTTTGCGACGTAGGTTGTGCACAAACAAGTATGGTATTTTATAAATTCTTATTTTAGGTGATGGTCTTTTGGGCTTTTCGTACAAATTAATTTGACTATAGTTTTGTCTGAGATTCAGAAATAAGACATTTTTGACGTTTTCTTTCTCTATTTGCTTGTTATCTTGTATTTAAATATGTTTACATATTTTCTTATCGTACATCGACAATACTTAATTTGGGTCTAATAAAAAATCCAACCCGATGATCGGATTGTAATGATACCATTTACACAAGTAATGCAATAACATATTAAAATTGCACATTAGTGAATACACTCGTGCACATTATTTCATAACTACATGCACAAATAGCCACTATATACAAAATTATTAAAATAATACATTCACGTCAAATTGCACATTAGTTCATATGCGTGTGCACATTAGTTCATAACTACATGCACAAAATAGCCTCTATATATAAAATAGCCACATCAAATACCTGTACAGACTCCTAGTTCCATCCAAGATGAATGTTAGTAGTAAGGTCGATGACTTTTAAAGAACAAATAAAAAAAATAAAAAAAAATTCAAGAACAAAACTTTCAACTATACATGATCACAATCCAACCAATAATTTGAAATTCGACGGAGAAACTGAACTAGCTTGATTTGTTAAAATTGACTCATTTCAAAGCTAACTAACAATAGGAATTTAATTTATACATTTTCAAACAGAATTAAAAAATATATTATCGACATATGCAGTAGTACAACACTTGAACTATAGTCTTAATAATCGGCCGGTAATAAAAGGTGTTGAACTCAAGTGCGGAGCTATATCAGGCGAAAAACAGTCTTCGCTTTTCTTTGTTGTATGCGAGTTTGGAGTTGTAGCTGCTGCCATCTTGTTCTCCAGAGGTCTAAACGGTGACAACCAGACCACTGGATCGGCTTCACAGGACGCAGACAAGTCAAACGACCACCACCATGTAGCTGGTTGTTGCAAATTGGAAGCTTACTTGCTTGTATAGTTGCCTCTTTCTCCTTAGCCACTAGAGCACCAGAAGGGTCCCCGACAAGAATAAGAAAAGTGAAGGCTTGCTGATCCCCCCGAGATGAATCTCCATCAGCTTCCTCAAATCAGCAAGACTTGAATCTTTCAAAACCTTCAACGTAAAAAGATTATCCTTTTAAATCAGCAAGACTTGATATTCCTCTAACGTCTCCAGAGACACTTGATATCACGAGGTTGAGGCACACTCAGGAATCCCTAAAACTAAATTTGAAAAAAAAAAAGGAACCTAAAAAATGAAAGGAACTAAAATAAGAACCTTGAAAAACTAAAAGGAAAAACTAACAAACTAAAATTGTCTCACAGTTATTCAACAAGGCCAAAAAGTTTGACATCATTCAGACAACACACTTCCAATCTTCCAACTTAGACACCACCACAATGTTAGTGAAGATAATAACCAAAGAAGATGATATCTCCACTTAAAATGATGTAAACCCTCACATTTTATATGTTGGACAATTTGTGTTTTTGTTTTTCACACAAAAATTCAAGGTCGAAAATATCCCCTTCTAGAGCATGACCAGGAACAGAATAAGATCTAAAAGTACAGTGTCATCCGCATCCCCTTCCCATGCTTTTATTGGAACAGAATTCTCAGGCTGAAGTCTACTTTCTAGAGCATGACCACTAATATATAGAACCTATGCGGGATTCCTATTCAGCGTTGCGAGGTCCTGCAGCAGGTGTGACATGATTAATAGATATTTGTTGTACGAATTCGTAGCTGCAAGAAAAATCATTAATAGCAGTACACGAAAAAAAAAACAATAAAAAAAATTATGTTTGCCAATCGTACAGTGATGGAAAGAAATGATTTCTTTGCTCATTTAATTTCTCACAATGAGCACAAGAAACAGATGTGACATAAACAAGCTATACTTTGTCCTCAACAAACTAAATCTCCAAAAGGCTGAAGAAAACTGTTCTCCACAACTTAAACAGGAAGAGATGCCCATCTAGAAAGAATTCTTATGGAAGTTTCTTGTTTGGGCTGCCAATCCACAAGCTTAACACAGACACTTCATGCTATGGCATGATCAACAAATTAAAAAAGTTGACAAACTAAAAAAACAACAATTATAGTAATTGCATGATATGATAACAAGTATGCAGGCCTCATTTCTTATAGGTACAGAGTTACTAAATTGGTTCAAAGTTACTTAGCTTGACAATGAGGGGTGTAAGTTCTCAATAAATAACCATGTGGGTAGTCATCATTTTCCTTCAAGACTTTAAGCTACTTTAGTGCAGCCATTACACTGACACGATATGGTGTATATGCTTAAAGTCTCAGAAACTAGGTCAGTAAATACAATTTTGATGGTCAATTGAAACTGTGATCACAGTTGATGTGTCAACTTAACACTAATAATTTCAAAATATTATTTTAAGAATATAAAATTATAATTTAAATTGTCATGAATAGAAAACAATATGATTTTTTTTATAAAGTAACATAAATTTTCTTTAAAAAAATACATTGGAATTTGTCAAAGAAAAATGATAGTGGGATTAAAAAAACTGAATATTTCCAACAAACAATATTATGCGACCATTTTGATTGATGATGATAATGAGTTGCAATTGAACAATGTACTTACTATAAATGATATTTTTGGTCCTACAAAATTTTCAATTCTTTTGAACGAAAAAGAAAAATATATTAATGGTGATGAGAATCGCTCAGCGACAATTGACAAAGAGGATCCAACAAAAAATCATGAAAAAGATGAGTAACAAAGTTATTAAACCAAAAGATGCCTGGTTAGAAGAAATAAGTCCAAACTACAAGTGAGCAATAAATTAGGAGTCTTGAATCCTGAGTTACTGTAAGTCAATAGCAGCATATAGAAAAGCGAAATTATATATAAGCACTTCATAAACATGGCAAATCAACAAAGCAGTTGCATCAACAGAAACGCAACAACAAAACTACAACGTAATAGATGGAAAACAAGCCTAAAAAAAATGGTCTTACCCATACCTAAATTGTAAGTAGCATCTAAAATATAATGTAGGACCAAGACTTAATTCACTAGGCAAGATAGAGCTAATTAACTGTCTGTCCATTTCAATTGAAACAGAATCTCTCGACATAGCTTAATGTTTAGTAATGCACATTCCAAAAAATTGGGATTCTTTACACCAAAAATAAATAACAGCATGAATATCTTACAAATTGGAGGCCGGAAGAATGAAGGGATGCCATGGCGGCGGAGACGGCGACGCCGACGAAGAGGGAAGCGACGGAGAAGGCCTTGAAGGGCATGAAGGTCGATTCGATGGCGTGGCCCCTTCTGATTGCAGAGATGCCCAACCCTAACTTGGCCGTGCTCGCGGCGGCCCACTAGCAGTAGCCATGGACGGAGAGAATTTCAGAGAGCCGACGAAGAGGGAAGCGACGGAGAAGGCCTTGAAGGGCATGAAAGTCGATTCGCCGGCGTGGCCCCTTCTGATTGCAGAGATGCCCAACCCTAACTTGGCCGTGCTCACGGCGGCCCACCAGCAGTAGCCATGGACGGAGAGAATTCCAGAGAGAAAACAAAATTTCATCTAATTTTCCAACGTCTCTTATTTACAAAAATGCCACCGGGTGTTTATAATTACAGAAATGCCACCGGCCTCTTAATTAAAAGGCATTAAAATTTGTGGACATAATTCATTCTTATTTCTCACCTACGGATCCATTCTCACATGATCCTAGTTTGGAATACAGAGTTCTCAATCAAAAATTGAATGTACAAAATTGAAAAGAAAATTCAAGGCCACAGTGTACGAGAGAAGAAAGGGTGTTGATTGATTTTATGATTAAGATTGATTAGAAGGGCATCAGATCTAGACGGAATTTGAACATGTTGTGGTAATTGCGTTGAGTATAATTGCGAGTTAATGGGAAATTAAGACTTATAGTTGTATTACTTGGGATATATTTTTTAAACTATTGGACTAGTTGGGAATTCCCCTAAACATTAGTATAAAATTTCACGTATGAAAATAAATGGAGTAGTACGATTTTTTTGATTAAACTTGAAAGAAGGAAAAAACTAAAATAAATATAAATAGTTAGTAAGGATAAATTATTACTCTTGTCAGTAATTTGATGAGTTTTCAATAGATTATTTGTAATAAAACATTTTTCTAATGGAGCATACGAGAATTGCCTTAAAAAATTAAGTATGAGCTGAAGTCTACCCCAGCCATTTGATTAGTTCAGCCCCTACCCTAGAGGGACACAATAGGGAACGGGAATGCTAAGGGAGATGCCGAAAGGAGAAACCCTAGGACTCTACCATTTTGTGTAGACGATTTACTTGACCAGTACCCCTCTGTTCCATTCTATTTATTATTGTATTTTAAAAAATCTTTTGTTCTACTCCATCTGTCACATTTACATTTTCAAAAGAAACTTAATATTACTTTTTTACTCTAGAATTAAATGTTACTTTACTAATTTTACTCATATTTTTATTATTTTATATTTTTAGTTATTCTAAATGAAATGATATTATGATCATTTGATACTTATAATTATAACTTTATTTTTTTTAAATGATCAACCACAATAGATAAAATAAACCAAAAAAAGTAGAGAAAAAGGTACAATATTGGAGAGTTATATAGGATATATGATCAATGTATAGAGTGCCACTTAATTGAATTTATCACAACTATGAAAGAAATGAATGAAGTCTATGTTTATTGGTCAGTAGTCAATACTATGTGAAATTAATAGTTAATAATTAGATAATATTTTAAACACATTATATTGAAGTCATGGTCAGAAAGTCTACTTTCCAATTCTAACAAATTGATGGTCACACCCAAAATTATGGACCAAATCACTAGATGCACATGCGCATGCTCACTTTGATGTCCATCCCTCGATGTATGCAAATCTTGTTCGAATTTGAAACACACTTTCATCTATGAGACTCCAAATTATAGTGTTAAATTTATCTACTCTATTTTTGAGTTCCTTAAACCTAAACTTAATCAATACTGGTGGATCCACTGAAACTAACATTAATAAAGGATATTAATCGCAATTATTCGTTATCCAGCTGTCGCTAGATTATTATTCAAGAAAAAGAAAACAGCTGAACTTTATATATTTATTTATTTATTAAAATTTTGGAGAATACAATGTTAACTCCAAAACCTACTGATATCAAAACCTTCATATAATTAATTGAAGTCTCATCGAGTTAAATAGATTCCTCAATCTACATAAAACATCGAAATAAAATAAACTGAATCACATGCTTACGATCAAGATTCTAAAGTCTAAACCCACGAATGATTGAATGGTCCTCTATTAATTCCTTTAATTATTGGAGGCCCTCCATAAATTAATGATTTCTCATTGTCCCGTATAATAACTAAAACATCCTAGCATAGCAGTTAGTAAGCATAGTCAAATAAAATACACAGATTTGTATTGTATCAAACTGGATTGTCCCATATCTGTATTGTTTCAGTTACCTATGAATTTGACTTTCAAGTGCATAAATAGTTGACTAAGGGGTGCTTCGTTAGGGATTGAGGTTGTGCATAAATAATTTGACTTTCAAGTGTGTAACATTATCTCAATTTGGGGAATTTGAAGGTGAAAGTTATTGCTATATATTTTATATCTCATATATTAATTTCATTAATAATAATAATAATAATAATTTTTATTACTAATCAATCGGCTTGAGTATAATAATACATTCATTACCACTATTCAAATCGTCAAAAAAAAGGCAATCAAACAGAATCATGAGAAATAATGGAAAGGCAACGTTTTGTTCTTTCGGGTTTGATTGTGTCATAGCTCGATCGATTGGTTAGTAATAAAAAATCACTATAATTATTATTGATTGAAGTTGATTTATGAGATAGAAAACCATGCCTCGTCCTCGAACCTTCTTACAAACCCCTAAAATTGGCATTTTCTAATAGTTCAACTACCACAAACACAATAAATTGACGTTCGTACTATTCTAATATCACAAAGTAGATACAATTTACAATCTAAAATAATTTAAATTGCACAAGTAGATAAGTAGAACCTCATAGCATAGTGGAAGCATGTCAAAATGGAAAAAAAAAAAAAACTAAAATAAAGCAACGAAATATACATATGTTATATTTTAACAAGTGTAACACTATCTATTCTTTCTTGGTAAACTTAGTTACCATCTTCCTTTATGAGATTGAAATGATGGAGAAATCATCATTTTTTTTTAAATTATTATATTGTTTAATTTATGTTCGTTTATTCATGGGTGATCGTATTTTCTTCACATATATTTTTATTTACTTACTAAGTAAAGTTTTATTTATTTAATAATTAATATTTTTCTGTGTTTGGTGTTAGCTTAGAAGATTTAATGGCGCTATGATCAGATCTAATATATTCTTTTATGAAAATTACCAATCAATTTAGATTAATTTATTTGATATGAATTTGTCAATTTACTTACTAAGTAAAGTTTTATTTATTTAATAATTGATATTTTTCTTTGTTTGGTGTTAGCTTAGAAGATTTAATGGCGCTATGATCAGATCCAATATATGGTCTTTCATGAAAATTAATAATCAATTTGAGATTAATTTTTTTGGTACGAATTTGTCTAACAGAGAGTTTTTTTTTTTCTTTTTAAATAGTTATTTTTAAAATTAGTTTTACTTTTATATGTTAAATAAATTAATTTGATGAATTTTATTTATCAAATGTACTGTATTGTTTTGATTGGTTACTGATTCCAAAGGTGTTTTATATAATATATATGTATATATTTGTATGTATCATGAACATTTCAATTATTTAACTATTTGAAATTAGTTTACTACCGGAAACAAATGAACATCACTTTAAATAAGAAAAATCATCCACGGCACAAAATAAAGAAATTATGTGAAACTTTGCAAGTGATAACATTTAAAAAAAAGCATAGAAATTATATGCTTGCTTGTGAAGATATTTTGTAGACTAGAGAAAAATGTTTTATCCTAACGTATTCACTATTCATCAATTCCCAATTTCCACTCACATTCTATTATAATTCTACTAATAAACATCACATCAATTATATTATTAGTATATTTTAACATAAAAACACAATATTCACTATCTCTTACTATTATTAATACCACCGAACCGACGGTTTTATTAGTAAAAACACCATTGGCACTATTTCATAACATTACTCGACTCAATTGCCAAATATACAGACTTGTCGGATGGCCTAACGAATTATGACCAGTCAATTCATTCTCAACGGTCGAACGCAAGTCTTTGTCTTTTTTTTATTTATCCATCACCGCCATACATGTTGCATATATCCCACTTACACTCCCCACACTGATCCCCACCCACCCTATATATTATTATTATTAGCCTTACCTCATCACTATATAGCCACAACAAACTAATCCCAAAATATTTACACTATTATCCTTCTCTGTAGTTTCATAATGGGAACTTTAGAACTAGAAACTCCATATCCAAACACCATCACCACCAACCACAACTCAAAACAACCAAATGAACAAGAAGAAGAGGAGTCCCCTATAGAGGAAGTCCGACTAACCGTGACCAACACCGACGACCCGACCCTGCCCGTATGGACCTTCCGGATGTGGTTCTTGGGCCTACTCTCATGTGGGCTTCTCTCTTTTCTCAATCAATTCTTCGCTTACCGGACCGAGCCTCTTGTCATAACCCAGATTACGGTCCAAGTGGCGACCCTGCCCATTGGCCATTTCCTGGCGGCGGTTTTGCCGGAGCATAAGTTCCGGGTACCTGGGTTCGGGTCGAGGCTGTTATCTCTCAACCCGGGCCCGTTTAACATGAAGGAGCATGTGCTGATTTCTATATTTGCGAATGCTGGAAGTGCTTTTGGGAATGGTTCGGCTTACGCTGTTGGGATTGTTACCATTGTCAAAGCTTTTTATGGCAGAAATATTTCTTTTTTGGCTGGTTGGCTACTTATTATCACCACTCAGGTTTCCTTCTCTCTAACTCTAAAATGTTGGATTTTTCTTCTTTTTAAAAAAAATAAAAAATAAAAAATGTAATTTGACTACTACATTTCTCCTCTAATCTCGCACAGTGTTATTGTTTATTTTAATTTGGTGTTCATGATTAATCATGTGTGTGCCAGTGTGTTATACTATACTTTATGAGGCCCATAACTATAGTAAAAAATAATAATAATGGAAGCATCACTATACGACTAGATTTATTTGTCTCTTTCATGAAACTCAGGTTATTAATTGTATTTTCTTCCTTTTAATAGCACTTTCTCGATTAGCTGATATACTTTTTGCAGGTGTTGGGATACGGTTGGGCTGGGCTCTTGAGAAAGTATGTGATCGAGCCGGCCCATATGTGGTGGCCCGGTACTCTAGTCCAGGTCTCCCTCTTCAGGTCTGTGAAATTCAAGCCTACCCATTGTCTAACTTGTATTATTATGGGGCACATCAGTCAATTCAAACTTCTTAATTAATTTATTATATACAAAAATAGATATAAAAACAGGACATCATGGTATGAAAAACATACATTATACTAGAAATATTAGAAACAACGTTAATACTTTCAAAAGTGTTTCTCTATTATTATTATTATTATTATTATTATTATTATTATTATTATTATTATTATTATTATTATTATTATTATTATTCGTTTGCTTATCTCCTATCCTTTTGATATACGATTTCCACTCAAAATATTATATTTATTGTAGTGTGGATAATATCTATCTAATTTGCATGGTTGAACTTCAAAGCAATGCATCTTCCAGTGGGAACTCAATATAATATATAAATTTGACTTACGAACAATTTGCACTAAATTGGGGTTTTCTTTCAAAGCAAACAACACGAGCAATAGTCGCGATAGGCCCAGAGAGGCATATGGTATGAGGTACCAATAAAGTGACATTATTTTGTAATGATCCATAATAGCAGTTGACCTTTTTTTTTGGCGCAGTCTTGCAAGAAAACATTTCAAACTAAGAAAAAGATCATCACCACCACAGATTCCTTATTCAATATTATAGAAAATTACCCAAATTAAATGACAGTAGAATTATGTTACAAGTTGCTCAGATAAGTCAATCCTGGTCTGAAAACCCTGACACTTGCACAGAATAAAATATGAGAGGGGTTTGTTTTGCCGTCAAGGAAACAACATTTTTTTTTTCAATTCACATTGTACAGCCTGGAGACAAACCCTTCTTTTATCAGGTTCACGTGCACAGTCTTTGCTCCTTTGCTACAGCTCAACAAACAACTTGTCAATTGGTTCAATTTCAACTATACTTTAATGTCATGCTTATGCACAACAAACCTTAGATTACGGCTACATTCATGGATCAGTTTCCTACCCAAGAGCCCTTAAATCATTGACTCAACTACTCATCTTTCATGCTTGGTTCAATTCCAAAACCTACATTAGAATTTTAGCCTAATAAAAAAAAAAAACACAAAAAAACACAACCTAATTATCTTTCGTATTTACAATTGTTTCCTTAAACTATATATATATGATCGGAACTAGAATAAACGGAAATAATCGGTCATGAAAACTTGAGTAATCTGGTGCCAACTGAATCTATCCTGAAATAAGAAATATAAACAATGTTAAATTGCAATTACAAAAGAATTTAGAACACATTTTGAACTTAAAACGAGGATTATATGACAATCTACATTCTTTTTTTCTGTTTTCAAGTTCAAATAATTTTTTGTTTTGTTTTGTTTTGTTTTGTTTTGTTTACAAGAAAAATAATAATTTTGCCAGCTAAAATTACCGTAATTTGTTTTCGGAACTAAGTCTAAGAAACTTTTACAAATGATTTTCGCCTCACTCTGCAGGGCCTTGCACGAAAAAGATGAACGACGCATGTCAAGGGCTAAGTTTTTCCTAATTGCACTAATTTGTAGCTTTTCTTGGTACGTAGCACCAGGATACCTCTTCCCAACTCTCACTAGCATCTCATGGATCTGTTGGACGTTCTCAAAGTCCGTCACAGCACAGCAACTTGGATCGGGCCTAAGAGGCCTGGGCCTTGGAGCCCTAACATTAGATTGGACAGCTGTAGCATCGTTCTTGTTCAGCCCACTCATATGTCCCTTTTTCGCCATAATGAATGTCTTCGCGGGTTATGCTCTAATAATCTACATAGTTCTTCCTACAGCCTACTGGGGATTTGACTTGTATGGTGCGAGCAAATTCCCGATTTTCTCCTCGCACTTGTTTACAGCTCAAGGTCAGAAATATAATATAACTGCGATTGTAAATGACAAATTCGAGTTAGATCTGGAAAAATACAAAGAGCAAGGCCGAATACATCTCAGCATGTTTTTTGCCCTGACATATGGGTTCGGATTTGCAACTATTGCAGCCACTCTAACACATGTCGGCTGTTTCTATGGCAGGTAATTCTTTAAAATGCTTCTTTTTACAATAAATATTTAGGTAACATTCTTTGATTAGAAATAAAAGGAGTGAAAATGAATGTTCAAACATAAATCATACATGCTGATGTAAGATAATAATTATAAAATGTAACAACTAGCTGGCTGAATTTATGAGAAAAAAAATTAAGCATAGGATAGGATATAGTCATCATGGAAGAGAATTTTAGAATAATTCAAACTTTCAATTCAAGTTCTGAATAGAAGTAACTGTAAACCATTCTCTTCAGTTTTTGATTGAATAATTAGCAAATTGTGTACATCACTCGCCAGGAAAGAAAGATATGAACAATGGTGACATTTGACAAACTTGTGTACACCCACCCACTTCACATGGTTTCGTCATTATCCAAACTCGACTGAGTACTAAATAGCTTCTAAATTTGTAAACCACAGAGAAATCTATGCAAGATTCCGTGCTTCATACAAGGAAAAGGACGACATTCACACAAGACTTATGCGCGTATACAAGGACATACCTTCCTGGTGGTTCTATTTATTACTAGCAGGGACACTTTCAGCTTCTCTAATAATGTGCATCGTCTTGAAGGACCAAATTCAGATGCCTTGGTGGGGACTCGTCTTCGCTAGTCTCATTGCATTTATCTTCACTCTCCCAATTAGCATCATTACAGCCACAACAAACCAGGTGATTGAGAGAACACATTCACACATTTCTCTTTTTTATGCTGCAGAATAAAAAATTGCTAGTATCAGTGACAATGATCTGAGTGACAGGAAAAGCAAAACTGTTGACACATCAGCACCAAAACCTAGTGCGCACACATAAAGCGATACATATACTATAGAGAGAGATCAAAAAATAAAGACCTGATTGATTGGAGACAAAAACTTGTGTACACCCGCCTACCGGATCGTTAGATAGAACCCAAATTTTATTTTGGTTTTTCTTAGGGTTTTTCAATTTTTTTAAGGGTCTTTACGTTTTTTTTTTTTATTGATTTTTAGTTTCTCTCCCACCCCCACCCCCCAACCCACCACAACCAGACAATTTTCTAAGGTTTTTTTTGGGGTATTTAATATTTTTTTATTTAAAATTTAGTTTTAGGGAACTTGAATATATTCCAAATGGTTTAACCATCACAAGGAGATTCTTCTCAACCTATGACACTGACATCTTCATTATACTTCTTATCTGATGCAAAACTAAACATGATGTTTTATTTGCAGACACCAGGATTGAACATAATCACAGAGTACGTTATGGGTATCATATACCCAGGAAGACCAATTGCCAATGTTTGTTTCAAAACCTATGGCTACATGAGCATGGCCCAGGCTGTCTCTTTTCTCAGCGATTTTAAACTAGGCCACTACATGAAGATCCCTCCCAGATCGATGTTTATTGTCCAGGTAGATTGCATTGTTCAATTTAGATATGCACTGGGTCTTTATTGGTATTCTGTCCTTATCATCTATTGCTCTGTAGTTCTTAGGTACAATTATAGCTGGAACAGTCAATATTAGTGTGGCTTGGTGGCTGCTTACGTCTATCACCAACATATGCCAAGATGACCTCCTTCCACCAGACAGCCCATGGACATGCCCGGGAGACAGAGTCTTCTTCGATGCATCAGTCATATGGGGTTTAGTGGGACCCAGAAGAATTTTCGGAAGTCAAGGGAATTATAGTTCAATGAATTGGTTCTTCCTTGGCGGCGCAATAGGGCCCATCCTGGTTTGGATTTTCCACAAGGCATTTCCGAAACAATCTTGGATTCCACTAATTAACCTGCCCGTCCTTCTAGGGGCAACGGGTGCAATGCCGCCAGCAACGCCGTTAAATTACAATGCATGGATTATAATTGGAACGATTTTCAACTTCTTTGTTTTCCGTTATCGGAAGAGTTGGTGGCAGAGGTATAATTACATTCTTTCGGCGGCTCTAGATGCCGGAGTAGCTTTCATGGCAGTGGTGCTCTATTTCACACTAGGGATGGAGAACAGAGGATTAGATTGGTGGGGTACGAGTGGTGAACATTGCAAGTTGGCAACTTGTCCGACTGCTAGAGGCATACAAGTTGATGGCTGTCCAGTGCACTGATATAATTGTAATTAGAATTTTCCACAATTTGTTACCAATGGCTTCTTCCCCTTTGTTTTCTGTAAGTGTTCTAAAGAATTACACAACACGAATCCACTAATGGAACTTAATAATCCAAAAAAGAATTTGGATGATAATATATGAAAAGATGATGCCAATTAAATTCTTAGTAACAAGCCTGGCCATGGTACCAGGTCCTGACACCAAATCCAAAAAGCTTATTGCTGGTAAGAAAGGGACTACTGCCCTCATCATTATGTCCCAAGGTATAAATTTAACTTCAATCATAATTTTAATGACTTTTAATACAAAATTAACTTTAAATTTCATTTGTTAATATTCAAACTAAAACTGAAAGTATTGACATCAAACACCCTCATCAAAGTCAAACACAAAGCAACATTGATAAAAAAAAATCTAAAAGTTGTGGAGATCACCAAAATATTGTGGAAAGTAAAATTAAACACAAATATGAAGTGTTAGAAATATAACACAAATTTGTTATTTGTCACAGGCTGCTCTGAATCTCCAACTAAATAATCTTCCACATAAATGAAGTCAGCAACTTAAGATGTACTCCAAATCACAGGATATACCCCCACCCCACCCCACCCCAAAATTATCTAACTGGGTTAATAAAATCACACGGTTCTTATCAAGGTCAATCAACTATCTACACTGCTAACCTGTCATTGACATGGGGCCCTGATTTGTGCAATTTCTCCGTCAATTGTCACTAAAGAGTCAAGTCTAAATAGTAAAATTGCAACCATGTTTGTTCTGGGTTTCTTCAGACCCGGATTAGGATTTTGAAAATCCCAATCCCAAAACAAACGCAACCTTAAAATCCAAATTCCAAACCCTGCCTATTAACCTATTCAATTTAAGTTTTGAGAAAAAAAATACAACATTCCCTTTTTTCTAAATTAACTTTTCGAATATGTACTTTTATTTTCATATATACAAATTGGGTGTAAAATTGTAGATCTTGGAGATAGGATTAATCTGATATATTATTCATCTAAAATAGATAACAAATGAAAAGGTTATGACGGTGTGAAGTTTTGAGTATAAAAACAAAGATCTGATTTGACATGCAAATCATCTCAAAATCATGCTACAATAACAAAATCTTCTTATAAAACTCTAACGACACAAGGATTTTACTATTCATTTGGACTTTGAAAATCCAAGTCTCAGGACTCTAGAAACCACGAAAATCCCAGAGCAAACGCAACGTTTTCTCACATAACATTGACACTAACAAATGAGAATCGATTCTTTCTTTAAGAAAATGCTTAAGACCTTACCGTACTGGTGACGACTGCATTGAAAGCCACTGGTTGTACTCATCCATACGAATGATAAATGAGCTAGAACTTGGGGAACCCCCACCACCATATGCCTGGAAGGTTCAAATAGCAGACATAAAGCTCATTCTAGAAACATTCTTCTGGACCCCTTTTTTTATATAATTAGGGAAAGAGGATCAACAAGCAGAGTTTGTTCACCATTCTACACACCTTTGCAATTTCAGAAGTATCTGTACCGCTGTCAATAGTCCTCAGGCACATTTTTAGATTTTTACGCTGCATGTAAATGACAGCTCCAATAGGCCTGTTTCATCAGTAGGTAACATAAGACTGGCAATAAATACACACACACACACATAAAAAAGAAAATAAACCTTATAAGAAACTCAAACAATAAACAGAGAGTAATGAAAGTTAATCACCTTAACCCTGCTTCTGCACTCATTCGGCTGAGTTCCTTGCCAATCTCATCACTGAGATCTGAGCTCCCGTCAGCTCTAACACCCTAAACAACAACCAATAAAGATGCCAACAATTAAGGGCAAGTGAGCAAATGCACCCAAATCACTAGTTTAACATAAACTTAAGAATGCAAGTCACAAGTTTGAACCATGGATTAGCCATTTAATCAAACTAACTAAAGCTCCCGAAATGTGTGATATTGAACAAAATGGCTTTACCAGACACTCCCCATAAAACCCTTGGCCCAACTGAATTCTAAAAACCTTATGCAGCAATTTCTTTGCATCAGCGTGCCGACTAGAAAGATAAGTCTTTCCCCTCGTGATCAAGTCCACAGAGCAGATCGTCATTAACTGTTCATACAGATAAGTGATTAAAAAAAGGAAACTATAACAGTCCAAACAAATAAAACACAGTGGAGAAAGCGCAAATTATCATATAGTTATCAGATGAGCAATGTACGCTCATTAGCTACTGGGCTTTTCTTTTTTCCTTCCGCTAACATTTTTCTAATATTTCATCTTACGGATGATTAACAGTGAAGAAAAAACATGGAGAAGTATGCACTTTAAATAAAATTTGATACCTGTTGATACATGCACGAATTAGTAATGCAGTTCAATTTTGAACGCCATTCTTTTAGCCCAATATTAAATTCTTTGGTATCAGGTAAACTCCACCGGCGAAGATCCCCATCTTCAATGTACTTGAGAATTATACCCACCCGCTCACGGTCTTCATGGTTTAGTAGTGTCAGTCTATCATCCTAATGCACACAAAGCATCATTACTACTTTAAGCAGTGACACATCAGACTCAAAGTTACTTAATGTAAAAATATCTGTTTTATCACACTCACTTACAATGTCAAATCCGGTCTCCAAAAGTTTAGCAGCGAAATATTTGTATGTAGCAGTGGAGCTACTTGTCTCAGTATTCACATAAAATGTAAGGTTCGTATCAGAATCTTCCCCTGTAGAAACTCGAGAAAGCACTGATTTCCGGTGATCAAATAAAATAACCCTAATTGCAAGAATTGTTCAATTAGCCGCCAGGAACTACATAATATGAAGTGAACAGAAACATATCATGATTCATTTGTGAAATATTCAAACTGCACTAACTTGGATGATGTTCGCCTGGATAGCTCCAAAGCAAAACCTTCTGGACCTAAAAAATCTAGAAAGTAGCATGTCTTCATTCCTTCGATGCATAAGTCGTCAACCCTGAGGACGAATGAAGGTTATAAACAGAGTTACAGGCAAAAACTATTAAGAGGGGAAATTCACCTCACCACTATCGAATTACAGACATATAGTATTCATATTTCAAATTAGATCACCAGTCGAATGGGCATAATCAAAATACACAATGCCGTGAAAAAAACGCGCTACAATACCTGAACGGTGCGACGGCAGAGAAAGGTAAAATGAGGCAAGAGAGATTTAGTCGAGAGTGGTAGAGGTATGCGAACAGGGCACCATAAGCTCCGGAAAATGATGGATAATTGTATAACACCAGGTTTGGGGTTTTATTCTCCGACGCACTGCGTATTGCTTCTAAGGCGGCGTCTGACCGGAATTGATGGACAAGCATAGATAATTGAGACGGAAATCGAAAGGCAGTGAGTCGCCGGTTGAATAGGGTAGAGAGATACATTCAATTTCTATTTGACGGCGGTGCCGACGGCGAGAGTGAATTACTCTTCCGCTTACCCTGTCCTCTGTGCTTTTTCGTTAATGTGAAATTACAAGATTGGTCCCTGTGACTGGCAGTGTCCGATTTTAGTCCTGCAACTATTCGATGAATTAATTTTGGTCCTATAGAAAATGGTCATGTAAAATTTTAAGGCTTAATTTTGGTATTTAGAATTTTAGGGTATTCACAATTTGTGAATAGTAAGAATTCTTGTTTGCTATAGGATTCAAAATTCATTACTTTTTATTGTAAATGTCAAATCATGTCTGAAAGTTATTGATAATGTATTATTATATTGTATTTGATGTCAAATCGTCTTTGAAAAGTAGGTGGTAATGTATTATTATTATATTGTATTTAGTAATATATGATTATTTAATTGTAAGATATTGTTGTTTGAGTATTTGATCTTTGACTGTTAGAACAAACGAGTATTCGGTATTTCGAATTCTGAATCTGATATTCCAAATCCTAGCCCAAACAGGGTAATTCCATTCGGACTCATGTAAATTTTATTCTTAAATATGTTGCATATACTTTTATTTTAATATATTCTTATTTATTTTAATTAATAAATACACACACAAAAATATAAAATATAAAATTCCTGCTCTCAGCAGCAGGTCAGAAATTTTTTGGCAAAGTTTAGATAATCTGGAGGTGGACACCATTGGAGTAGGAAAACTTTTGGCATTGGACATTCCTGCTCTCAGCAGCAGGTCAGAAATGTATTTCTTTTGGCAAAGGTGAAGGACTTGAGATGTTTCGGTCACCTCTACACCAAGAAAGTGATGTAGATTGCCTAAATATTTAATTAAAAAAGCCTGACTGAGCTGTGTAATAACCTCAGAGATCACAGAAGCATGAGAACCTGTAATAAGTATATCATTAACATATATGAGAAGGAATATCTGAGTGTGACCATTGGATTTGTAAAAAAGGGATGTGTCAGCTTTGGAGTTATTGAAGCCAAGGTTCTGTAATACATTTGAGGAACCAGGCCCTAGATGCTTGTTTGAGACCATATAGTGCTTTATTCAACTTGAGACGAGGGGATTACCATCAGAACCATTTATTTCAAATCTTTGAGGCTGTTTCATGTAGATTATTTCCTGTAGATCACCATGGAGAAAAGCATTATTGACATCCAATTGTCTTATGGTCCATCAATTTGTAACAACAATGATGATGATCAACCTGATGGTGATAGGCTTTATAACAGGACTGAATGTTTCCCTGAAGTCAGAACCAGCAGTCTGAGAGTAGCCTTGAGCTACTAATCTTGCCTTATATCTGAAGATAGAACCATCTGCATTCTTTTTTAGCTTGAAAATCCATTTACAGCCTACCAAATTCTTTCGAGGTGGTAAGTGAGTCAAAGTCCAGGTATTATTTCTTATGAGAGCTTGATACTCAGCAGACATAGCCTTGATCCAGTGTTGGTTGGTTAAGGCCTGTTTGTCAGAAAGGGGTTCAGTATTGGATAAATCCATAGTATAAGCCTTAGGCTTGTATATGAAAGGCTTGGATCTTGTGATCATGGAGTGAGTAGGCATGTTTATGTCATGAGGAGAAGAAGATTAAGGTGAAGCATTGTTGTCTAGTGGTAGATGAACAAAAAGTGGAATGGTACTGTTTGAACTCTGAGATGAAGGAGAAGATGGTTGAGTTGGGGAAGTGTGTTGTTGATCCAAGATGTGAGGATCATGATTGTTTTATGAAGGAGGAGAAGGGGGAAGTTGGTTAGATGTATGATCAGTAAGGTAGTTAGAGGACAAGTGTGAGGGGGGTAGATGTGAAGGGATGGGGGTTGAGGAGTTTGATTTGTGGGGGAAAATGTTTTCATCAAAAAGAACATGTCTGGTGATAATAACCTTGCCATGAGGCAGAAGAATCTTGTAGCCCTTGTGATGTGTACTATAACCAATAAAGGTGCTTGTAGTTGATCTGAATTATAGTTTGTGTTTGTTGTATTGTTTGAGAAAAGCGTATGAAATGAAGCCAAAAACTTTAAGTTGAGTGTAATCAAGTTTATGACCATGTAAGACCTCAAGAGGACTTTTATGAGACAGTTGCTTGGAGGGTATTCTATTTATGATGTAGGCTGCAGTGGAAAAATCATCATCCCAAAATGACATAGATAAGCCTGGTTGAGCCAATAAGAAAAGTCCCATCTTTACCAAATGTCTATACTTTCTTTCAGCCACACCATTCTGCTCATGTGTATAAGGGCAGGAAAATTTGTGATTTATTCCATGATCATAAAAAAATTTGGATAGAGATTGAAATTCTCCTCCCTAGTCAGTTTGGAACAACTTTTATTATAGTTGTAATTGATTTTCTACTAATGTTTTAAAGTGTGTGAAAGCTTGATAGGTGTCAGACTTTTTCTTGAGAAGATAAAACCAAGTGAACTTACTATGATGATCAATGAAGCTTACTTAGTGAAACCATTTCTATACTTGACTGGTGAAGGACCCCACAAATCTGAGTGTATAATCTCTAAAGGTGAGTTTATCATGCTAGTAGAAGAGAAAAAAATGGAGTTTATGACTTTTAAGCAGCATACAAGGAGAACATAAGCTATATTTTTTATTAATGACAAGAAGAATTTTACAATATTTCAATGATTTTATTACAATGTTAGGAGAAATATGGCCTAGTCTCCTATGCCACAAGTCTTAAGTCTGATTTATTGTTAAGGGTAGCAGCATGGATGCTTGAATAGATGACATCAGGGGATGATAAAATGGATTGATATATATGTGGTGAAACTTGAAAGATTGAACTGGTAGAGACCCTCCTTAAGTGTTCCCTTGAGTAGGATTCCCTGAGTAGCTTGATCCCTAACAAGGCAAAAGTTAGGATGTAATTCAAAAAAGACACAATTATCTTTGGCAAATTCAGAGACACTAAGCAAAATTTTTAGTGACATTAGGAACATACATGAGTGTGTTTAAGTGGAATATTCTAGAGTGTAAGTGTGAGTGAAGCTGTGATTGACTAATGTGAGTAATATGTTAGGATTCCAGGTTATATGATAAAAAGGAGAAGCGATAAAGAACGACACAAAAAATTATTTACTCAATCGTTAGAGAGAGATACTGACTACGTCTGGGGGCGCTGCCAAGCCAGGAGTTTGCACTAAAATAATTTTTGAGATAGGGTTACAATTACACAATCAAGCTATTTATAATAAGAAAACTCTAGTTATAATTTTGCGCGAACTCCCTTAAATACCCCCAAAAATTTGACTTGGGGCCCAGCCCCCCTGCATCCCTGCCAACTCACCGATGAGTTGGATCGCCATGGACGAGGGCTTGGATGTACAGTACTTCAGACTCCACAACCCAACATAATATACTCACCATCATCATTTTCCATTTGCAGCTTATTTCGACCTTGATATTCAGAGACAGAGGACATGTTGCTTAGATCATTTGTTAGATGGTTACTGGCACCAGAGTCTAGATACCAGAACGATTCCAGATTGTAATCATTAGAAGAGCCAGAAATTTGCATCATATTTAGAGTAGGGCCTCTATTTCCATTCATGTTATTGCCATTATAGTTGTTTCCACTGTTCTGATTATGCCGAGTGGGGTTGAAATTAGAGTCAAATATGTGCCAGCACTTATCTGCAGTGTGACCTGGTATGTTGCAGACTTGACACACAGGTTTTCCCGAACCATATTTGCCTCTACCTCTATGTCCTCCTTTATCGTTGATTCTACCTCTGCCCCTGTAATTGTTGTAACCATATCCTCTTCCTCTATTAGCAGAACCAGACTTACCACCCCCTATGGTGGTGTTGCCACTTTGTGATACAAAACTCAAGCTAGGCTACCATCAGTGTTAATGTTGCTGACAAGAGCATCTGACTCCAATCTAGACTAATAACTTAGCAATAGTGCTTGCACATCCATTACATTCCAAGATTCAATCCTAGAGGTGACAGTAATCATGATTGGATCATACTCAGTCCCAAGAGCAGAAAACATATGAAGTATTTGATCTCTATAGAAACTTTAGCTCCAACAAATGCAAGCATATCAAAGTATCCTTTCATCTTATTCAGAAAGTCTCTCATACTCATATTGCCTTTTTTCATGGTTTGTAATTGTAACTTCAGTTGCATTTGCTTAGCTAAGAACTGATTAGTAAAATTTGTAGCTAATGCATGCCAGATCTGTTTTGAAGAATTTAAACCAACTATTTGTACTAGAATACCTTCAGAAGTGAAGACAATAACCATGATGCCAAGATTTGATCTTGTCTCCTGTAAGCAATGTATTTTGGATTGGCTATCTCCACTCTTTGCCGTGTGATGAACTCTTGAGGAGGTCGAGTTGTGCCTGAGATGAGATGCTCCAGACCATATCCAGCAATGGCAGTAAGAGCTTGTTGCTCACAAATCAGGTAATTGTTGTCATCAAGCTTAGTGGTTAGAAGCTGATTTTGTGGATAAATAATTTGAGAAAGGGCTTGAGTTGTTTGAATGTTTGCAGCTGTTGCTGCTGCAGAGTTTTCTGCATCATCCATAGGTTAAAACTTAAAAGGAACAAGGATATAAAAGATCATAGAGGAGGTGAAATATCAGCAATAGAAATTATACTCTGACACCATATTAGAAAAAGCAGCTAAAATATAAAACTGGAAAGTCGCTTTGATATTCAGAGAAGGATTTATCTAGTGTATTACAATGCATTGCGGCTAATTTATCATCATGCAGTATATATAGAGAAGCTACACTTTTAGCTAACCCTAGAATGAACAACTATGATCAATTGTAGTACACATGTGAGGGTGGATGATGACAAGTGTTATGATCACATGTACATTCTTGAGCTGGTAGAATAGAAGATCGTTGCAGGTAGGGGTGTAAATGAGCTGAGCCGGCTCGCGAGCTGTTCGAGATTGACTCGAGAAAAGCTCGGAATCGGCTCGAGGTGAATCGAGCCGAGCTCGAGCTCGAGCTATTCGAATAGGCCTCGAGCTCGAACTCGAGCTCGGTAATACATGGTTTGATAGGCTCGCGAGCCTAAACGAGCTTTAGTATATTTACTATTATATCCTTAATGTATTTAGTAATTTACAAATATACCCAAAATATATAATAAATTAATAAGTAATAGGCTAGCCACTATTAAGAGAAACTTACGCAAATAGACAAATAATCAAAAAATGTGGAGAAACCCTAAAATTCATTTTTGCAGCCGCAGTACAATCGTTCACCATCACCGCCCACTCTCTCATCCTCTCCGTCTCCAGGCTCTCCACCCACATATCCCCCAAATCACAATCGCTTTTATTTGTTGTTCTAGGTCTGAATCACTGGAAAGATATTAGTTTCATTGATGAATATTTATTTGCTTCTTCACCAGACCGGCAGATCTGCACTTTGTTTTTGAGGGGATTTCGATTTCTTGTCAGGCACCAAGAAAACGCCAAGTTCCGTCTCTGGTAGCTATACTAGAAAACTTATTCCTCCAGGTTTCTTTTTTCCTTATCATTTGTTTTTTGAGGTTTTCTTTTAATTATGTTCTTTTTCTCAGAGAAATTATATATGGCATGCAATGGATCCGATTTATTTGTGCTACAGTATTTGTTATTCTGGAATGGAAATTTTCTCAAACGAAAAATGATATGTTTTTACAGCTATTCCTTTTCTAAAATTTACGTTTCTTATTTAGATATCACACTGTTGCCATTGTATTTTTATTATTCTAAACAAATTTAATGAATAATATTTTTTTTACCAATACAAGTACAACCAAATCGTTGCTGCTAAATGTTAATCAGATGAATCAATTTCTAACTGCTCTGAAACCTCTGACAAAAGCACTCGTCCACCCACCGAAACCGAACAACCACCAGTGCTGCTAAATCCTTAAGCTCAAACCAAGATGTAATTGGGATTTGACTCACCACTTGTGATTCTATTGATAAACTACATATTATACTACTCATGTGTCAATTAGATATATCTCTGTTTTCTTATAGGCACTAAATAAATCAAATTCAATATCCCAATATTTCCCATTTAAAATCCTATCATGTCATGTGGGTTGCATATTGGGCTAATAGAAGTAGAAACCAAGTAACCAAATGAATATGATTCATGAATAATAATGTTCGTGTATATTATTTGATTATTCATGCATGCCAAGTTTAATTAATTCCTAATTAATACCAAATGATTTTCCAGATTCAGGTTCATTAATTGGTAAATGGTGATATTATATTTTTTTAGCATTATCATTACTTTCTTTTCCTTTAATCAAAATGAGTTGTTTTATTCTTTTCCTTTCTTGTTTTGCTTCTTTCACTAATCTGAACTTGAACTTAATTTGTTGGTGCTAAACTTGAATTTCTTGTTAGGTAAGAGGAAACTTTATAGCAACATTTATTGTTCATGTTTTCTTCTTTATCATATGTTCTTGAGTTTACCTGCTTATCTTATAATTTTGAGATTGCTCTTACTTTGTTTTTAATTGAATGGTAATGAAGAAGTTTAACAATTATTTTAAGATACCATTTATATTTGTTTTTGGGTATCTAACAATTGGTCTGAAACAAACAGGCATTATATGCAGCTACGATGAAATTAATGCTAATTAATCTTTTTTTTTCAATGCAGATATGTCCTTTCCGCCTGAAGTTTCTTCATCAATGTTAAATATACCTTCCACAGTAAATTCAATTGGTGATCAACATTCACCGCGTGAAACCTTAAATTCAAATGACAACCCTTCCGCAAAGAGGACGTCGACTGCTAGTACCGATGAGTTTGGTAAAGATGCATCAGAAGAGGATCTTCAATTTGGACCGTGTAAGAGAGCTAAGACTTCTAAAGTTTGGGTTGAGTTCGAAGAAATTGCACTTTCAGATGGTACTAAGAAAGCGAAATGCTCCCATTGTGAACGCATGCTTTCAATACTTAAGACCAGTACTACTAGTCATCTTGGAAGACATTTAGAAAACTGTCAAAAGAGAAAGATTGAGAAAAATAAACAGCAAAAGATTAATTTTCAAGCAGTCGGTGAGGATGATGTGCAACCAATAACACCTGCACTAACAGATGGAAAGTTTGACATGGTAAAAATGAGAGAAGGAATTGCCCATTGGATCTTGATGCATTAGCATGCTTTCACGATTGTGGAGGAAGAAGGATTCAATATGGCACAGAAGCGTGGAATGCTGCATTGGGAGAAAATTTCACGTAACACAATTAAAAAAGATTGTGTGCAAGTGTACGAAATTGAGAAGAAGAAGTTGATGACAAAATTGAGGAATATCAATAAAATTAGCCTGACGACAGATTTGTGGAAGTCATCCAACCAAAAGTTGGGTACATGGTTGTCACTGGGCATTTTATCGACTCAAATTGGAAGTTGCAGAAACGAGTGCTTAATTTTGTTCGACTGCCTCCACCTCATCGTGGTATAGAAATAGCTGATAGCATTTTCAAGTGTGCAAAGGAATGGGGCATTGAGAACAAGGTATACACAATCTCAGTGGATAATGCTTCAAATAATGACTCGGCGATTAAATTTTAACCAACACCTTCTCAAGAAATAGGAAGCTGCTTTGTGGAGGAAAATTATTTCATGTGCGGTGTTGTGCACACATCTTGAACCTTCTAGTTCAAGATGGATTGTCAAGAATTGAAAACATCATGAAAATATACATGAGAGTGTCCGTTTTATTAACCACAGTGAATCAAGACTCCTTGTGTTTTCAGAAATTGCGCAACAGTTACAATTACCACAGAGGAAGCTAATTCTTGAATGCAAGACAAGATGGAATTCCACATATGAGATGTTGTCAACTGCAATCAAGTTCAAAGAGGTATTCCCAAGATATAAAGAGCGGGAGCCACGCTATTCTTGTTGTCCAAGTAATGAAGATTGGTTGAAAGTGGAGAAAGTATGTTCCATTTTAGAAGTGTTCAATTCAGCCACTCATATCRTTTCYGRGAGTGAATATCCAACATSAAATCTATTTTTGAATGAAGTTTACCGAATCAAAGTCTTGTTGGATAAGATTTTTTTTRWKRAAAWKRA
>BMAC01000132.1:1625391-1639000 GCA_014905375.1 Phtheirospermum japonicum
TATATATATATGTAGAATTTTAGTTAGATTTGTTATTAATTCCAGTATAAGTTGGATGGATTGAGCATATTTTCATATTTATGTATTTTTGGCTTATTTTACTGTGTTTTGATCGTAATTATTGCAATTGGGTGATTATTCTTTCTCAATACAGCTAAGTAGCCAAGGAAGTTCAGTACTGAAAAGATGAATCTCGCAAACCGTTGCGAGAACCGAGAGACAAGAACGAGAAAATCAGCGAAAAAGTAGCATATTTACCTACTTAGCAGTAGGGTTAACGGTAGCTCCTACCGCTAAGCTACCGTTAATCCCTAGCGGTTCCACCACCGCTATTTCTACTGCTAAGGGATGTCAGATTGTTGTCTGAAGGAGTTAGCGGTAGGCTTAACGGTAGCCCTTACCATTAGCGCTACCGTTAAGTGCTGACAGAGAGTTCCAAAGACGGGTTAATGGTAGCCTTACCGTCAAGCTACCGTTAACGGGCCCAGAAATATAATTTTTAAGAAAACTCTCATTCTAATTTTTTAAAACCTATATATATCCTTCCATACTGCAACAAGGGGGACGTTTTTGATACTTCTAAGGTTCCAAGGTGCAGAGAGAGCTCAATTCCTTCCTCCATAATATTGATTCAAGATCAAGAGAGAAGATTGAATATCACAAGTTAAAAACCTCAATCCCTTTTTTTCTTATCGAAAAGAAATTGTTATTTCACAAATTGTGATTCCACAAAATTAAATCACGAGAATTGATTTTGCAAATCAATTTCATTGTTCCTATATGTACAAACTGGAAAGGGGAATCATGAATAAGCTGTTCAATATTCGAAACAAAATAAAATTGGACCCGGTCGTGTGCGACGGTTCGGTCACGACGAAGGCGACCATGGTGGTTGGTTTCCTGAGGTGGCAGTCGGGTTGGCGTTCGATCTCGTTGGCAACGGGATAAAATTGGTTCGCTCGCAAAAGTCGGAGGTAGTCATGGCGGCTGGTTCTGACCACGTCAGAGAAGGTTGAGACTGCTGCAGTTGAGCAACGATTACTGGCCACAGGTGGCAGTTGAAGGAGGAGGCCTCTGTTCGGCCCCTCTGTTGCTCCGTGGTTGCCGGATTCGTTGGAGACAGAGGTTGCCACCAAGTGGCCATGACGGTCTGTTAGAAGAGTTTTCGTGGTGTTGAATTAAATCAACGGGTTCATGACTCGATTTTATCGGATTTCAATTCATTTACAAATTTCAACGTGTTTTAAACTTTGAAAAATAAAAGAAAATGAAAATAAAATAATTAAAAATATTAAACTAAGCTAGGAATTGAAAGTGCAAGTTGGTAGGATGCCTCGTCGGATGCCTCAAATATAAAATGCAAAGCAATAAAGGAAATAAGCAAGAAAATGCATTGTTTCACCAAGTACAAGCATGCATGCACAAGGTACAACTATGCATAAAATCCTAAATAAAGAAAATTAACTAGAATTGAAAGTACCAAAGTAAAGAGTAATAAAAGTTGACGTAAAAGTTCAAATCTTTCGGAAAAATAACGAGAAACGAAGAGTAGATCTAAGATTCAATTTAAAACTATGCATGGAAATTTAATTCAAAATAAAGCATAAGTAAAACTCAAAGTCATGATGATCCAAGGCCCGATTTACGATCTAGATGTGACACTCATCTATAATTCATAGTCAAATCACAAGTTTCATCATGAAATCAAGTAGCTAAGGCAAAAAGTATAAATTGAAGAACATGCATGGAAATGAAGAACAAAGCTTAAAATTAAAAGGAAAGCTTACTAAAATTAAATGGAGAATCCAAAGCTTGAATTACAATGAAGGTGCTAATCCAAAGGAGTATTTGGATTCATCTTGAGCTTACAAACCCAAGGAGTGCTTAAAGATCAAATCTAAAACCTAAGAGAGAGAAAGTAGATCTAGAGAAAATTAATCCCAAGACTCATGCAAGAGTTGGGGAGTGAGTGAATGGTCTTCATAAGTCAAGTGGAGAGTTTTTATAGTGATTAGTAGGGGGCAAGTTCGTCAAAACGCTTTAAGTCCCGGACACCAGTCGATCGACAGCTCAGTCGATCGACTAAGGGTAGTCGATCGACTGCTCTTCAGAGAGCATCGCAACTCTCTGTCGATCAGTCAATTCTTGATGGTCCCAGTCGATTTCCTCAGGGTCAGTCGATCCGTGTGCATTCGATCGACTAGATGTCAGTCGATCGACTGCCTCGCCAAATTGCGGCCTTCTCTGATGGTCAGTCGATTTTCTGTATGGCAGTCGATCGACTGCCAGCTCTCTGGGCAGTCGCTCGGGCAGTCGACTTTCCTCTTTTCGGTACGGTTTCTTGAGTTTCAACGCCTCGACTTGCTCCGTAGCAACCTTTAGCGTTGGTCTAATACCTCGTGCCTCCTACACATACGAATTTAGATTCAAAACCCATGTATTGTCTTCAATAGACGCATCTATTACGCTTCAATATTAAAAACGGGAAAACAATCGAAAACCTAACCAAAATGACTCAAAACATCTACAAACAATGCCAAACCCTAACTATAAAAACTAAGAAAAACACGACAATTACATGCAAAACAGCTACCCCACACTTATTGGTTTGTTCGTCCTCGAACAACGAAAAACATCGAGAGTTTACATGCAATAAACGTAGTGTAAAAGGAAGAAGAAACCTTGTGCTTATCCTTATTTATATGATGGGAATTTCAACATTTACTCGCTATTGTCAAGCATTGCTCGTATTACTCTTTCTCAAACGCAAGCCAAATCGATGACTTCCTCACAAATGGAAATTTGAGGTGTTTGCTCAATTCGCTCGAGTGTTTGATAAAGGACGTGTATACGCTCAAATCGGACAATGCATGCATTCGTCAAGATTTCACAAATTGGACGCTCAAGATTGCTCGTAGCACATGATCAAACAAGAATCAAACGAGGTCTTATTATGGGTTGTAATGTTGGCTCTTTGGTAAGGTATGAAACATTTGGATATAGTGGCTAACACACGACCAAACGTGATCGATAACGCACAAAATCCTACTTTCTAAACCCGAAGCTTATAACCGCTTCACCTTCCCAATGCACCAAACTTTCAATCGAAACCCTTTTCTCTTTCACACTCTTTCCCTAACCACCTACCCACCCCACACTTAAACCATGCAATGCCCTCATTGCATTTTAATGAAAATCAAGTAAAAGGAGGGTGAATAGAAACTTCCTCAACCGAGCGAGTTGTGGTCGAGCTCGGTAGGGTCCACCTAAGCATCTAAGCAATCCGAGTGAATCATCGAGCATGGCTAGTATCTCCCGGCTTCATGAACACTACCACTTTTACCAATCGTCCTATGGTCCTCGTCGGAAAACAAAACCTAGAAAAGAAAATCACACAAAATCAAAAACACAAGGAAATATGTACATGAACTTCAACAAAATATTTTTTTGTTTGTTTTTCAATTTTTCAATTTTTTTGGATTTTTGAATTTTTGAATGTTTTTGGATTTTTCAATAAAAGAAAGAAAGAAAGAAATGGAAAGAACTTGGGTTGCCTCCCAAGAAGCGCTTGTTTTACGTCATTAGCTCGACGTACTCCCCTTTGATTAAGTAGGAATTGTAGCGGGAGGATCAACCAAAGCTACCACCTCCTCGTCGGGTGGCAAGAGGAAGCCATGGCGATAGGGTTTAACTCGGTGCCCGTTTACTTGGAAACGATCTTGAGTCGCGGGGTCGACCAACGTGACCGCTCCACTCGGATTAACAAACTCGATGGTGTAAGGACCCGTCTTTGTAGACTTCAACTTTCCGGGACGGAGTGCTAAGCGGGAATTGTAGAGTAAAACGGGCACCCCAACTTCAAGTTTCCTTGGGACAAACCTCTCGTCATGAATTCTCTTTGTTCTTTCTTTACAAAGACGAGCATTATCATATTGAATATCCCGAAACTCATCAAGCTCCTCCAATTGCAACATTCACTCAAGGCCGGCCTCCTTCAAATCTATTCTCACGGCTCTCATTGCGGCAAACTCATCAATGGCTCAACGACTTGTTTCTCATCAACAAGCCCCACCTCCCTCTTCGAAAACGTGTCGTTGACCTCAACGACACATAAGCAAGCATTCCCAAAAAGACTCGTCTCAATACAAAATTCGGAGCCACGCCCATAAGCTCCATTATACTTAACATCACTACTAATACCATCCTCCGACTCGATTATCCCATCATACTCATCCGCCAAGAAAACGTGCTCACGCGATTCTTGAATATCGTCAACGAGAAGACAATCCACATGAAAGATGCTTGAAGGAATCGACGGCAAGGTGGACATTAAAAATGAAACCGACTCACCCGCAACGGATAAGGTGAGGTTCTTCTTGCCAACATCGATGAGGCATTGAGTAGTCGCCATGAAGGGACGCCCAAGTAGAATGGTGTGATCGGCACCATCGTTTRTCACCATGCCCACATCAAGAACAACGAAATCCACCGGGACCACGAGCCCTCCAACCTTGACGAGCACATCCTTAATAATGCCTTTAGGATAAYGAATTGACCGATCGGCCAATTGTAAGCAAATACGCGTTTCTTGTAAGGGTGCGAGATCCAATTGCTCATAGATCGAGGATGGCATCAAGTTTATCCCCGCCCCAGAATCAAGCATACCGGTAGTGACCTCTCCATTTCCGAGCGTGATATCGATACAAAAGGAGCCGGGGTCGATCTTCTTGAGGGCTAAGACCAAAGGATCACACACGACATTCGCCTCTTTGGATGACACAATATTCTCGTTTGGAGAAGGTATGAACTTCTTGGAAGAAAGGTCTTTGAAAAACTTGGAGTAAGCGGGTATGTCTCGGATGGCGTCTAACAATGGGAGAGTGATGTTTACATTAGACAAAGTATTGTAGATTTTTTGGAATTGATCGTCCTTCTTGTTGTTTTGGAGCCGTGACGGATAAGGTGGAGAAGCCTTTGGAATCGGAGGCTTATAGGCATTCGAGGATTTGTGCAAGCCATAGGGGCCCTCTTTCGTCGGGATGGCATCCATGGGAGTAGACTCGGGAATAGCAACAACGTGCGGAATAACAACTTCTTCAATCTCGAACGGTAGAGCCACTTTATTATCGATAGCCCGGCCACTTCGAAGACATGTAATTTCATGGGCATGGGAAGGTTGGCTCGGTAACTTCCCCTTTTCATTGGCTTGTTTGAGCAAATTAATTTCGGTAGCCATTTGTCCAACTTTCGTATGCAAACCACTATTCGAGGCCTCTATAGCGGTTAACCGGGTTTAAAGGAAGATATCGTGGTAGAAATGGATTGCAATTGTTGTATGATCATGGCAATGTTTGGATCGGTAGCCGGTGGTGGAGTATTTATCGGAGGAGACGGACGAGATGGACCCACATGAGGAGGGACTCCCGAGTGGGCATTCGCATAGCCAAAATTCGGGTTCATGCGGTTACTCGGATGATAAGGAGGATTGTGAGTAGGCGGCCAAGCATAGAAAGGCTTAGAAACACCATTACCCGATTGGTATCCTTGGACTCCACAAACTTCCTCCGACGGGGGCATCGGCATGTAAAACGAGGGATTTGATGGACAAGCAAGGGCCTCATGCCCAACCATTCCACAAGACAAACAAGGAGGCTCCGGGTTGGGGTAAGATAACTTCGCAATTTGAGCCTCCAACGCCGCAATTTTCCTATCGGTTTCAAGTTTCTCGGAAGAGGACGGCTCCAACACCTCGTTAGCACTTGAATACAAAGCACGGGAAGATTTTTGTTTGGAAGTCTCGGCCAAATCGAGGAAAACTCGGTGAAGTGCTTGAGGGGAATGAATCGTCATGTTGCCACCCGCTCTCGTGTCTACCATGTATTGATATTGCGGGTCCAACGCTTCATAAAAAGTTTGAATCAAAAGATCCTTCGGAAAACGACAATGAGGACAACTATCGACAAGATCCTTGAAACGAAACCAAGCGGAGTGAAACGGCTCGTTCTTCATTTGCTTGAAAGACATAATCTTAACTCTTACATCGTTCGTCCTTTCCATGGAATAGTAATTGTCGAGGAAGACTTTCGAAAGCGTACCCCATGTACGAATGGAGTTAGTGGGGAGACCCATGAACCATGTTAAAGCCTTATCATGGAGAGCATACGAAAAACAACGTAGTTTAAGATGATCCAAGCTCATCATGTTTGAGCGGTGAAAACTCGAGACATGCCATTGAAAATGCCTTATGAATTGGAGAGGATCCTCCTTAGCACAACCGTGGAAAACCGGGAGGCGGGCGAAATCAAGGGAACGGATATCAATGGCCATAACCTCGGGGGGAAGATAAATACAAGATGAAATATTAGCCCCCACGAAGGCTTGGCTCACCTCCTTCATCGTACGAACGGGTGGGAGAAGCGGAGCACTCGGATCATAACCACCAAACGAAGTATACTCATCATCCATGTCATCGTCAAACTCAAGACCGGTATCACCGAAACCTAGACCATAATCTTGCCCATACGGATTCACTCTCGGAGTCGGAGTTGGTTTATGCATGGGGGGAACACCAAATGGGCCTCGGTTCGGGCTCGGCAATTTCGAAATGTGGGGAGGGGCTCTATAACCATGCGGTCCGGGATTCGGGGCACCAAACTCGTCGAATGAGCCATTAAACCCGACATGGTTTGCACCATGCCCTCCCATGTCGGGTCGTTCAAAGCCTTGAGAACCCGGGGTAACGTGGTTTGCACCATACCCTCCCACGTTACCCATTCCATCCGAACCACCACCTATCAATCTTAGTATGCGTTTGTCTTGACTTTTATATATATATATATATATATATATATATATATATATATATATATATATATATTTGTGTAGAATTTTAGTTAGATTTGTTATTAATTCCAGTATAGGTTGGATGGATTGAGCATATTTTCATATTTATGTATCTCCGGCTATTTTACTGTGTTTTGATCGTAATTGTTGCAATTGGGTGATTATTCTTTCTCAATACAGCTAAGTAGCCAAGGAAGCTCAGTACTGAAAAGATGAATCTTGCAAACCGTTGCGAGAACCGAGAGACAAGAACAAGCAAATCAGCGAAAAAGTAGCATATTTACCTACTTAGAAGTAGGGTTAACGGTAGCTCCTACCGCTAAGCTACCATTAATCCCTAGCGGTTCCACCACCGCTATTTCTACTGCTAAGGGATGTCAGATTGTTGTCTGAAGGAGTTAGCGGTAGGCTTAACGGTAGCCCTTACCATTAGCGCTACCGTTAAGTGCTGACAGAGAGTTCCAAAGACGGGTTAACGGTAGCCTTAGCGGTAGCCTTACCGTCAAGCTACCGTTAACGGGCCCAGAAATGTAATTTTTAAGGAAACTCTCATTCTAATTTTTTGAAACTTATATATATCCTTCCATACTTCAACAAGGGGGACGTTTTTGATACTTCTGAGGTTCCAAGGCGCAGAGAGAGCTCAATTCCTTCCTCCATAATATCGATTCAAGATCAAGAGAGAAGATTGAAGATCACAAGTTAAAAACCTCAATTCCTTTTTTTCTTATCGAAAAGAAATTGTTATTTCACAAATTGTGATTCCACAAAATTAAATCACGAGAATTGATTTTGCAAATCAATTTCATTATTCCTATATGTACAAACTGGGAAGGGGAATCATGAATAAGCTGTTCAATATTCGAAATAAAATAAAATTGGACCCGGTCGTGCGCGATGGTCCGGTCATGACGAAGGCGGCCATGGTGGTTGGTTTCCTGAGGTGGCTGCCGACGATGGCTGCAGCCAGTCGGGTTGGCGTTCGATCTCGTTGGCAATGGGATAAAATTGGTTCGCTCGCAACAGTCGGAGGTAGCCATGGCGGCTGGTTCTGATCACGTCAGAGAAGGTTGCGAGCTGTGGATCTAGTCAGATAAGTTAATTGTCATCCACGACGGGATGAAACTGCTGCATTTGAGCAACGATTACTGGCCACAGGTGGCAGTTGAAGGAGGAGGCCTCTGTTCGGCCCCTCTGCTGCTCCGTGGTTGCCGGATTCGTTGGCGACAAAGGTTGCCGCCAAGTGGCCATGACGGTCAACGGAGAAAGTCCAAGGCGGAGCCCACGACTACTGTTGGGCAGAAATTGGGCATCGTACTGATATCAATCCACCGCTGTGTTTTGAGTACAGATTTTCAGCCTCTGCTCGCGGCGGAAGACATGATGAAGTCGATGTGACTGCTGTTGTTGAGAGCGGCGAATAGGGTGGACTAAGACAAAAGAACTCAATTCCTTCGCTTTGTGATTTGTTCTTCGATTGAGATCGCCTTCCTTTCTCCGGATTCGCTGGAGAATTACTGCTTTCTAGTTATTAATAAGTACTCTAAGCTCTTTAATTACTTTCTAGGTTAGTTGTTAGTTAATTATTAAATTTTGATATTTTGTTCTTTCTTTTCGGTTTTTAAACTATTTGTTGCTTGAGTACTTTGGATTTAGTAGATAATATAGATCGTATTCTTTCCCTTTCAATTTCGTTCGTTTATTTATGTTTGGTAATTATAGTAGTAGTTTTGTTCATGATCTTTAATTGCTCTACTATTTCTAAAACCTTATTTATAATTTTTAATTTATTTAGCTTTTTAATTCTATTCTATTAATTAGTATAGTTTAATTAGTTTAATTAATTAGTTTTCAACAATTGTTCTTCCTTTTCAATTTGTAGTATGAAATCAAAAACCTCAAAAAAACTTGTTCTTGTGTGATATTCTGACTAAACAAACATCTAAAATTCCGATGGTCAGTTCCTTGATATTCGACTCGGTTTAAACTTACCAACCTACAAGTGAACTCGTACTATTGCGAGCGAACTTTAAAGTTTTGACAAACTTATTTTTAAAAGTAGGTACGAAAAGTTTGAACCAGTGTCTCATATTAGTATATACTAAATAATGAATTATAAATCGACCAATAAAATTAAAACTTATCATTATGATGTGCACATTATGATTAACGTATATTCTGCCACTCGACCAAGTGGGAGAATGTTAGATATATGTGGCCAATGTGCCATATATATAAATTAGATATTAATTAATTAATTTTAATATCTAATTAATGGTTTATATAATTAATAAACTCAATTGATAAGTTATATAAATATTAGTTAAAGAGTTGGTTTTTCACCTAACTACGCACACATTGATAGACCGTGGAGTTTCATCCGTTCTGCAATAACTGCATTAGCGGATAAAAAATATATATATGGTCCTCTCTCCGCCGATAAAGGTTGATCAATTTTTCTTATCTATCAAATTCACGTAAATTATAGACTACAAGGAGAGAGAATATTTCACCCTTTCAACAATCACACTAAGCAGAATAAGGAAGGACATGACTGCTCACGGTTAGTGATGTTATTATTAATAATTATTTATATGAAAATCATGAATTTTAAACAACTACGAAAATGATCGAGAGGGGCCTGAAAGCCCCCAAACCAAGAACGGAAACGGAAGCCTTTCGACTCACTTCCCATTCTCTCTTAAATAAAGAAAGCTCGCCCTCGAGCCYTGGGCCGGTCGGCCGGGTCTTTCCCTGTTGTTCTGTTCCCGCCACGAGAAAGACGCGCAGCGCGCCGAGGATCTGTTGAGAGTTTGTCCCGGTAGGGAACTGTCATGAGACTCATTTATGTTTTATGATGATGAATTATAAAACCGATTAACAAATTAGTCATATTATACTTAGAGAAAACCTTTTATGGTGATCAAAAATTAATTCACAGGAGACAAGGACTTGAGAAAATGCAAGTGCATGGCCCGCCCTCGTCAACCAACTGAAACAAGGACTTGAGAAAATGCAAGTGCATGGCCCGCCCTCGTCAACCAACTGAAACTTCAAAGTAGTACGTCAATAGCGTTATTTATTACTAAACAATCACTATGGCCAATTTGCTAGTCCGATTTGACATTGATAGGGTCCATTTCTTAATTTACATAAATACTCGTCAATGAATAGGTCCAAAGAGTGGGATCGCACAGTGAAAATGGACACAAGCCAGCCCAGCCCGCAAATATGGACAGACAGAGGGTTTATTTTTTAGACCCATTTACATGCGGGCCTATTCAGCCCGTTACGTATAACAAGCGGCCCGAATGTCTTTTCTTCTTCCTGTAATTTATATTTTTAAGTTTCACATCCCTCCTATTGGCCAAGCAGCCCTTCTCATCTACATCCTAGCACTACCCCACCACCACCCCAAATTTCTTTTCCTAACTTGGAAATTTTCAAAATTGGAATAACACTAATTGCAGTCATTTTCAAAATTTTCATACCTTTCAATCTCAAGCCCTGTGTGCCACTAGGCCACCCAACAAGAGACAATTATTTTCGTTTTGATTTTTCTACTTTCTGCATTTCACTTAAATACATGAATCGATTGTACTTGACATGCATTTGTATCTCTATATATATGTTGCAAATAAATACACGTACATATATCCACAAAATCGATCAAAATTTCATTTTATCAACTCCCATCCCTGTTGTAGCCATGTCGACAAGAAATAATTCCATTTTCTCCATCATATTCTTCTTCATCTCCTTAATAATTCCTTCATCAATCTCTCTGTCCTTCAATCTCTCCTTCAATCTCTCCGCGATCGGCCCGGACGATCAGGGCCGATCCATAAACCTCACAGGGGATGCGTCCATAACGAACCAAGGCATTCATGTCACGCGGAACGAGGGTGGCACGAGGGGAGACTACCAAACCGGCCGAGCCACGTACATGGAGCCGCTCCACTTATGGGACCGGGCCTCCAGAAACCTCACAGATTTCTCAACTCATTTCTCCTTCGCCATAGCCTCGAATGGCAGCAGTGTATACGCCGATGGGATGACCTTTTTCCTCGCCCCGGTCGGCTCGAGCATACAATTACCTTGGTCTCGGGGTGGTAGCCTTGGGATCGGAAATGGTAGTGAACGAATCGATTCATCTTCCCCATACTCATTTGTCGCCGTAGAATTCGACACGTATCCGAATCGTGGGTACGATACTAATTTGGTGAGACCACATGTTGGTATAGATATTAATTCGATGGTTTCGGTCAACACGACGAACTGGTGGAATGATATTACTCTTGGGAGGCAAAATGATGCTTGGATTAGTTACAATGCTACTTCTCTGATGCTGAGTGTCGTTTTTACGCAAAACGCGACAAGGAGAGATAGCGTAAGCTACAGGGTTGATCTTAGAGATCATTTGCCTGAGTATGTTACTTTTGGATTTTCAGCTGCAACAGGGGAGTTCTTCGAGAGACACGATGTTAATTCTTGGCAGTTTTTTACGAGTTTAGACCGAATTATACCTGAAGAGACAACTCCGATTCCAGGGCCCGGGCATGAAAACAAGACAGGATTAATTGTTGGATTGAGTGTTGGCCTGCCAATAGTCATTTTTGGAGTGGCGTTAGCAAGCTGTTGCTACTGGAAGAAGAAGAAGAATAAGGGATCAAGAGATGAGGAGGAGGATCTGGTCGATTCGGATATGGATATGGAATTCGAAAGGGGCATCGGGGCCAAAAAGTTCTCGTACAGTGAATTAGTTGTGGCGACCAGGGATTTCGCAGAGGATGAGAAATTAGGCGAGGGCGGGTTTGGTGGGGTCTACAGAGGGTTCTTGAGAGACAACGGTTCTTATATTGCTGTGAAGAGGGTTTCGAGGACATCCAAACAAGGCCTTAAGGAGTATGCGTCAGAGGTCAAGATTATCAGCCAGCTGAGGCACAGAAACTTGGTGCAACTCATAGGTTGGTGCCACCAAAGTGGCGAGCTCTTGCTCGTCTACGAGTTCATGCCCAACGGGAGCTTGGATTCTCATTTGTTCAAATCCAAGTCGATATTGAGTTGGGAGGTGAGATACAAGATCGCGCAAGGGTTAGCATCGGGTCTGTTGTATCTGCACGAGGAGTGGGATCGTTGCGTGGTGCATAGGGATATAAAGTCGAGCAATATCATGCTCGACTCCAACTTCAACGCTAAGCTCGGCGATTTTGGGTTGGCCCGGCTCGTGGACCACGAGAAAGGGTCGCAGTCGACAGTTCTAGCAGGAACGATTGGGTACATGGCCCCGGAGTGTGCTGTCACGGGCCGGGCCAGCAAGGAGACTGATGTTTATAGCTTCGGGATTGTGTTGTTAGAAATCGCTTGTGGTAGAAGGCCCATCGAGCGTAGGTATGAAGAGGAAGACCAAATTGTGTTGTTGGAGTTGGTTTGGAGCCTATATGAGATAGGGAAATTAATGGATGGAGCCGATCCAAATTTATCGGCAGAATTCGATGAACGTGAGATGGAGCAGCTGATGGTCGTCGGATTGTGGTGTGTTCATCCAGACAGAAATTACCGACCGTCGATCAGACAAGCGATTCAAGTTCTTAAATTTGAAGTGCCGTTGCCAATTCTATCTCCAGCGCAGCCCGTGCCGATGTATATTGGTCCTACCAAGAGCATAGAGCTTAATTATAGTACGAACACACATTCTGGCGGTGTTAGTGATTCTAATAAGTATAGTAACTACATCAGTTCTTCGAATGTAACTTCATCTTCAGAAGGTGAGAAGACTACTTCGCTTTTGAGAGCATTATGATTTAGCAATGGCTGTTGTTTTTGCTATTGTTTGTTTGTTGTGTGAAGGTTGAGTAATTTTGTGCTCGTATGTTTTGTAAAAATCAAAGTCGGAAATAAAATTAAAAAATTCCCCCCTTTATGTGCACAAGTTTGTAACAGTCTAGCTGCTAACATTCAAGTTAAAAAATATTGATATGGAGCATTATTATGGTTTCTTAATAATGACATAAAATGGAAGATAGTGTTATTAATAAAATTAAAATAACTAAATATAACAAGCGTGTTTTGTGGAAAGTGTAAATAAATAGTATCAAGATTAAAAATAATAAAATATAAAATTTTAAAACTTTTGACTAAGAAAAACTCCTTACAATGGTACCTCACGGGAAAGATTTTTACTTTAAAAACATATATTAATGATCCACCCATGTTATTAATTGTTCTAATTATTAATGATGAGTTGTCAAAAGGACAACATTTTAGAGAATAGGTGGACCAATTAGAATGCTAAAAAAATGACGTGTCTATTTTGGGACGAGACCAAAATTTTGACTAGGTATAAATAACAATTTATTTATTTATTTATTTATGTTAATAGTGTCATCCCCGTTTTTGCACAACCTATCACACGCCTAACTTTTCTTATTCTAATTCGTTTTGTTCTTCACAAATTTATATCTGTTCATAACCCTTCATTTCTTCTTCTTCTTTTTCTTCGTTTTTTCTTCACAAATTCAATTTATGGTTCATAACACTACAAAAAAATCCGGCAATTCTGGCGGATATGCTGACGGGCAAAAAGCCGTCAGCAATGCTGGCGGAAATACTGGCGGATGAAAATGCTGGCGGGTTTGCTGGCGGCCATGGCCGTCAGCATATATACCCGTCAGTATCCCCTCAGGGAAAGAGCGGGAAACTATCCCGCTTAATATCCTGACGGCCTTGCCCGTCAGGATATAATTTTTAATTAAAAAAAATATAT
>BMAC01000132.1:1653415-1737661 GCA_014905375.1 Phtheirospermum japonicum
GCGGGTGGACGGACGGGGGTAGGGCAGCGGGCGGGTTTAACAAAAGGCCCCCTAGAAAAATGTCTTTGTCAAATACCCCAACTAGTTTTAGAAAATGCCAAATACTCCAGACACAATTGTACAATTACCAATTTTAACCTCAAACTCAGTTATTCTCTCCTACAAACACCAAAATCTCCCACAATCTCTCAAGACCTAATTCGTCACCACCGCCTTTCATAGTCGTCGCCGCCTCTCCATCGCCGCCTCTCACCATGCACCACCGTCTCCTCCCCTCACTCCGCCGTGGCTATGCCACCAAAATACACCGACAAAGTCGTGAAAACAGCCAATAAAGGCCGCTACTCCGCCATAGAAGTCTCCGTCACCGCTCCTAACCTCACCTCCGACGTCCGCGGCTACCCTCTTTACCTTGAGCTACGAAGATCCTTCAGTTGAGTCATCTGCAAATAAATCAAAGCCACATGCGCACAAAGGACATGCACAGAAATGCGGACCATGTTGGGATCGGTAGTCCCAACACCACTACCAACATTGGCTCGAAACGGCGCTTGCCAAGGAAGATCAATGACTCTGGCACCGGTAACATGCTGGCCTCTCAAAGCAAACCAATCATCTTCACCCGTGAGCACATCGCCGGGAAGAAGTGTCAACCCTTGGTTCTCTAGCAAGCTGAAAGTCACAGAAGGAAAACACAACGATAAGAAATCTTCCAGACGCTACTGCTTTGTGTCTCCTATTAATGGCGTTGCAAAATTAGGAGTTGCTCCAGGTATCATCATTTTTTAAAATGCTATTTATACTAGCAGTTTATTTATTGACAAATTAATAGTCTTGACTTGATATAAAGGATGCCAGGTATTTCAAAAGGGCCTCTGAGCTAATGTTTCAAGCATGGTTGTTAAAATCGTAAATTGGAATTGTAGAATCGTATGATTTTATGATTCATGACCAAGAAATCGACCCAAATCGTATACAAATCCTATATTTAGAGTCGTATTAAAATCGTGCAAAATTGTAATTTGGGCCAGTCTATAGGTTCTACTAAAAAGGTAAAATGTATTTATTTTCTTCTTGCAATGGAAAAATAAAACCAGCAATCCATTATAACCCTCACACACACTCCACCAAATTGGGGATCTAGCATTTAGCAAAAGCAAACACTTTCAAATTTCCATTTTTCCTCACAAAATCACCTCACGAGTTTTTATTTTCGTCTTCTCTGAATTTCATCTCCCCTGGATACTCGTGGTACAGTTTTGAAGAAGTAATCAAGTACAATGTAAGTTTATTTATTTAAGTTGTTTGCTTGGATTTAATTTTAAGTTTTTGACCACTAACTTTGAATTGATGCTTATGAGTTGTGAGTGTTTTCTTGTTAATTTTTTTTAATATACATTTCATGTGGTATTTTACATTTTGATTTTCTTATTTCTTGAGTGTTTTATTTTAGAAACAAGATATTTAAAATTTAATTTGCTGCATATGTGTTCTGTTGGAGCCTTGGAGGTTAAAACTTAGTTGTTGGTAGGCTTGTAGAATGTGAATTATTGTGATTTTTAATTTGAAGTTGATGGTTATGGACCTCTGGTTCTTTTTCTTGCAGAACTTTAAGTTGTTTTCTTTGGTTTAATTTTAACTACTAACTTGAATTGATTCTTGTGAGTTGTAGTGTCTACTTGTTAATTTTATCCATATATTTCACCTGGTTATTTGGTGATTAATCCGATTGTCTATGCAATTTATTGTTAATTTGTGGCTTTTTTTTTTTTGTTGGTATTTTCCAGTTTATTTAATTTTTTCATAAAATCTTATGATTTACGATTCGATTCACTGATCGATTGTCAAAATCTTTCACCGATTCGATCTAAAAATACGATTTTGACAATTCCAAGTAAAGATGATGTTGGATGAAGAAATAATAATGGAGGCTGTTGATCAACAATTAGAGTTTATTGATGACTTTCTTAGTCTGGGCAATAAAAGGAAGAAAAATCCTTGGGAATTCTCTCTACAGTACACTACAAGTTCTCAATTATAAGAAGTGTAAAAAAATGGAAATGAAAGGTTTGGAAATTATATAAAAGTCGATCGAGCTGAGTTGAATAAAATTAAATAATTAAATATACATGTTTTTGTGTATGAAGGTGGAGTAACGTCAATGGATCCATTCCTGAAGAAATTCTTCCCGGAAGTTTACAATAACATGAAGGAGGATGTAGAGATAAGCAACTACTGCAATATCGATAGCTAGCTGTTGACAGCTTTCTCGTCCTCAATCTATACAGGAGCCTTCAACTTTGGTTTCCAAAGCTTTTGGAGCGTGGGGACCACAGCAGCCTTCCTGATCAACTACGGCACCTCAAACATCAGCAGCGACTGGGGATGGAGGATCTCCCTAGCCACGGCTGTGGCCCCCGCCTCCATTCTCATCATAGGGACGCTTACAGTCTCATCCAAGCAAGGCCGCGACACCGAGATCGCCAAGCAATTACTGTAAAAGATTCGAGGCATTGATGACGTCGAGGCAGAACTCGACGATCTGTTAGTGGCAAATTACAACTCTGCACAAATCAAGCACCCTTCAATAAGAGATCATACCGGCAGTATCTCTTAATGGCCGTAGCTATCTCGTTTTTCCAACAGATGACAACAGGCATTACCGTCATTTCATTCTATGAGCCGATCTTGTTTCGAACGATCAATTCTGATCATTTTTTCGTGATTCTTCGTTTATCAAGAAAATGAAGAACCTTCAAGATGTTATGGATATGTGCTACAGTCATCATTGCCGGGTGAACTGAAACAATGCGTGAGATTGATATAGGAGACGATTCGCATTGGCCACAACGGGTAAGAAGATGACCGTATATGCATCTTCAATGACGAACCAAACTACCGCTTCATAATTTAAGATGAGGAAAATTAAAAAAACACCCGAAATATAGCATGCCACGTAATATCCTCCCGTTTGCCCCATTCTCGAGTACAACATAAGAGAAAGAGAATGGCGGTAGAATGCGGAGAACGGGAAGGAAATTTTCTCAATCCAGTACAACATAAGAAAATGCCACATAAGAGAATGCTAGTAGAATGCGGCAAATGGGAGAGATATTATGTGGATGTCACTGTTTTTTAATTTTCCTTCTTAAAATATGAAGTGGTAGTTTGGTTCGTCATTCAAGATGCATATGCGGTAACTCAATCGTCTCCTCTATCGATCTCACGCACTGTTTCAGTTCACCCGGCAATCCGGGTAAACTGTAGCACATATCCATAACATCTTGAAGGTTGACCTTCATCTTCACATATGATGATAGGGGCTGCAAAAATTACAATCAAATGGATTTGTACCCAACATCTCTTCAGTTCAAACAACATGGTTTTAGCGTCTCTCAAGGTGCTCGAATTTGTTTCTTTATATGAACTCTTGTATATGATTGACGGCAAAAAGTTTCAATGAACTATTTGATACATATTTGGCATGGTTTTAGCGTCTCTCAAGGTGCTCGAATTTGTTTCTTTATATGAACTCTTGTATATGATTGACGGCAAAAAGTTTCAGGGAACTATTTGATACAGATTTGGCATGCATGTTAGTATGTCACATATATTTTTTTTATCCCGTCCCATTATTGCATCAGATGTATTTGATTGTTTCAATAACGATGATGTTGATTTCAAGGCAAGCCTAATTGGTGATGATACCAAAGGGTTGTTACAACCATATGAAGCTTCTTTTCTGGCGAAAAGACCTTGGAGCTAGCAAGAGGGTTGTTAATTACTTTTTTTTTTTGCGCAGATGGTGGGAGCAAACATAGCTAGCTAAAGAGCTGCCATTTGCGTGAGATAGGCTGGTGGAGCGTTACTTCTGGACCATTGGTGGGATCTTCGAGCCTCGATATGGCTATGCAAGAATCATGGCCACCAAAGTCTGTGCTCTAGTAACAACAAACCGACGATATGTTTGATGCTATGGCACCTTCGAAGAACTACAATTCTTTAATGATGCTATTCAGAGGTAATTAATTAGAACTACTGCTTCACCACTTATATAATTATTGGGAAAACATTTTTTTAGTCGTCTAAGTGGTTAATTCTGAATTCTGGTTCGATATTTTAAGAATTTTGGACATTAATTTAGTGTATTTTTAACCGGAAGTATATATGTGGTTGTACCTAGATTGCTGACTATGATCAATGCTGCTAACATGTGTGATTTGGTGCCACACGTAAAATGTCAAATTGCTAAAATTGATATGTTTTTTGGGATTGCAATTACTTAACCAAAAATTTAAATTAATTAGTAAGTATTGTTACTCAGATGGGATATTGCGGCAATGGACAATCTCCCAGACTATGCAAATATGTTTTCTAGCACTCAACAACTTCGTTGACGAAATGGCGTACCATGTTCTCAAAGAACAAGAACTTCTCATCATCCCACTCCTAAGAAAATCAGTAACCACTAATTCTTAATTTCTTACTCCATGAATGTTTGAATTTTGTAACAAAAACTTACAATGTTGCAGTGGGTAGATTTATGCCATCATATCTACAAGAGGCAGAGTGGTACAACAAGGGTTACACACCAAAATGTGAAGAATATATCAGCAATGCATGGGTTTCGATATTGGGCCCTGTAATACTATCCCATGCATTTTTCTCGTGACAAATCCCATCCAAAAGGAGGCTATTCAATGCTTGTATATCACAACATAGTTCGATGCTCTGCTATGATTTTACGACTTGCGAATGATCTAGGAACATCTCCGGTTCGTATTATATGCTATCTTGCAAAAATTACCCCCAACAGTTAAAAAAATATTAAAAAAATCTCGGGAACAGTCCTTTTTAACTTTTTGACAGTACTATATATGATGATGACATTTTTTGTAAATAAATATTTCGAATGAATTAGGATAAGATGAACCGGGCTGATGTACCAAAGTCGATACAATGTTACTGAAATGCGAGAATATGAGTATTTTCAAGAGCCCACTGTGAGATTTCTTTATACTTTTGGAATCAGATTGTATGGAATAATATGAAATATTCTTTTTTTGTTTCTTTATGAATTTGTTTCTACGTAAACAATGGACTAACTTATTGACGGGGATATGGAAAACAACAACTTTGCAATCAAAATACTCAAATAATGAAAGTAATGACTCAAACATCTTAATGTGAAATTTAGAAGTTGCCTAATTAACTTGGCTAAAGTGTGTATACTTGCTTACTAGTACAACATATTGTTTGAAAATTCAATATATGTCAATAATTCATATATAGAAGAGAGTTTTCTTGCATATATATTGGACAATTTTGAAATCGTTTAAATTGAATGAAAGATTTTCAATAGGAGTAAAATTCTCTTTATTTTGTTAGATGAAAGATGATTCATATCTTGTACTTGCCCCAAAGAAGGAAGTTCCTAAAGAAGAGCCGGTTGAAAACAGTCTCTTTAAACTACAACTACAGTCTCTTTAGGCTACAATTACAGGTGGCGGATTTGGGGCATCATCTATATCAAACTCTGTTACCGTGGTTAGTAAAAGCAATGGCGGGAAACAATAAGCGAAAATATGGGTCATCATTGTTTTTCTTTTCATTCATTAGAATTTTTCGTTGGGGATACAGGACATCATGTGAAAGATCAGACTACTACGTTCACAAAAAATAGCGTACCTATAAAAAATGCATCACCACAAATGGTTGTGCTTTTGCAGAAAATAATGTATAGTGACACGTAATTTTGTTTGTTGTAGCTAGTTTGTCCCAAAAGAAAAAAATATTTTATTTTTAGTATAAGTCAATAATACAATTTTCTTTTCACCTTTGTTAATTAATTGAGGTTACGATTTTGGCAATATATAATATCCATATATACAAACACAAACAACTTATAACATTCTAATTTTTATTTAATATGCCTCAGTTTTTCGTGGGACAAGGGTACGTGTTGCAAGACCATTATTTCCTAGTATTAATATAACAAAGTAGGGGTGGCACACCCATTATTTCCTAGTATTAATATAACAAAGTAGGGGTTACCCATTTTAAAAGATGAAAATAAGGACGGTATGAAATTGCAGATTTTTGCGTGGTGGGTACGAGGGTGAGGATAATGTTTCCTCGCCGAGTACCTGCGTCCACCTGTCCCCATTTTATATCCGTTTAAGACCATCATATATTATTACTTAAATATTTATTTTTTATATTTTGGGTCATTTTTAAATGTAATAAACTAAGTATATGTCATGTTATTTGAATTTTCTTTTTTATAAGTAAACCTAAAATTCAAGTTTCGTAAAAAATTTTTCTAAATAATAATAATTGATATGCGAGCGAGGCGGGTAATTAGGTGGTAATTATGTATTGTGAAAAGAGATGGGGACAATTAATATATCCGTGGGGACGGGGGACCTTTTCAAGCGGGATGGGAGCGGGGACGGGAGTGGGGGTACCGCCCCCACCCAACCCATCCATCCCATTGCATCCCTACAATACCGGACAACATTTCTTTTGTTTATATAATAAATGAAGTGTTATTTTGGGTTTTTCTTTGCAATTACATTTTTTTAAAAATAAAAAAGCAATAGAATAATAGCGATTGCGCAAAATAATAAATTGTAAAATTTTTTTCTAAATTGTAAAATTATTTAAAGGAGAGATAATTAAGAAAAGTGCCTTGAGTACAAAGAAGTCAAATTCCAAATGGGGTTGGACATTTGATTAATTAGCTGAATGCAGAAATCTGTTGGCCAAGCAAGCAGCCTTTATTCACCATAAAACTAGACCCCACCCACGAGGGACACAGTTATTATCTCCTTGCAATAGTTGTCAGCGTCAAATATTGCAGTCTCAGGCAAATTTACAATACATGACATTCTCGAGTTAAAAGAAGAAAAGTCCTAATGCTTGGCGGCCACAAACGGGTTATAATCAAAATCATTACACTTTCACAATCATTCACGCACCCATTCTCATTCTTCACTAATTTACCAAAGGTGTTCCAATGAAATTATTTTTTATCTGTTAATGTATCGAATTGGACATTCGATTCTCATTATACCATTTTGTAAAATAAATAGATCAAGTATAAAAAATCATATATTTCTCCCCAGAACATTTTCCCAATCTCACACACCTTCACCTAAACCATCAATGGCGGGATGGACCCCCCAGTCACTGCCCCATCACGTGGCGTCAAATATGGCGGCCTCACAAATTTACAAGAAAAAAAGCCCATTTAAGTCTTGTGTGTAAAGCTGCTCAGATGAAATTATTTTTATTTGTTAATGCGCCAAGTTGGCCATTCAGTTTTTTGGAAAATGATTTTTAGATCTAGTGTAGAGGAAACATTCCAAATCTTTTTTTATTAGTCCAATTACTTTCCAAGGAAATTGCAAAAGACTTTCCAATCACTTACTCACACCTCCACAAAAAAGATCAAAAAACTTATTCATCAATTTATCATCCCTGATACTGTTAGCAATGTCTACAAGAAATATTAGTTTCATCATCTCCATTATATTCGTCTTCATCTCCTTAATAATCCCTTCATCATTTTCCCTGTCCTTCAACCTCTCCACCATCGGCCCGGACCAGACCCGGTCCATAAACGTTACGGGCGATGCATACATCACGAGCCAAGGCATTCAGGTCACACCGAATGAGCGTGACGTAGCGCGATTCAACCAGACTGGGCGAGCCACGTACATCGAGCCCCTTCACTTGTGGGACCGGGCCTCCAGAAACCTAACACATTTCACTACTCGTTTCTCCTTCGTCATAGACTCGAGTGGCAGCAATAGACACGCCGATGGGTTAGCCTTTTTCCTGGCACCAAATGGCTCCAGCATTATGCCTTGGTCCGTTGGTGGTAGCCTCGGGATCGGGAATAGGACTGGACCACTAAACTCGTCCGAGTATTCGTTTGTCGCAGTCGAATTCGACACGTATAGGAATTCTTTCGATCCGACGCCTCTGCCACACGTCGGTATAGATATTAATTCGATGGAATCGGTCAACACGACGATCTGGCAGAATAATGTTACCCTCGGGATGCAAAATGATGCCTGGATTAGTTACAATGCTACTTCTATGATGCTGAGGGTCGAAGTTACCGGTCCTTCGGGAAACAGGACGTGGCGGGATAGTCTAAGCTATGAGGTTGATCTCAGAAATATTTTGCCTGAGTATGTTACTTTTGGATTTTCAGCGGCAACGGGGGCTTTGTTTGAGAGGCACAATGTTAGATCTTGGCAATTTTCTTCAAGCTTAGAGATTAATGCTACATCTGAAGAGATAACTCCAATTCCAGCGTCTGGGCCTGAAGATAAGACAGGATCAATTGTTGGTTTGAGCGTTGGCCTGCCGATAGTCATTTTTGGTGTGGCATTAGCAAGCTACTGCTTGTGGAAGAAGAAGTATAAGAAGGGATCAAGAGATGATGATGAGTATCTGGTGGACCCGGATATGGATATGGAATTCGAAAAGGGCAGCGGGGCGAAAAGGTTTTCGTACGGCGAATTGGTTCTCGCAACCAAGGATTTCGAGGAGGAGGAGAAGTTAGGCGAGGGTGGGTTTGGTGGGGTCTACAGAGGGTTTTTGAGGGAGACTGATTCTTACATTGCTGTAAAAAGGGTTTCGAGGGGATCCAAACAAGGCCTTAAGGAGTATGTGTCAGAAGTCAAGATTATAAGCCAGCTGAGGCACAGAAATTTGGTGCAACTAATAGGTTGGTGCCACCAAAGAGGCGAGCTCTTGCTCGTCTATGAGTTCATGCCCAACGGGAGCTTGGACTCTCATTTGTTCAGGTCGAAGTCAATATTGAGTTGGGACGTGAGATATAAGATCGCGCAAGGGTTAGCGTCGGCTTTGTTGTACTTGCACGAGGAATGGGAACGTTGCGTGGTGCATAGAGATATAAAGTCGAGCAATATCATGCTCGACTCCAATTTCAACGCTAAGCTCGGAGATTTTGGATTGGCGCGACTAGTGGACCACGAAAAAGGGTCCCAAACTACAGTTCTAGCAGGGACGATGGGGTACATGGCTCCGGAGTGCGTGATCACGGGCCGGGCCAGCAAGGAAACCGATGTTTATAGCTTCGGGATTGTGTTGTTGGAAATTGCTTGTGGTAGAAGGCCTATTGACCGTAGATGCCAAGAGGAAAACCAAGTTGTGTTAGTGGAATGGGTTTGGAGCCTATATGGGATTGGGAAACTAATGGATGGAACCGATCCGAATCTGTCGACGGGATTCGAGGAGCGTGAGATGGAGCAGCTGATGGTCGTCGGATTGTGGTGTGTTCATCCGGACAGCAATTGTCGTCCGTCGATCAGACAAGCGATTCAAGTTCTTAATTTTGAAGCGCCATTGCCAATTCTACCCCCGGAGCTGCCCGTGCCAATGTATTTTGGTCCTACAATGAGTATAGAGCTTAATAGTACGGACACACATTCTGGTGGTGTTAGTGATTCTAAGTACAGTAACTATAGCAGTTCTTCAAATGTAACTGCGCGTTAGAGAACATCATGATTTAGCGAAAAAAAAAGGGACTGAATGTTACTTGATCTTGGGCGGATAGCACTGTTTTTTACTCATACTAATCTATTTTTTCCCCCTTATCTTTATCATTCTTAAAAAAATTTCCAAAAATACTTTCAGTACTTTCCATTTATCTTTATCATTCTTAAATGTTCAAAAAAATTTTCAACATATGAACTTTGGTTTTGATTTCTAATTATAATTTTTGATCCATGATCCATTTATGTGTATGATGAATTGAGATGTTAAGTGGAGGTTTATAAGCTATCGAAAATGAGTTGTGAGTGATTGTTGAACTTTTCACAATGACAAATGATACTCTTTCTCAATATGTGTACTTTATTTTTTATTGCATGAATTATAAATGAAATAAACTTTCGATTTTTTTGTTGAAATAATTTTTTTTAAGTCTTCCTTTGTGCATGTGTTTTTTTGTTTTGATGAGATTTTCTAAATTATTGAAAATGCATGTTTGTCACCTTAAATAATTGTTCAGGTGAAATTGACCTTTATTTTTAGAATTTATAATTGTCCGTAATTCAATTTTTAAAATTCTTCATTCTGCATTTGTCCTCATTATATTCCTCACTAGATTATATTACTTATTTAAATTCTTATTACATACTGATTTATTGTTTCACAGGTTAGCTACCTATTTTGAAGGTGGAGCATATATTTATTTGATTTATTGATTGTATTTACAAGATTAAAATGCATGATACATTTGAAATTCTTGGGATTATTTCAGTGGATCTCAAATTGTATTATGATATTACACATTTGGAGATGCTCTATGTTTTCAGTTTTGTTCTTTTTCAACTTATTTTAAATATGTGATATTCTCTTTATTATTTGCAAAATATGATTTTATATTGAATGAAGTTTGTTGTATATTTTTATCAAATATAACATACCCTCACCGTTATTTTTCATTAAAATCTTTCAAATAATATAGTTTTAGAAAAAAAGCCTACACTATCCTCTATTTATTTTGTTTTTTCACAATAAAATATTTATCTTTTTGCAATTTTTTTTGGTGTAGTATTAAGAAAATATTTTATTATATTAATATTCACTCCGTCTGTGCCACTAATTTTTAGAAAATGACTGAAAATACTCTATTGTGACGATGACGGTAGATATGTAAATAGAGTTAATAATATTCTTTATAAAAAAAATTACGGATGTGTAAATTAAATAATATATTTTTAATTATTATTATTTATTTACTCTTAAAAATTATGTGTTTTTGATACACTCAATATTGTAATATTTGTGTATATATATTCTATATATATCCGTCTGTTCACACGGGTATTATACTATAATTATATTGGCACTTAGCCGCACCCGTTTTTTTAATGTACCTTTATGATTTTTGATTTTTTACCTAAATTATTCTTGGTCTTTAATTGTTTTCCCTACCAAAATTAATGATCACACTCATTTGGAGAAAAAAAAAAAAGAGAAGTAGAAAAACAAGAAGAAAAAGACAAGCATCGAAGAAGAAAAAAGGTGATCAACATCATCAATATCCACCAGAGTGATAACCACCCAATGGCGCATTGACCTTCACCATGTCAGGTGAGCAAACACCATTTGATAAAACTAGGTTTTTTACTTTTTTTTTCTTAGTTTGAAAATTTTCAATTTATTTTGTTCAATTTCAAGTTTTGTATAACTAAATCATGGATTTTGTTGTTTAAACATAGTTCTACTTTGATATTGAGGTGTGTAGCTATGGATTTGTAATTTAGAAAAACTAAGGTTTGTATGAAAATCGGTAGGAAGATGATGAATTTCTCATCCATTCTCGATTCCCGATTACCGAAAATTGAATCAATTATCGGTAGAAAGATGATGAATTTGTATCAATGGATGCCATTTTCAATCATCATACACCGAAATTGAATGCAATCTTCTGTCATTACACACAAAAAATGGATGCCATTTTTCAGACATCAGACACCGAAAATGGATGTCATTTTCAGTCATCAGGGACCGAACAACTTACTTTTTTTTTTCTGTGTATTGAAATTATTTCTTTTGTTAGACAGTTTGCATTGCTAATAGTTTGTTGAAAGAATTTTGAATTCGAACGATGATAAAAAGGATATTTCAATTTGTTAAGTCATTGCAACAATGTCTTTTTGAGACTAGAAGAAATTCTGAATTGTGTGTTTTGTTAGGGCTATAAATTTCATGTTTTTTCAAGTCATATTGCATATGCTCGTCACCTATTTTTTATTTATATATGTTATGGTAAGAAATATTATTTTCCACAAATTCACCTTACATGCTTCTTCTTCTTCTTCTTCTTCTTCTTCTTCTTGTTACTAGTTTGAAAACCGGCGTTTACGCGGCATATCAAAAAAATACATAAAAAAGTAAAAGTTATCAAAAAATTTTTATGAAAATCGAAAAGTGATTTATTGATACAACGAAAGAAAATTGTTCAATTATGATTTTGAAAAATTAATTATAGACTACATTAGTTGTCTTATTAATAATGTTACCATCGTCGTCGCAGCATAAGATTTTTAATCTTCTACGACTTTTAACTCGAGAGATCACAATATAAAGCTGGTCATATCTGAACACTGGTCTTGGCCTAGGAAAGTGGCTTAGATAGGCCTCCTCCCGTTTGCTGCTCGAGACTAAGGGTTTGGCATACAAATCTAAATACAAACCAATGTTGGAGAGAATTTGACCTTAACTCTTGTTTAGAGTCAATGCGAAACAAACAATAAGTGGAAACCATCTCCATGAAAACTCAAATGGCACCCTGCTATCTGAAGGACTCAATGCCATGCTTGATCCGTGTTTTGAATCAACATCAAAGAAACTTCAATCTTCAACTTCAAAATATGATTAGAAATCCTTGAGCACTTTATTTTGTTTAAAAAATCAATCGACTACACTTGATGTTGAACTTCTCCATTTACATATATTTTGAAAATGGTGTCGTAACTAAGATATACTCTTTGGTTTCCTGAAAGTATAGTCATCATGTATTCATTCACTATTTCAACAATGTCATTAGCCAGTGTAAAAATAGCTTCTTTTTTTTTTTTCAAAGAATGAGTGATTGTCAAAATTCTTTAAAATAGAAGAGTAAGTGCTCTCCAAAATACGCGAGATGGTGGAAAAAATGTATTATTAACTTAAAACTAAATTATTAATACAAATAAATCTATTTTTTTTGGGAATGAGGGAGTAACATTGAAAAAAGTCAATAAACTGGTAAATAAAACTTACACAAAAATTGCGCCAAAAGACAATTACCCCTTTCTTATACGATTTTTATTTTGACAATCCGACGTAGTCTTATTGTGCAGTAATTGTTGAATATTGTGTATTCGATATTTTTCAATCCAAGTTCATAGTTTTGTACTTACGAAAATTGATTAATCTCACCAGTATAGGAGATTCACTTGTGGCTTTCTTCTTGAAAACTGAATGTTTATGCAAAAATTTAGTAATTTGTATTTAAGTTATTTTCTTGTGGTTTTAGTTTATTTCAAGAAGGTTCATTCTACAAGATAGCAAATCATAGTACGTATTGATATTTGGAGTTGTATGCTATTATTTTGATGCATAGTTACAATTACTTATTTTTTTGTTATTTTTAAATTTCATTTTTTTCTGGTGATATAGCTACCAACTTTAATTTAAAAAGCAAGTTTCATTTTTAATGTATATTCATTGATGTTTTTCAGCCATGTTTATAATGATATGAGTTATTTATTTATACGTTGTCTCAGCTAAGGTGTGAACTCTTACATATGATAATTTTAGATGGATAATTTGAGTTATAGACTCTATTTTGTTTGAGTGGATTTGGCTAATTGTTTTTATTTATAATATTGTTCTTAGGCTCACATCCATGTTTATAATAATGTGAGTTGTTTAATTATGTGTTGTCTGAAATAATGCATGAATTCTTATAGATAGATACCGATGAAGAAAGTATTATGGTCATGGTTGAAGAGTTTATTAATATTATCACAACTTTCTTTATCTTTATTTATACATACTTGCATCTGCGTAGGAAACGACGCACCTGTCGGCGTGTTGATCCAATGCAAATGCGGTATAGGATCACTGGTCGATTACCGGACCAGATTAGACATATGTGTAAGCTAGTTAATATAAGTGACACTACATGTATACATGCCCACCGGTTTTGGCAAACTGGACAAACCACCAGTTCAAACCGGCAGTCAACGGTTGGAATAACCGTTGACCACAGTTTGAACTGAAACTGCCGTTAAGGCGGTCCATTTCCGGTTCATACTTTTTTCCAATCGAAAACTGGCGGTTCAAACCATCAGCTTGAAAATTAAAAAAAATCATCGGTACAACCGGTCAAAAGTATCCGTTGGGTGCGGTCAAAATCAGATTTGAAATCAACGGTCAAGATCAAGTGATCGTTGATCATCAATGGTCTAGATGAATTGACTCTTTATCAAACCGTCAGTTTGGTCCAAAACCGGCGGTTCTGCAGGCTTTTTTTTCCACTCCTATAAATACCCCTCTTTCCAAACTCATTTCTCTCACACCAAACTATCAACTCTTCTATAATCTCTCTATTCTACATTGTCCTTCTCTGCAAATTTAGTAATTTACTAAGTTTCTTTAATTATCAAACATTCCTAAACTTAAAGTTTTAAGTTTAGTGTTATAATTCCAACATATTTCTTACTTTCTAGTTAATTCTAAACTTATAATCCTACTTAAGCCTACTCCTCTTTCTTATTTCTTTGTATTAATCTATATAAAAAAATGGCAAGTCGTGGAGGTTCTTCTTGTTCTCGTCGAGCCGATAAGGGGAAGAGTATAGTACTCGATGACGACGTCAACGTCCATCCCTTCGGCTTATCACACGGAAACACTCATTCAGTCAGTAACTAAAACTCCAAACCCATCGATATTGACAAAGATTGGAATGATACCAACATTGATCAAACTTATTGAGCCGTTTCCACCTTTGCCGGTGAAGAAATGCCTATGCCCGATTAAGAGGAGGTGGAGCACAATGATTTGCCTCCAATCCATCCTTTCCGAGGAGAACCTCGTTCTCAGGTGACAATGCTGTTGAATCTACAATTTTCAAAAAATTGTGATCCCGTCACCCACAAACGAGCCGCCTCCGAAAGATGGCAAAAAAAGAAAAAAGAGGTACCGTGTCAATTGCAACTATTGTCAATCATCTTACCAATTCCTAGAAGGATGAGGATATGAGAATATGCGGAACCATCTCAACAACAAACACCCCAACAAAGCCGGTATCGATAAGACTCAAACGTAACTACAAGGAGGACAAGTACGAACTCCTCTTCTTTATTTATATATTCCGACGCTACTCATAGAAAGGAATTGACAAATTTTATTTCTTCTTGATCTCCTCCTTTTAACTTTGCCAATGATGATTTATATGAAAATTTCACCCAACTTTCTTTTAATCCCTCGAGTACGAAATCCCCACGCTCTACCCTTACTCGTGATATTAAAATAGTTGTTAGTGAATATAATTTAAACTTATGTAATCAATTTGCTAGTTTACCAAACAAATTTTTAATTTGCTCAGATGCTTGGAGTGAATATTAGGAACGAAACACTTACATGAGTGTTACATGTCATTGGATTGATAAGTCATGGAATTTACAAAAATGTTTGATTGAAAATAGAAATTTTAAACCTCCTCATAATGCACATAATATTTGTCAATTAATTCATATGGTTTGTCAAGAATATGGTCTAGTTGAAAAAATATTTTCTATTTCATTTAATAATGCAACTTCTAATACGGTGAGTATTAATGAGCTTATTAGAATTTGTAAACCATCTATTGGTGTCTTATTTTTTCATATTAGATGCATATGTCATATTTTGAATTTGTGTGCTCAACATGGTTTGAATGCTTTGAAAAATGAGCTTTCTCATATTAAAGCGGCGGTCATGTGTATTCATAATAATAAATATTTGCAACAAAAATGGGTGAGATTTTTTAAGGAAAACGGATTTGAAGGAAAAGAGATTTCAATCGAGGTGCCTACTCGTTGGAACTCTACATATAAATTATTGAAAGATACATATTCGTATATAGAGTTGTTGTGTTCATTTTTTAGCCAACAAGAAATTGGAATTAGTTATATACAAACCAATGGATTACATATAATTATTTGAAAAAAAAATTAAAGGTGTTTAATGATACTTCTAATTTATTTTTCGGTGTTTATTATCCTACTTCTCACCTTATTATTGAATATTGTGTTAAAATTGCATTCATCTTTAGGAAGTGCATGAAAAATGAACGATTGGAAGAGTGTGTTGTTTTTATGAAATGAAAATGATTGAAGTATTTTTATTACATTCCAAATATATTCTTAGTTGCTACATTATTAGATCCTAATAATAGAAAAAGTGGTTTAGAACTTTATCTTAATAGTTATTATGATACTTTTTTGCTGTTTGAAGAGTTTGGATATCCTTCCGTTGAAAATATTTTTCAAAAAGTGAAAAAGTCTTTGTTTGATATATTTAAAGAATATAGTATAAATTTTGATGGTCCTCTTCCTATGACTACTTTTGGGCAACAAACTTCTGGTAGAAGTGGTAATCCTAGTAGAAGTGGTGACGACGACGATGAAATTGAGGGATTTTAGGATTTTTTTGAAACAAAAACCCCACAAATGGAGCGTTCAGGTTACTCATTTTGGTTCTAACCCTTATCAAGAATTTGAAACTTATCTAATAGCGACTTTTGAGTATGGAACATTGGGGGAATATGTAGCCGATATCGAGTTTGATATTTTGAATTGGTGGGCATCGAGGAAATCACTTTATCCCGTTGTTAACATCATTGTGAGGGAGATATTGGCCGTTCCCGTATCAACCATTTCAGTCGAACAAGCATTTAGTGAAGGGGGGTACATATGCTGGTCTGACGGAGATCCAACATTAGACCTCACAGTATCAAATGTTGTTGCCTAATTAGGTCAACATCAATCGAAGCAAACAAAAAAACATTCTTAGTGAAGATGAAGAGAGCGAGATGTATTATGATACGAGATCTAGCAACGAGTCGGCAAATGGATGAGCATGACACCCCCCACACCACCGCTTCCGATTCCTAAGGTAAGTAAGGTAAGTGAGTTCTACGTGGACTTTGATTTCGAAGGTAAAGAGATATGTAGGCAACTATTTTCAAATATTTGAAATTAAAATTTCAAATTTTAACTTCAAATATTTGAAAATAGTTCAAGTCCAATTTCTTTTTAATTTTTTTAAAATTTATTAAAAATGTTATTTTTATTTTCTCACTTAACTTCAAAATTTCAAAATTCTTCTAATATATTTTTTTTATTTTAACTTCAAATATTTTAAATGGTTCAGTTTTAATTTCTTTTTAATAAATTCAAAATTTCAAAGTGTTAGTTCTATTTTCTCATTTAACCTCATACATTTAAACATAAAAAATTATAATAATCAAAAATAAAAAAATTTAATTTCAAAACTTTCAAATATTCTAATTAAAATCTCTTATTTCTAACTTCAAATATTTTAAATAGTTCAAGTTTAATTTATTTTTAATTTTTTTAATTAATTCAAAGTGTTATTTATTTCTATTTTCTCACTTACTTAACTATATTTTTTTCAATAAAATTAAATATTAATAAGCATAGGGAAAAAACCAAAAAAAAAAATGAATTTTAAAAGTAAAAAAAAAAAGGCCAAACCGGCATAACCAACGTGGCCGAACCGTGAACCGGCCGGTATCACGGTGCGGTTACGGTTCGAGGTTTTTGGTCAAATCGAACAGCCAGTTCGAACCATTTAGGCATGTCTAACTACATATATAAATACCTATGAATGGATAGAAATGTCTTTCAGCGTTTGTGTTTCCTTCTTGAGCACGTAGGTGGTTTATCACCTACAAGAAATGTACGAGTAGATGAACAAGTAGCCATATTCTTAAGTATTTTAGCCCACCACTGGAAGAATTTCACTATTAAATTACATTTCATTAGGCCAGGGTACACTAAGCGTACATTTCAATTGTGTTCTAAATGCACTTTTCAAACTTCATACAATACTTCTTGTCAACGCAAACCCGGTGGAAGCTGATTACACCGATGACAGATGGAAATGGTTTAAGGTGTCGACGTATTTTTTTATTACACATTTAACTAAATTAAATCTCAATTTTGTACGAATTTTAATATTAAACTTTCCAATAACTATCTCAGGGTTGTGTGGGCGCCTTGAATAGTACTTCCATTAAAGTACGGGTACCATTACGTGATAAATCTTGATATTGAAATAGAAAAGGAGAAGTTACTATTAATTAATGTTTTATGTGCTTGTGATCCTAATATGAACTTTACTTAGGGTGGCAGGGATTTACAGTAGATTATCGTCTACTTAAGAATGTAGTTGGTAGACCAACAGGTAGCCTACTTATCCCCAACGGTATGCCATACCAAATTAATTAACTTAATTTACTAAAACCCTTGTTTAAAAAACCTGGTCTTCCCACTTTAGACTTAATGAAGGTAAGAATACAAACATTTTTCAGGTCAATATTATTTATGTGATTGCGGATTTTTGGCCCGTACAGAGGTGTTCAATATCTTATGGATGAGTGTGTTTCTGGTTGCGATGAGCCTCAAAACTTTAAGGAATTATTTAACCTCAGACATGCTAAAGCACGCAATGTGATAGAGCGAGCGTTTGGGTTACTTAAGATCCGATGGGCTATTCTGCGTAGTTGTCCCTTCTTTTCTATAAAAACTCAAAATCGCATTATCATGGCGTGTTGTCTCCTACATAGTTTTATTCGTACCACCATGAAGATTGACCCAATGCAACATGAAGTCCCGGAAGACCACTCGGAGCACAATTATTTGTTCGGCGATGGAAGCTATGTAGATCAATTGAGCCATCTCCAGAATTGATTCAGTGGAGGGACGAGTTAGCATAATCCATTTTCATTGAAGGGAGTAGAAATTTTTAATTATATATATATATATATATATATATATATATATATATATATATATATATATAACCACCTAGACCCTGGTCTTGCGTAACTGTCCACAACCATGATGTTTGTTAATTTTATCAATGGAAAATTTGTTGCATTGTAAGATATTGTTAAATTTATTGGGCTTTTATTTTATTGTGAATTGTCCAATGTTTGTTTGTGACATTTATATTTGACTATATATTTCCAAAATATTTAATTCCACCTAGACCCTGGTCTTGCGTAACTGTCCACAACCATGATGTTTGTTAATTTTATCAATGGAAAATTTGTTGCATTGTAAGATATTGTTAAATCTATTGGGCTTTTATTTTATTGTGAACTGTCCAATGTTTGTTTGTGACATTTATATTTGACTATATGTTTCTTAAACATTTAGGTAATGTGTTTCTCGTAGTGCACTTAAATGTATATCGTGTTTATGTCGTTCAATAAGGAAGCATGGAGTCACAATCTAGTACAAGTCAATTCGGCCCCACAAAAAAGGATAAAGCTCCAAGACAGTTGTGGAGTAAAGAGGAGGAGTTAGTGCTCCTCCACGCCCTCAAAGATTTGGTAGTGAAGGGATATAAATGTGACAATGGCTTCAAGGGTGGGTATATGATAGGGGTGGCAATTTCCAACACGACACAATAACCCGACACGAACCGAACTCGAATTAAGCATGTACAAGTATGAGCCTTTGCGGGTTCGCGTGTTATTCGTGTCGGACACGAATAACACGCGAATTAAATAGGTCAGGTCGAGTTGACCCGCGTGTCAACCCGATTGACCTATTTAACCCATATAAATTTAATGGTATAATAGTAATTTAATAAACTATCTCTTATAATTTTTTAATATATCTCAAATTTCTCATTTGACCTATTTAACCCATTTGATTTTCTAGTTTGATTTGTAATTTATGTCCCGACACTCACTTGAAGGATTAATTTTGATTTCTAGTTCGGTGTGATTTGGTGCTCGTTCTGCTTTCGAACAAAAGAAGACAATGATCGTGTTATTTTCATGTTTAAAATATTTTTTTATCAAGTAGCTATTGGATTTTTTTTTTCTTATATAGGTTTTTCATGTCGTGTCGGGTTACCTGTGTAACAAACAAGTTCGTGTTCGTGTCGTGTATTTTGGCACGAATAATTATTCGTGTCGTATTCGTGTTCGTGTCAACCGTGTTATACCTGTGTCTCAACACGACCCGCGAACACGAAACACGACACGATTGACACCCCTAGTATATGACACTTCTTGAATGGTTGATGCTTGAAGCTTTTCTGGGGTCCAACATCCGAGCTGAGCTGCACATTAGCTCTGAAATCACTATTTGGAAAAATAACTACGGCTCGATTAGCACGATCTGGGTTTGGATTTATCGACGAAACAAACAACATTTATGTCGATAATGATAATATATGGAATGCTTATGTGAAGATATTTACTCTATATTTTAACTTGTTCAGTTTGCATACAACTCATGATATTCTTAATGGCTAAGTCACATGTATTTATATATTAATTTATACTTACTGCACTCTCTATAAACGGACAATAGCGCATGTACTGTGAGACATAAATCATGGCCATACTGTAAAGATTGGTGCAAAATATTTGGAAAAGACCGTGCAACAGGTCATAATGCAGAAGGGTTTGTCGAGGCCGTTCAGGAGATACTTGCAGAGGCACCACCAAATAACAATGTTCATGAAGAGCCACCACCCACCTCGGAATCGACTGGGCAACAGAAGAGTAATACCGAATCTCCTTTGTATAGCGTGGGTAAGAGCAATGCTAGTGGATAATCTAAAAGGTCAAAAAAACGAAAGAAGATAGATACGTTGGATGAACATTTCATGGATGTCATGAATAGTTTTTGTAAGAATGCAGATTTGCGCTTAGGTGATATTGTTAAGCATTTGGATTTTGATCAAGATGCACGTTCATCAAGAAAAGAGGTGTTTGACGCCTTAACTGGAGTAGATGGGATGACGACAGAAGAGAAGTTGGCCATCGCAAATAAGTTGTGTGACAACACGAAGCAGATGGAGTTGTTTTTTTTAACTTGGATAACAACATGAAAGCCACAATGGTTAAAATGATTCTGGAAGGACGTCTTTGATCTTGTTCTCATTGTCACTACTCCTATTCATGTCGGTAGATATTTTGTATGTTGTTAAATTGGATTTAATCAATTTAATGGTACAGCAAGAATTCATCTTAACGAATTATGTAGGCTCGATCTACGTTTCGTGTAGATAATCGTAGTATTTTGAATTTCTCAAATCCAAGTATTAGTGAGTGAGAAATTGTACTTCAAAGTTGAACGGTTGTTTAAGTGTAATTTTGTTTATCCCACATTGAATGTTAATCAATGTGGAAGGAAGTTTATAAGTGTTTACAGTTTATGAGTGGACATTAAGTGGACCAGCGGATATTGTGGACTTTGTGTGAACAAAGCTCATACGGGCCCTCGGACTTGGGTTCGCCCGTCCGCCTTCGGCGGAGCCGAGCGAAGTCGAGCTCTAGCCCAGACCCGGACCTTGGGACTTGGGACTTGGGTCTTGGGTCTTGGGCAATTGGTCCGATTGCGGTGGTCCGTATGGGTGTCCCGGTTCAACCCAGGCTACCTTTTTAGCTACGTACGTTTTGAACGTACGAAAACAAACACGCTCCTGACCGTTCAGGTACGTTTCTAACGTACGAAAATGTCATGCAAATTAATACGTGAATGTTACCTCTTGACCAGGTCTGCTGCCATTTTTGAACGCCATAACACTGCCATTTATGGACGTCTTTAAGCTGCCTTAACTTCCCCCCGTTGGAACCCCTATATAAGGGTGAGAGGCCCATGCATCATACACACAGAACATACAACTCAGCATCTTACAAGCATTCTGCACTCCTTCATTCTCGTAGCTCTGTCCATCTGGTATTAATGGTGCTGTTATACTAGAGACGTAGCCATTTATCTTTGGGGACGAATTTCCAAAAACCGAAGAGCACTACCGGGGCAATTTCGTCTTGCGGAAAGAGTGTAAAACTCAACTTGACTAATTTTTTCTGTTCCTTTATCTATTTTCTAGCTACAGTGATAAATATACATATTCACTTTGTGCTCATAAATTTTAAACAATCGCAGGACGAAATTTGTTGTGTTTTAATATCACTACTAGAAGATGTCTACCTCTAGCACTCCGACAAGCTCGACAATTGGATTGACAAACTCGACGGCTCCTGCCAATTCCTCCTCCACTGTCCCGAGCATACCGATGACGATCTCTGCCCCAGCAGTCACAATCAACTCTACAATTGGCGCGTCTACGCCAAACATGAACATGAGTCATGGTGATTTTCTCCTCAACCAAGGAACACTCGACACCCTCTTGGAGTCACTGTCGAGGCACATATCATCGACCAACCCGACCTCAGGCACAACTTCGGCTACTGGATCGTTCCCTTATGGGATGGGGACTTCGGTCCATACTGTGTCAGCTTCGTCTGTGATCCATCCTACTGGGATGACGGGAACTTCGGTTTAAAATATGTTCGCAACTGCTCCGCCAACATATTCATCTGTTTCAACTACCCATTGAATGGGTACGATGGGGACGTTTGTTCCGACTATGACCACTCTGGTACACTCCTCATGGATTATGTCCACTGTGGGAAGCCTCCAAAATTAAATGGTGAAGTCTTCAAGAGATGGCAACAAAAGATGTTGTTCTGCCTTACAATGCTTGGCTTCGCTAACTTCTTGAAGGAAGACGAACCACCCACTCGGATGAGTCCGAGGCTAGCTTCACTGTTTATGCCACCTATAATAATTGGCACAATGGTGACTATCTGTGCAAAGGCTTTCTCCTAAGTAGACTAGAAGATAGCCTAAGTAATGTGTACCCGGACGTAAAGACCTCCAAGAAGATATGGGAGGCACTCGAGAAGAAGTACAACTCTGACGAGGTTGGTACTAAGAAATTTGTAGTGACAAATTTCATGGACTACAAAATGGTTGATTCTCACCTGGTTATGGAACAAGTTCAATAATTACAAATGCTGGTGAACGACGTCCACGCTGAGGGGATGGTTCTTCCTGATGCTTTCACGGCTGCTGCCATGATTGATAAGCTTCATACGAACTGGAAAGACTTTAAGACCTATCTCAAAAACAAGCGAAAGGATATATCTCTTGAAGATGTAATCCGGAAGGTACGTATTGAAATTTAAAGTTCGAGTTCAGTACCAAAAGTCGAAAGGTTCGTTCGAACCTCAGGTGAACCTACTTTAACAAGGAGACAAATCAAAGAAGAGGTCGCGTCCTGGCAACGCAAAGCCGAAAGCTCCTTCTTCTCAGAAGTTCAATGGCAACTGCTACAATTATGGCAAACTTGGACACAGGTCTAAGGACTGTCGCAAGCCAAAGCAAAAGAAGGCCAAGCCGAGTGCCCACTTAGCCGAGAAAGAGCTAACTAGTGATGGTCTTATTGCGGTTATCACTGAGGAAGCTAATATGGTCGAGAACCGTGGTCAATGGTTCATCGACACTGCTGCAACCGCCCATGTGTGTGCAGACCGGAGCTTGTTCTCCAAATACCATCCTTGTGAGGGAAGGAAGTTGAACATGGGAAACCAAGCCTCTTCGCAAGTTTCAGGTGTTGGTTCGGTTGTCCTCAAAATAACCTCCAGCAAGGAGATCACTCGAATGAGGTGCTGCACGTTCCGGACATCCGAAAGAATTTAGTCTCTAGTTCAATTCTAGTTAGTCGTGATTTTAAACTTGTATTTGAGGCTAATAAGTTTGTATTGTCTAAGTTTGGAACACCTTTGGGTAAGAGTTACCTTTATAGATGGACTGTTCAAACTCAGTGTAATGGCTATACGCCCAAAACCTGTCATTAATAAAATTACTTCTGATTCCTCTTACTTGACTGAGTGCTCCAGTTTATGGCATTGTAGATTAGGCCACGTTAATCTAAATGCAATAAAACGATTGTCAAATCTCAATTTGCTTAAAGTGAATGAATTTGTTGATAAAAGTAAGTGTGAAATTTGTGTAAAAGCAAAAATGACAAAGTTACCATTTGAATCGGTAGAAAGGAGCATGACACCTCTAGAATTAATTCACACGGATGTATGTGATTTGAAGTTTGTGCAAACCAGAGGTGACAAAAAGTATTTTATTACGTTTATAGACGGTTACACAAGGTATTGTTACCTTTACCTTTTGAGAGGTAAATATGAGGCTATTGAAGCTTTTAAGAACTTTAAAAGTGAAGCCGAAAATTAACTTAACTGCAAAATCAAATCTATTCGAAGTGATAGAGGAGGGGAATACGTAGCTGCATTTGAGGAGTTGTGCAATGAAAGTAGCATAATTCATCAAACTACAACTCCGCATGCACCTCAATCTAATGGCATTGCCAAACAAAAGAATCGTACTTTGAAAGAGATGATGAATGCGTTGTTGATTAGTTTTGGGTTACCTCAGAACATGTGGGGGGAAGTTGTTTTAACGGCTAACTATATTCTCAATGAAATTCCACTTAAAGGTAGGGACGAAACTCCCTATGAGTTGTGGAAAGGTAGAAAACCTTCTTATAAATACCTCAAAATGTGGGGGTGTTTAGCGAAGGTAGAAGTACCACTGCCGAAGCAGGTGACAATCGGACCCAAAACGGTTGATTTTATTTTTATTGGTTATGCATTAAATAGTAGCACCTATCGATTTATAATTCATAAGTCAGATGTTCCGGACTTGAATGTCGGAACTAATATTGAGTCAAGGAATGCGGTATTCCTTGAAGATATATATTCTTATAAGGATAAAGCTGCATCTAGTTCAAATAGTGGTAATGCTGAAGGAACTACAAGTCACGAACTTGTGGGGGTTGAACCTAAGTCTCGTAAACGACCTGGTTCAGAACTTGAAGCTCTAACTTCTAGGCGGAGCACTCGAGCTAAGTTGAGAAGGATTTCGGTCCGAATATGTGGTTTTCCTCTTGGATGAAGAACCAACCTCATTAAAAGAAGCTTTTTCCAGGACCGATAGTTCATTTTGGGATGAAGCTGTTCAGAGCGAGATCGATTTGATCATGCAAAACCATACGTGTATTCTGACTGATTTACCAGAAGGTTGTAAACCTTTAAGGAGTAAATGGGTTTTGAAATGAAAGTTCAGAGCTGATGGATCAATCGATAAGTATAAATCTCGCCTGGTTGTGAAAGGATTTCTCCAAAAGGAGGGATATGATTTCTTTGATACATACTCTCCCGTGACGAGAATTACCTCTATCCGGGTGCTTCTAGCGATTGCTGTTTTGCACAATCTTGAGATTCACCAAATAGATGTAAAAACAGCTTTTCTAAATGGCGATTTAGAAGAGGAAATCTATATGGAACAACCTTAGGATTTTGTAAAACCTGGACAAGAAAGAAAGGTGTGCAAACTGGTTAACTCTTTATATGGCTTGAAACAAGCACCTTTACAATGGCACTTGAAACTTGACGAAGTGATGATGTCAAATGGCTTCAAGATAAACGAGTGCGACAAGTGTGTCTACATTAAGAATACTAATGACGGTTTTGTTATAGTATGTCTTTATGTAGATGATATGTTAATCATGGGTAGTAACCTACAAGTAATTAATGAGACGAAGCTGAAGTTAAAAAGGAATTTTGACATGAAGGATCTGGGAGTTGCTGACATAATTCTTGGTATAAGAATTATAAGAACTCCAGATGGAATTATTTTGTCACAATCTCATTACATTGAGAAAGTTATCAAGAAATTCAATGCTTACGATAGTCTTCCAGCAAAGACACCGTTGGAACTCAATGTTCACTTAAGTAAGAACAGAGGTGACCCCATTGCTCAGGAAGACTATGCTAGGATCATTGGATGTCTGATGTACATCTCTAACTGTACAAGACCTAATCTAGCTTGCTCGGTAAACAAACTGAGTCGATATACAAGCAATCCAAGTGGAGAACACTGGAAAGCGCTTGTGAGAGTTTTGAGATACTTAAAGTATTCTCTAAACTTTGGTTTACATTATGGTAGATACCCCAGGGTAATTGAAGGTTACTGTGATGCAAACTGGATATCCGACTCAAAGGACTCTTTGTCGACAAGTGGGTATGTTTTTGTAATAGGGGGAGGAGCTATTTTTTGGAGATCCACTAAACAGACCTGTATAGCCCGATCCACCATAGAATCTGAGTTTATCGCTTTAGACAAAGCAAGTGAAGAAGCTGAATGGCTTCGTAACTTTGTGGAAGATATTCCATATTGGGAGAAACCCGTGCCGCCAGTAATGCTTCACTGCGATAATCAAGCTGCTATTGGAAGGGCAAAAAGTGGTTTGTATAACGGTAAATCTCTACATATTCGTCGGAGACATAAAATCGTAAGACATTTGATATCGAGTGGGGTTATCTCACTTGACTACGTAAAATTGATAGATAATCTAGCGGATCCATTCACTAAAAACATAGCTCGAGATCAGGTGTATAAGTTGCTAGAAGGAATGGGAGTGAAATCCACATCTTAAAGATGATTGTAGTGAAAACCCAACCACGTTGAGTGGAGATCTCACAAACTTGGTTCAATGGGAAAACTAAACTATAAAAGTTTGGGTAAGTAAAACTCTACGTTCCTATTCCCTAAACGGCAAAAGTAGAGTTTTAATCTGTCACGTGATGAGGATAAATCTCTGATTTTTAATGATTCTTGTGCAGGTCTTTGATATGAGTATGACAGAATACTCGTTTAAGAATCACCTATGTAAGCGAGAAGTGAGGGCCGCTTCTACTGAATGCTTATGAATCCAAAGAAGTTGTCCATGGCCAGAAACGGACACAAACATGAGAACGGAAGAATTCTGAGACCTTAGTGGGTTGATACTATTGTCTAGTATACACAAAAGGGAATAGTTAAAGAATTATGTTCACTAATCCTCCATTATGATCGGTAGTATTAACTAAGGAGGGTTCAAGCGCACAATCCACCTATCCCTATTCTCTATTGTCTCTTAAGGACTGAGTTACGTTTTTGCATACATGTTTCTTTTTGGCTATTCTCACTCATGTGGGGGATTGTTGTTAAATTGGATTTAATCAATTTAATGGTGCAGCGAGAATTCGTCTTAACGAATTGTGTAGGCTCGATCTACGTTTTGTGTAGATAATCGTAGTATTTTGAATTTTTCAAATCCAATTATTAGTGAGAGAAATTGTATTTCGAAGTTGAACGATTGTTTAAGTGTAATTTTGTTTATCCCACATTGAATGTTAATCAATGTGGAAGGGATTTTATAAGTGTTTACAGTTTATGAGTGTACATCAAGTGGCCAGCGGATATTGTGGACTTTGTGTGAACAAAGCTCACGCAGGCCCTCGGACTTGGGTTCGCCCGTCCGCCTTCGGCAGAGCCGCGCGGAGTCGAGCCCGGACCTTGGCCCTTGGGACTTGGGTCTTGAGCAATTGGTCTGATTGGGGTGGTCCGTATGGGTGTCCCGCTTCAACCCAAGCTACCTTTTTAGCTGCGTACATTTTGAACATATGAAAACAAACACGCTCCCGACCGTTCAGGTACGTTTCCAACGTACGAAAACATCATGCAAATTAATGCATGAACGTTACCTCTTGACCAGGTCTGCTGCCATTTATGGATGTTTTTAAGCTGCCTTAACTTCCCCCCGCTGGAACCCCTATATAAGGGTGAGAGGCTCATGCATCATACACACAGAACATACAACTCAATATCTTACAAGCATTCTGCACTCCTTCATTCTCGTAGCTCTGTCCAAACTCTTCTTGTTCGTCGGAGCTCTGGTACCAGAGACGTAGTCGTTTTATTTTTGGGAATGAATTGCCGAAAAGCACTAGTGGGGCAATTTTATCTTGCATAAAGAGTGTAAAACTCGACTCGACTAATTTTTTATGTTCCTTTATCTATTTTCTAGCTACACTGATAAATATACATATTCCCAATGTGCTCATAAATTTCAAACATTGCATGTATATGATTGTCTATGCTACTTCTAGGCTTTTTGTTATTTTATAGTCCTCGATTCTATTATCAATATGTTTCTATTTTGGTAAACATTTTCTCTTGCGTATCATTGTGGATGCTAATGTAAACCTAGAAATTGCATTTACATGCATGTACTGTTTGGAACAACTGCTGAACTATGTGTGTGTCTATTTTTGTAAACGTAGTATATCAAATATATGTATAGTTATTTTGCACATACACTTTTTATTATAGTTATATTTTGACCACAGTTCCAATTCTTGTAATCTGCAGAGGCACTTTTTATTTAATACTGTGATGTTTGTTTTTTATTAACTTTGTACGCCCCATCTATCAATTTCATTTCTTTTTGCAGTTTCAACATATAATCAGTCGTGTGTTTATTTTCTACTGGACTTATTGAAACTTGTGTATTTATATATTCGTAGTAAAACCTAAGGAAAAATTACACTTGCCCAAAAATAACAATGTTTTTTTTGCCGACCACCTATATCTAATATTTCATTGTTATTATTTATTGTTAATATTAATGGATTTATTACCCACTAAAATAAAATAATTAAAGCAGTAAAATAAAAAACTATAATTAAAACATCCGATTTTAGTGACAATCAATTCTTTTAATAAATTTATAATTTTTAGTAAAATAATTTTTCCAAAAGTACATATCAAACTAAACCGACATTCTATTTTTTCGAAAAGCAGAAATCATTTTTTTTTATACAGAGCATAATGATGGATCTATTTTTTTTTTCTTTTCTTTCTCTCTCCATTTTTCGCTTTGTTTCATTAATCACGAAAGAGATGACAAGTTTTCTCTCTCTCTCTTTTTTAAATGAAAATCGATATTTTAATAATATTAATATTAATATTAAAGCATTAAATCATAAACGCCAAATGCCTATTGGAATTAAATCTGGTAATGTAATTGTGTGTGATCTCAACCGGGATACCAACGAGCCCTAAGTACAATTAAGCAGTAGTCTGTAGGATATTACACACAAGTACAAGTAGTTTACACGATAAAATGTCATACGAAGACTAGTATAGTAGCTTTCTCTGCCAATTTGGTGGTCCAAATTACATTGAATGGGTCCATTAGACGACTAGGTCCCAAAGAAGAAGTCACTCCCCAATGGGGTTGGCCATTTGATTGGCTGAAACCAGAATCGACAACAATCATCCTTTAACTAAAGGACTAAACCCCTGTCACTGCCCCACCCACGAGGGGCACAGTTACTTTCTAAAATAATTACATTAGCTGACCGCGTCAAATATGGCAGGCCAGGCGGTACAGAAAATGACATTCTGGAGTGAAAAGAAAATTATTTTCACTAAACAGCAACACACCATTTCATCACTCATTCAAATGCTACAAAATATCTACCGACACTGATCTAATAAAAAATCAATCCATCCAATGTCTGCAAGAAATAATTCCATTCTCTCCGTCTTCATCTTAATTTCCTTAATAACCCCTTCATCAATTTCTCTGTCCTTCAATATCCCCACCATCGACCAGCAACACCAGGGCAACCCCATAGTCGTCTCCGGCAATGCATACATCACCAGCGAAGGCATCCAGGTCACCACCAACGATCGTAACCAAGCGCAAGGCGACCGGGCCGGGCGGGCCACCTACATCGACCCGCTCCACTTGTGGGACCGGGCCTCCAGAAACCTCACGGATTTCACTACTCGTTTCTCCTTTGTGATTGACTCCGGTGGCAGCAATAACTACGGCGATGGGCTGGCCTTTTTCCTGGCGCCCAACGGCTCCAGCATACAGCCTTGGTCCTATGGCGGTAGCCTCGGGATCGGAAATAGTAGTGGGACCCTCAACTCGTCCCAGTATTCGTTCGTCGCCGTCGAATTCGACACCTATAGGAATTCTTTGTTCGATCCTGTTTCGTATGCGCCGCACATCGGCATAAATGTAAATTCGATGAGATCGTTAAACACGACGACCTGGCGGAATAACATTACCCTGGGGAGACTAAATAACGCCACGATTAGTTACAGCGCTACTTCTATGTTGCTGAGGGTCGATGTCACCGGTTTTTCGGGGAACAGGACCTGGATAGATAGTATTAGCCATGTGGTTGATCTCAGAAACTTTCTGCCTGAGTATGTCAGTTTTGGATTTTCAGCTGCAACTGGGGCTTCATTTGAGAGTCACAATGTTAAATCTTGGGATTTTAACTCCAGTTTAGAGATTAATATTACGCCTGAAGAGATAACTCCGATTCCCGGGCCTGGTCCAAGGCCCGGGCCTGACCCTGAAAATAAAACAGGGTTGATTGTTGGATTAAGTGTTGGCCTGTCGGTAGTCATTTTTGGAGTGGCGTTAGCAAGCTATTGCTTGCGGAGGAGAAAGAAGTTTAAGAAGGGATCAAGATATGATGAGGAGGAAGAGGAACCGGTCGATCCGGATATGGATATGGAATTCGAAAAGGGCAGCGGGGCCAAAAGGTTTTCGTACAGCGAATTGGTTCTCGCGACCAAGGATTTCGCCGAGGAGGAGAAATTAGGCGAGGGTGGGTTTGGTGGGGTCTACAGAGGTTTTTTGAGAGAGACCGATTCTTACATTGCGGTGAAAAGGGTTTCGAGGGGATCCAAACAAGGCCTTAAGGAGTATGTGTCAGAGGTGAAGATTATCAGCCAGTTGAGGCACCGAAATTTGGTGCAACTCATAGGTTGGTGTCATCAAAGAGGCGAGCTCTTGCTAGTTTACGAGTTCATGCCCAACGGGAGCTTGGATTCTCATCTGTTCAAGTCGAAGTCGATATTGGATTGGGAGGTGAGATATAAGATCGCACAAGGGTTAGCGTCCGGTCTGTTGTACTTGCACGAGGAGTGGGAACGTTGCGTGGTGCATAGAGATATAAAGTCGAGCAATATCATGCTCGATTCGAGTTTCAATGCGAAGCTCGGAGATTTTGGTTTGGCGCGGCTAGTGGACCACGAGAAAGGGTCGCAGACGACGGTTCTGGCAGGGACGATGGGGTACATGGCCCCGGAGTGTGTGATCACGGGCCGGGCCAGCAAGGAGACCGATGTTTATAGCTTCGGGGTTGTTTTATTAGAAATTGCTTGTGGTAGAAGGCCAATTGAACATAGGTATCGAGAAAACAAGAATCAAGTTGTGTTAGTGGAGTGGGTTTGGAGCCTATACGGCATGGGAAAGTTACTCGAGGCGGCCGATCCGAATTTGTCAACGGGATTCGATGAGCGTGAGATGGAGCAGCTGATGATTGTCGGATTGTGGTGTGTTCATCCGGACTGTAATCATCGTCCATCGATCAGACAGGCGATTCATGTCCTAAAATTTGAAGCTCCAGTGCCGATTCTACCTCCGGCGCTGCCGGTGCCAACGTACTTTGGTCCTACAATGAGTGTAGTGCTTAGTAGCACGGACACTTATTCTGGTGGTGTTAGTGATTCTAAGTACAGTAACTATAGCAGCTCTTCAAATGTAACTTCATCTTCAGAAAGTAATTCTACTGCTCTTTTGAGAGCATCGTGATTTAGTAATGATTTTTTTTTTTTTTTTCATTTTGTTTGTTTGGTGTGTGTAGGTTTAGGCTTTTTGTGCTTGTATGTTTGTGATATCAAAGATTGGGAGAATTCATTATGTGTACAAGTTGATGACTTTGCTTGATATGAGAATGTCCAAATATTTTGAGGGTTACATTTTGTTCGAGTAATATCTCTTCGCAATTTTTGATCAAGAAAAAGAAAAGGGGTTGTATATTTAGAGCATTTACAATTGTCTCCCTCCTATTCCACCTATAAGTCATTTAAGGTTTTTCACCAAGATTAAGAAAAAAGTTAAAACTTGTCGAAGGAAAAATATAATTAGTGTGCCTATATTATAAAAATATGTATTTAATATCCCTATATAAAGGGAGTATTTGATAAATATGAGAACCCTAATTTCTACGGTCTCATTTGTAACTCTAACCTATGAGAGTGAATGACAAATAAGACTCCATACCCTATACACAATTTTCGTAGGTCAAGATTCTAACTGTATTGTAAGTTTGAAAAATCGTTTTCTCATGCTTTACAATTTTTACAAAACCTTCATGACCTATTGAATTATGTTCTGAACAGTGGAGATTGGATTTGGAGATACGAGGAAATATATACAAAATTCCGAACAAAGCAAACTTTATTTTCAGAAATCTCTGTGCAGCGTTTTCCAAAATACGATTGCGCACAATACAACCGTTGGATCAAGCCAAGTCTTGTATATATTATTCCAAACATATATATTCCAATGTGAACGGTGAAGATTTGAAAACGAGGTCTGAAGAATTTGATAATGAATTTCTAACAGAGCTGATCCTGTTTCCCGAAACTGCTTGCCCAATTTCTTTTAAAAATTAAATTACACACCATCAGACCGTTGGATGAAGCTAAATTTTGGATATAATATTCACGAGTATAGAGGTTAAATCTGTACGGTGGAGATCAGGTTTGACGGATTATGTCATTAGAAACATATCATATCGCGGACAAACCTATTACAAAACAAAATTAGGAAAGAATCGTCTCTTTCCTTCAATGTAACTCGAATTACCCTATTATTTATTAAATGCAAGTAATAAATATTTATTTATATAGATATATGGCATGGTATGTATTATTGTGCATTCTTCTACAAAGCATGTATATGTTACCTATGATGATATGCATGTAATGTTATATACAATATTGACAAATATGAAATTTTGCAATACATTAATGAATTGCATATGTTATCACTATGCTGTTAGATGATTTCTTATTTAGAAATCATATATAAAGTTTTTACATGATTAGATGAGAGATTGATCATGATTTGCATATGTTTAGTTAATCATGAATTTTGATGAATTGATAAATTCATGTATGTTGTTGATTCTCGATGAATTGATAGATTCATTTATGTTGGTAATTCTCTTCAAATTGATTTTATAAGCTACTTTCAATATATGCATTATTGATTGTACATTTTCATATTTTCATGATAATAAAAGTTCATGAATGATAGAGAATTGTATAAATAAGTCTTGTGATAAAGTATATTCACATGATATCAAAGAAAGATTATGACATATATTCTTCAAATTCATTATCTAATGAAATTAATTGAATTAACTCAATCTAAATTCAATATAATATACTCAAAAGAAATCGAGTACTACTATAAGTCGTTTGATGTGGAAACTGGTGTAACTATAATTCCATAATAATATCATACACCAACTTCCAACTGACAAAGAACCGTCAAACTAAGTCAAAGTCAATTCTCTAATGAATCTGAGACTTCATATTGACCCCAAATCTTATATATCTTATATTGGAAGTATATGTAGTTGAGAATTTTCAATAAACTTTGAGATGTGCTCTAAATGAATATTTTGGGAATTTTATGAAACACTACTTCCAAGCCTAAGAATTTAGTGAAAAGAAATTTATTTGTTTGCTAAAAAGAGTCAATGACTTTGATATGCTGCGACTAAAAACATGTCTTACCATATATGAAAAGAAAGTCACTTTAAATGAATCACTTTAAATAGTTGAGAGATACGATCTCACTCTAATTTTTTTTCTCACTTGAGCAAACATACTAATGCACTTGTATAATATTAATTATGAATAGTGAAATAACCTCAAAGTCAATAGGAAGAGACATGTTGATCCCTACCTATGTGGGAATAATGAACCACAAGGTGAGATATGTAAAAGTTCATGATATTTAATGATCGTGGTAGAAGCCATGGAGGTTCTCCCAATAACCTTGCTTAGTTAATGGATATCCTCTATTTTGATTGATGAAATTTGTTTGTTTCTTACTTTACAAAGAACTTGTGAAAGTATAATCAATCATTCATATTAGACTATTGTGTTTGGTTTTGAAGTTTGTTTTGAGTTAGATTCATGTGATGTGGCCTGATTTAAATTAATTATTATGTTTGGCTTGTTGGTAAATTTTGTATTTCATTCTAAAGCATCGAATGTACTAGAGTTTATTTACTACATATTTACATACAAGGTTCAAGAGTAAACTATTAAGATATAATGTAACATATCTAGCAAATAATGTAAAATATTATAATGAAAAGTATCTCATTCAAATATCTCTGGAGAATGTGAGAATTTGTCGAGTAATAGAAAATTATTCACTGAATTGATATTTATATGTGACAAAGTCTTGATGCCTAGTGGCACATTGTTTAAAGTCATGAAAGCTCGGTATGGACCAAGAGCGAAACAAACCTTGTTAAGTTTGATGATATTCATGTTAATGATTATCATTAAGAAATACATTATTAGAATGGAACTATACCTTTAATTGATGTGGAAGAAAGCACATTTTAGAGTTAATCTAGTAATTTTATTTTACAACTTTTTGATTATTGAATCATAAGATATGACCAACAAAAAACTTTTGGACACTGTCTCATTCAAGTTTCGACATGACTGACATGAATATTTTGGTCATGATATGATGATCCATATTATAAGAAATTAACATGGATATCTTTTATTTTGAGTGAAACACAAAATGAGATAGAAATTTGATGCACAATATAGTGTCGAACTAATGTTGTTCAATTACAGCTAGTGCATTATAAAGTACTAAGAGCACTACATACTTTCATATCTCAAATATACATCACTCATTTTTTTTTCAAAACTTGTTCATTATCAAAATTGTATGATTGAGACCTGCATATGCTAAAGATATAAAGTATAATATTTCATTCTTATAATTGATAATCGGTGATGCATATGGACATATCCATTCAATGCATATCTTTAAAGTATTTTATAGTTTTGGTCGATACTTCGTCACGTATTGTCCATAAATATGTTGCATTTGTAAAACTTCTAGCAGATTTAGTATGATTGAGGACTCACCACCCTTATAAAGCACCTAAACTCATAATGCTAAAGAGTTTACATCTAAATTATTTGATATCTTTTGCATTTTAATAAAGATTAGGGCTGTCAAATTTACCCGACGGGTCGGGAACTCTTCGGGTATCCGGTGATTCGGGTAGGGTAGGGCACGCAAAAATTAGATAACAGGCCAGGTGAGGGTAGTACCCGCAAGCTACAATGCCGGGTACGGGTATGAAGTTTGTACCCGTTAACTGTTGATGCGGTGCAGCAGATCTGATTAGATTCGACGAGGCACTTTATCGATTGCTTTTCCCTTTACCAAACAATTGTTTAGCCAATCCACAATGGACTGTGTCCTTCAAGTCGCACGTTACTTTCTACCACATCGTTTCAAACGAAGTTTACCATAACATTCCTCTATTTTGGAGCTTTCTTTAGAACTCTAAGAAAAATGGAAGATGTAAAATACTGGCTCAAATAGCTATATCAAATAAATTATTGTCTTTATATGATTTCCAACGAAATCAGAAAAGAAGCAGATTTTAAAGAATACATCGAAATAATTTAAATGGAGTTCCCCGGAGAATGAGCCTACCCGATTAGTACATAGTGGGTACTCTACACGTACCCTACCCGTTACCCACATTATACCCTACCCGATATATATTATAAATTTAAATATATGAATATAATAATATAATATGTATAATAGTTATTTTTATAAATTTATATATTTTTATTACCACACTTATTTTTATGTAATATTTTAACATAATTTATTTATAATCTAATTCAAATATTATAAAATGTATATCTTGCTATCATATTTCATATTATGGTAAAATATCATATTTTATGAAATATTATTTATTACATTTATACTATATATCATATTATGTTTCACATAACTAATTATAACTTATTTAAAATATTTTAGTATAGTATATTGAAAATTGTTATTATTTGAGAAACTAATAATATTTTTGAATGACTCTTAAAATAATTTAAAGTTTTTTAAAAAAATTTCTTAAATGAATAGAATAACTCAACCAAATTATAGTAAACCATAGTATATATATATATATATATATATATATATATATATATATATATATATATATATATATATATATATATATATATATATAATTATGATTTATATTACTAAATTAGTGTTGGTATTAAAAACTAAAAAAGTTATTTTAATTAAATAATATTTTAATTTAATTAATATACTCGGGTACCCTATACCCAACGGGTAAATACCCATACTCTTCCTGGTGACAAAAATTGGGTAATAGGGTAGGGTCGTACTCGCACCCTACCCTACCCGTTTACACCCTAATCAAGATCGATGTAATGCATCTTGTACCCCTAATGTGCATATACAATAAGGTCCCAAAGAAGACACCGTCGAAAAGAATATTTATAGTGACTAAGGGGATGCTTGGTTGGAGGGTTTAGAGAGTAGGGAATGGGAAACACTATTAAAGTGGTGCTTGATAACTACCACACTATGGGTTTGATTGCCCAATTTTTGGTATTGAGCCACACCCCCCACAAACATGGGTTATCAAACCCATTAACCTCCACAATCAAACTCATTCCCATTCCCATTCCCATGAAATTCACCAAGCATCCCCTAAGATAATATGTATGAGCACTCATATATTTGTCTCTGTATAGGATTATGCAATATGGCATGCAACTCTTACTTATTCGTTTATGAACCTCTACTAACCAAATATTTTGCATACTAGTTGGTAACTGGATATAACACTAGTGCAGAAACTGCATATCCACAAGGGTAATTCTGCCTATCCAGAATGCCTTTATGTGCCTTCTGTAGTGACATAGTTTTAGAAAGTCTGTACTTTCCACAACGCCTTTTTTTACCCTTCTGTACTGACAGACTTTCTAGAAGGGGAAAAAAAAAGGAGTTCTAGAAAATAAATTTTCTATTCTAGTATGGTATCATCCCAACTTGATCCGCCACATTCCAGAACGGTTTTCTAAAATACCGTTCTGGAAATTTATACTTTCCAAAACGGTATTTTAAAACCGTTCTGGAAAATCATCTATCCAAAACGGTAATTTCAAATACCGTTCTAAAATGTTTAATCCAGAACAATATTTTAAATACCCTTCTGGATGCACCAGGATGTTCTGTTCTAGAATGCAGTTTCTGCACTAGTGTAAGCCTGATAATTCATATGCGCATATTTGGTTACGCAGTATGTGTGTCTATTGTGCCCCCACAGCGCATTCATATGGGTTTCTAAATACGATTAAGTATTTATGCTGGATATGAATCTCCAACAGTCATCCTCTATTTGAGACAGACGATCTCTTTATCTCTAAATCTGCGGATTTGCCACTCCAATGAGACAGTCTTCCCGTTGTTAGGTGGAGATAAGAAAAGGTATTTTCTAATGGAACGACGGGAATAGTTTCATACTATGTCTCATTATGATCCCTGCATTTCACAATGTAACGTGAAAGTAAAGTGAACAATTGATTTTCAAAGTATTGAAGACTCAATTTTTAAAGTGACGAGATCATATATATACAAGATGCAAATGTGTTTGCAAGGTTAAAAGTCCCCATAAAGGGCACAATGTGACAAATTAAGACATTGCAACCTTACTTAGTGGAGATGTGGTTAAGGTCGTGACTCCCAAAAGGAACAGGGGGAGGTCACTTGGTTCGATCAATACTCGCTCAAGAATAAGAGGGCATGTATGGCCCAAATTCAATAGCAATGAAGATGATGACTCTCATGAGATTATCTCTAGTTATACTTATGCCCATGAATCATTACTGGAGGACGCTACGATGTTTAATATGATTTCAAAGAATAAAAAAAATATATCAATGTACTATGAGAGATTATATGATTTGATGGAAAGATTTTCCACACACATTGATTATGTATACACTATTGCTCAAGGAATCATAGAGTACGATGATATCGAACCACGCTCTATTGAAATGTCAATATAGAGCAAATTGACCTAAATGTAAAGAATCAATTCAAGTAGAACTAAATTCACTGACAACAAGACAGGTATTTAGTTTGGTAGTGCTAACCTCACCAAGTGCAAAGTATGTAGGACATAAACAAAGTTTTGTCAGAAAACGTAATGAGAAAAATAAATCCACGAGATGCAAATTTATACTTGAAGCATAAAGTTTCTCAAATCACCCTGGAATTGACTATGGGAATATGTACTCTCCCATAATAGATGTTATAATTCCGAAGAATTGAGAATGCAACTTATACATGTGGTTATATCATATCTCTATGGGGATCGTGACTTTGAGATATATATATATATATATATACGAATGTGCTTGTTGGCCGTTCATTGCCAAGGCAAGTGACTCTAAGCCACAGAGTGCTTTTGCAATTAAATTAAAACACTCACTTTATGCATTGAAGTAATCAAGACGGATGTGATATAACTGTCCAATTGACTACTCGATTGAGAAAACATAATTTATGCCCTCACATATTTATAAAGAAAATAAGTTTTAAATTTGCATTTGTAGCTATATTTGTCGATGATATGAACATAATATGCGCTCTTAATGAAATCAGAGAAACCACTAGCTACTTGAATTCTTAATTCAAGATAATGAATCGTGTGAGAACTCGGTCATGTTAAGGCTTTAAACTAAAACCCAAGTTTGTGAAATACTAAATTCTTCAATTTGCATATATCCAAAAGATGATAAGGCAATTAAATATGGATAAGTGCAATATGTTAGCACTTCTATGATTGGTCAAAGTGAAGATATAAGGAAAGATCAATTTTGTCAGCGGAATAACGAAGAACTGGTGGGAGTTGAAATTCTCTTCGTATGTACAATATGCGCATTATTGTACCATTATTAATACATTTGACCAAATATTACTTTCTCAAAATTCTTGTCTTGATTTAACTCAAAAAAGCGCAATGTCATCGGAATGGAATCCAAATGTATTTTGATACCTAAAAGAAACAATTGACATGAGTTTATTTTTTCCATTCATAAATATAATTGGGATTGCAGATGGTATTGTAACACCTAAAGAAAATATTGAGTTTACTTCCTACTGTGAAACACCAAATAGTATCGTTGATGTTGGTTACTCATTCGATCCATGTAAAGAGATTATTATCATACATGTAGTGGTGCGTGAGTATCTATGGTAAATGTTTTGATCATACATATCTTTGAGAATAGTGGCTTGAACTCTATCACTGAAGAAAAGGTGATAATATGAGTAATATCACCACAATTCTTCTACAACCAGCAATTATGGATTTTCTCAAGAGTCAAGTAAATTGAGAAAATTGAGACTTTCAAAATTCTCTTGATAGATGTACATATTAGAGAGAGGTGTAGACTTTAGGGAGAGTCTCAATATAGGTTTGTTGTACTCTTTTTCCTTCGATCAAGTTTTATTTTTCCCCATTAGGTTTTGTTACTTGGCAAGGTTTTAACGAGGTAATAATGAAGCACCATTTCACCCTTGACTTGGCACAAAAAGGAGTGTTGAAGGAAAAATATTATTAGTGTGTCTTCGTCAATAAGTAACTGATGAAGGACAATTTAGGTATTTTTTATCTTTATGTATTATGAAAACATGTATTTGATACCCTATATAAAGGGAGTATTCGATGAATAAGAGAACCCTAATTTATACCGTCTCCTATTGTCTCTTTTATGTCTTCTTCTTTTCTTTTACAAATATAAATATAAGATGTGCAAGAGATCAAACTTCTTTTCTCCTTTTTCTTTTACAAATAATATAAGATATGCAAGAGATCAAATATATCTCTGTTACGGCATTTCGTTACCAATTTTCTCTGCATCAATCCCAAAAAATTCCTTTAATCGTTTTTCATTCCAATTAGATTTTAGAAGTATTACAAATATATCTCCAATTAACATAATCGACTACTAATATAAAAACAAACATGCATACTAAAAATATGCACATAGGGAAATTGGTCCTGTGATTCATAAAAGAGTTTTTCAACCCTTTACTCTCGATCAACATGGAAACATAATAAAATTAGAAAGAAAAAAAAAAGCATCTCACTCAATCCACCTATAATACTCACATATGATAAATACTTTAAATCTATGATTTGAAAAATCAAACCACCAGTATATCAATTTATTATATTTACAGCTTTTCAGCATCTTCTTTACACTCCCACCACCTTTGTCACCGATAGTTATTTCTAACTTCTTTAGTTGACCAAGTCAAATCAATACAATATAAGTAGTGTTGTCAAAACGGGCCAAAACCCGCAGGATGGCCCGTCAGCCCGCGTAAACGGGTGGGCTTGGACTGCTATCTCCCAACCCGTTTAATCGCGGGTTTTTTTGGCCCGCTCCGTTAAGCCTGCGGGTTTTCGCGGGGCGGGGCGGGTTGGCCCTTTTTTTTATTATTTTGTTTTAATTTTTTATATTTTATTATAATTTATAATTAGAATTTATATTGGTTAAATTTGAAAGCATATTTGTATTCTTTTATTTTCTATGAGGCGTTAGAATACTTTAAATATTATAATAAATTTTTTAAATTTTTATTTTTATTTTTTATAATTTTTAACATAAAAATAAGATTTTATTTTTTAAAAAAAAAAAAAGTCCGCGGGCGGGCTGCGGACATAAATTTCTCAGCTCGCCAAAAAATGGGTTGGCCCACGCCTGCCCTGTTCTGGGACAGCCCGCGGTGGATCGGAGCGGGCTGACCTATTTGACAATGCTAAATATAAGGCAGAGTCGACAATTTATATTTTAAAATTAAGAAAGTACGCAATTAATTTAAGTTATTGGATAAACTGTTATATATTATTTTAAAATTAGTTGAAGTTTACATGTTCAAAATAGAAATATGGGGAAGATACTTATTTTTCCGAAGTTCATAAATTTTTTAAAAATTTATTTTTGCATCTTGTAAGTTCTTTTTAAAGAATTTAGCAAACAAATTTTTAAAAAATTATAACCTCTTAAGCATTTTATAAGATATTTTAAGAGTTCTTTTGAAAGAATTTATCAAACAAATTTAAAGAAATTATAAGCTCTTAAGCATTTTATAAGATATTTTGAATAGTCCGTCAAACTGATTTTTTATTTTTTATTTCAAAAGGGCAGATTTTTAACCATTTTCGTTATTAAAAAAAAAACGAAAAAAAAAACAAAACAAGAAAACATGACTATTTCAAATGCAGCATATAAAATGCAAAAAAAACGCCAGACAGTTGTTTTTATTCAAAGTATCAATTTCACAAGACCGTTGTAAAGCAAAGTCTTGGTGTATGCCGCGTAGCTACATAAAAAAATACACCTTTAAGGAGAAGTAGTAAAACTTATGGACTATTTCAATAAAACTACCAAGAATTTTTCACCACTTATTCAAATGCAGCATATAAAAAACTTAACTCATCAATTCATCATCCTTAGCAATGTCAACAAGAAACAATCCCATCATCTCCATCATATTCTTCTTCCTCATCTCCTTAATAATAACCCCTTCATCACATTCTCTGTCCTTCAATCTCTCCACCATCGGCCCGGAGCACCAGGGTCGGTTCATAAACGTCACAGGCGATGCGTACATCACGAGCCAAGGCATCCAGGTCACGCCAAACGAGCGTGACGTAGCGCAAGTCAACCGAACTGGCCGAGCCACGTGCATCGACCCGCTCCACTTATGGGACCGGGCCTCCGGAAACCTCACAGATTTCACAACCCATTTCTCCTTTGTGATCGACTCAAGTGGCAACAGTGCATACGCCGACGGGCTTGCTTTTTTCCTCGGGCCGGTCGGTTCGAGCATACAGCCTTGGTCCTATGGTGGTAGCCTTGGGATTGGAAATAGCACTGTATCCCTGAATTCGTCGGCGTATTCATTCGTCGCAGTCGAATTCGATACGTTTAGGAATTTTTTCGATCCGGATATGTCTTGGCCCCACGTTGGCATAGATATTAACTCGATGGAATCGGTCAACACGACGATCTGGCAGAATAATGTTACCCTTGGGATGCAAAATGATGCCTGGATTAGTTACAATGCTACTTCTATGATGCTGAGGGTCGAAGTTACCGGTCCTTCGGGAAACAGGACGTGGCGGGATAGTCTAAGCTATGAGGTTGATCTCAGAGATATTTTGCCTGAGTATGTTACTTTTGGATTTTCAGCTGCGACAGGGGCTCTGTTTGAGACGCACAATGTTAGGTCTTGGCAATTTTCTTCGAGTTTAGAGATTAATGTTACATCTGAAGAGATAACTCCGATTCCCGGGCCAGGGCCCGGGCCTGACCCTGAAAATAAGACAGGATTGATTGTTGGATTAAGTGTTGGCCCGTCGGCGGTCATTTTTGGAGTGGCATTAGCAAGCTATTGCTTGTGGTGGAGAAAGAAGTATAAGAAGGGATCAAGATACGATGAGGAAAAGGAGGAGGATCCGGTCGATCCGGATATGGATATGGAATTCGAAAAGGGCAGTGGGCCCAAAAAGTTTTCCTACAATGAATTGGTTCTCGCGACAACAAATTTTTCGGAAGAGGGGAAATTAGGCGAGGGCGGGTTTGGTGGAGTCTACAGAGGGTTCTTGAGAGAGACAGACTCTTACATTGCGGTGAAGAGGGTTTCGAGGGGATCCAAACAAGGCCTTAAGGAGTATGCGTCGGAAGTCACGATTATCAGCCAGTTGAGGCACAGAAACTTGGTGCAACTCATAGGCTGGTGCCACCAAAGACGCGAGCTATTGCTTGTCTACGAGTTCATGCCCAACGGGAGCTTGGATTCTCATCTGTTCAAGTCAAAGTCGATATTGACGTGGCAGGTGAGATATAAGATCGCACAAGGTTTAGCTTCGGCTCTGTTGTACTTGCACGAGGAGTGGGAACGTTGTGTGGTGCATAGAGATATAAAGTCGAGTAATATCATGCTCGACTCCAATTTCAATGCTAAGCTTGGCGATTTCGGTTTGGCACGGCTAGTGGACCACGAGAAAGGGTCCCAGACAACCGTTCTAGCTGGGACGATGGGCTACATGGCACCGGAGTGCGTTATCACGGGTCGGGCTAGCAAGGAGTCCGATGTTTATAGTTTCGGGATTGTGTTGTTGGAAATTGCTTGTGGTAGAAGGCCAATTGCGCATAGGAATAAAGAAAGTGATCAAGTTGTGTTAGTGGAGTGGGTTTGGAGCCTATACGGCATGGGAAAGTTACTCGAGGCGGCCGATCCAAATTTGTCGACGGGATTCGATGAGCATGAGATGGAGCAGCTGATGATCGTCGGATTGTGGTGTGTTCATCCGGACAGCAATTACCGTCCGTCGATCAGACAGGCGATTCATGTCCTAAATTTTGAAGCGCCGTTGCCGATTCTACCTCCGGAGCTGCCTGTGCCGATGTATTTTGGTCCTACGATGAGTGTAGAGCTTAATAGTACGGACACTTATTCTGGTGGTGTTAGTGATTCTAAGTACAGTAACTATAGCAATTCTCCGAATGTAACTTCATCTTCGGAAGGTAATTCTACCGCACTTTTGAGAACAGCATGATTTAGTGGCCTTTTCTTTTTTTCCTTTTTCTTTTTTTGGTGTGGGAATGTTAGAAGGAGTTTCAGAGACTTTTGGACGAGATACGTGTTTATTTATAAAACTCAGACAATGTTGATGCCGATGGTTAGCGATCGTTAGCACAAGTGCAAAGAACTTTGTTTTACATATAAATAGTTTATTTATAATTAGTTTAAAATTTATTTGAACAATAATCTAATATACTTCCTCCACCCCAAAATATTAATCATTTTAGCTTCTTTTTTTGTCTCAAAGTAATTGTCATTTTAAAAATTCAAATTACTTTTGGGCTGAGACATCCAAAATCACTCTTATTGTTATTTTTAACTACTATATTGATATGTTCAAAATGAGTGTTGAAAATATAAGACACATTAAATATACGTATATTTAATGAAAACTTCTAAAATAACTAGTATTTTGAACGAACGGAGTAAGATTTTAGGACCCAACAAAAGACACCTTAATAAGTTATAAAAACATCACATACGATAAAAATACCCCATTAGTCTTCAAATTATTATTTTTTTTCCTTACTAATCACACCCCACCGACAACCATTATACCCTTTTGGCATTAAAAAAGAAAAAAGAAACAAAAAAGAATAAAAATAAAAAATTATGTTGGGGAGGGAGAATGGAGAAACCATGAGGAGAACAAATTCAAGTAAGAAAAAAAAAAGACAACATTGGTGATATATTTATACGTGAAACATGTTATTTTTTAAGAAAACTATTATTTATATCATAATTAAATAAATTAAAAAATGAACTGCCCCCGTCGCACGGTTTCGGGCCTAGTTCCCGGTACAAAGTGTAAGGTGTTCGAAATCTTGGTTTGAACACCATGTCATCTTGATCGCACGTTGCGACGAGGCATATTTAATATTTATAATTTTCCTTCCTTCTCTTCACTAATAGTAGTAGCGGTAAATTGAAATAATAAAAACTACTAATGAAAGAAGGGGATTTTCAGTAATCTAAAATACTACTAATTGAATATATAGAAATAAACTAAAGCACAAGACAATATAGATAAAAATAATATTAAAAAAAAAATTGGGTCACTGTTTCATCTACACTTTCGTTAGACTACATTTAATTAATTGTGATAACTAATTCTACTATTTTTTTGGGAATTACTAGCCTTAAATAACAACAAGCTCTGTTATTTGAATTTCTCATATCGAATAACTAATTGAAATAAGCTATTCAATTAAATTTATGGATTAAACATGTAAAACCTAATAATTATGTGATCAAGTAAATAAAGGTAAACACATATTATGATTAATTAAACAGAATAACAAATAAAACTATATATAAATAATAAAAAAAATCTTCACGAAAGTTAATTAAAATATAATTGAGTAATTAGGGTCACCACAAGTTCATAGTTCAAGTGGTATTACTAATCCTTTATAAATATGTTGACAAGGGTTCGATCCTTAGATCCATCGAGTTATTTGAGATTTATTTTCTACTTTTCAACCGCTTTAGATTTCCTCGTGTCTTCTGTGTTGGGCAGCCTTTAGAATTCACATATCAACCCTTTTTCTTCTTAATATAAAGCACGCAGCCCCCTTATTGGTCGCATCTGTCTGTATGTTGCTTCGAATTTTGCCTTTTACACCTTTTGTATTAGTTATTTCAGCCATAGAACTAGCCCTTCATGTATTTGGGCCTATCTACTTGCAGAATTTAATTATAGTTGGGCCAGTAAAAATTCAAAATCTGGTCTTATATGGGGTGACCTATTATCAACTTGTTGGCATGTATTATATCGACATGAGCAATTCATTGCATCTTCCTCCGGCCACTAAAAAACACCAAAATATTGCAAAGTAAGCACAAAACATCACCTGAGAGTACATTCATCTGAATAAATATACAAGGGTGATATAATTTAACACATAAAGGTACAATATTAAATCATTATTTAAAGTACATTTTCTGACTCATGACATCTTGTTCGACATCTGAAATCGAATATGATATCAGATAATTTTCTTTTTTGAAGTAAAGGAGGCGGCTACAAACTAGAACCACCTCCTGCCTATTAATATTTGGGCGCAACTCGGGTTCAATTAGTGGCAATTTGAAACTGCCTCTAATTGTTGTTTCGAACCATTTCTAACATGTTAGGTTTGTATATCAGAACACTTGTATGTGTTCGAAAATACGTGCCGAACACTTTCTTTTGTGTTCATGAAAATCATGTCAAACACAACTTACTACATTAACTTTGATGAATTGTAATATGACGAAAACAAAAAAAAAAAAAGGCATTGTACGATGATACTAACACGAAAATTGAGTAGAAAAATCATTTTAGCATCTATTTTGTATTTTATTGTTCATTGTTAAGTTTCTGTACATTCGAGATTGATGATTTAATATAAGATTTTGAGATATTTCACTATAAAAAAATTCCGACAGTACTGACGGGTATGCTTACGGCCTAAAAGCCGTCAGCATTACTGACGGCTTCCCTGGCGGATTACGTTCCTAAAGAATTTACTGACGACCTAGGCCGTCAGCACCTTTTCCAGGGAAAGTGCGTGAGTTTATCCTGACGAATTTGCCCGTTAGGATATAATTTTAAAAAAAAAAAAAAAAACATGAATATATATCCTGACGCCCTGACCCTAACCTAAAAAACACCCCAACCCTCCTTCCCCGCCTTATTCTGTCAACACCTCAAACAAAGAAAAAAACTAAATCGCGCCCCCCGTCGCCGACCAGTTGCAGCCGCCTCCCAGCCGTCCGTCCGCCACCCAGTTGCTGCCGTCCATTCGTCTACCGCGCTCTGCTGCGTCCGCCGCCCTCTAGCTGCCGTCCGCCGCACTCAGCCGCCCTCTGTCGTCCGTCCGTCGCCGCCTCCACAGTTAAATTATTATTATTATTAGGAATTATTGTTAATATTTTATAATTAGGGTTTGATTTATTATATATATATATATATTGTTTTTTTGATGTTTGATATTTGTTAATTGAATTAGTTTTAATTTGTGTTTAATTATGTTTGATTATATTTGAATTAAGGTTTTTAATTTTTATAATTTTTATTTTAATTTTAATTTTTAATTTGTTAGTATGTGTGTATTTTTTATTTTAATTTAAGTTTTTAATTTGTTAGTATATGAATGTAGGTGTACTTTTTAATTTTAATTTAAGTTTTTATTTTAAATTTAAAAAATATATATTCAATTTTTAAAGTATTTTTAACATAAATAAAAACTACTAATTAAAATTATGTCATTATTTTTTGTTTTAATTGAAAAATCTATTTTAAAATTCTATCATTATTTTTTTAAAAATAAAAATCTATTTTTTTCAAATCAAATTTGGGATTTAAATAATTTAATATAAATAAGAGTTAATTTATCATTCTATTTTTATTTTAATTTGAAAATAAATTTATAGTTTTTAAAATAATTTTAAATCAAATAAAAATTTATTTAAAAATTTATTTTTATTTTCTAGTTAAATAATTAGGTTTCAAATAGAGTTTAATTTTAAAATGAAGTTTTGATTTCAAATTAGGGGTTTAATCGTAAATAATTTCAAAATTAGGGTTAAATTGATAAGTTTTTAGGAAAATACGTACACAAAATATATAATTAGATAGTTATGGGTTAATTTAGTAAATAATTAGGAAAATGGGATTTCATTGTATTAACTTAAATTGTTAGGGTCTGCTTTTAAATTTAGATAAACTTTAGGGGCAAATTAGTAAATAATTAGGAAAACAGGGTTTTATTGTATCCAATTATAACGTCTGATCTGTAATTAATTATATTGTGATATATGTATGCACCCATTATATTGTATATATATTGTTCATGCATGGGAGGCCGTGGTGATCGGCCGGGATTTTAAAAAAAATTGTATATTTTACATGCATGGGAGGCTGTGGTGATCGGCTAGGGTTTAATTTTGTTTATATATATTATTGTCATTGGTGTTGTTGGTTGTATACCGTCGAATGTTGACGTGGGTTACGGCGCCGGCCGGGAGGTTTTTTCCCTCCAATAGCGGGTTTTCAAAAAAAAATTAAAAACGTGATATGGTGTCATGTGATTTTATTTAAATTTTTAAAATATTTTTAAAAAATGTGATGGTGGTAATTGCTTATTTGGATCCTTGACGAAGTGACGCGATTCATATTTTTGTAGAGAATCAATTATATATAGATCACTCGTTTGAGAATTAATTTCAAATAGAGAATTTTGAAAATAAGTTTCGAATTATTCCAATATTCATTAGACCTGTTTGAGACTTAGTATCAAATACAGAGTTTGATACTAAATTTCGAATTGTCCCATTTTTCGACAATTTGAGAATGTGATTTGTAGTATGGTTATCTTATGTTATGTGTATGTTTTTTTTAGTTTTGAAATTTCAGTTTCCGCATCTCTCTAATTGTTCTCAGGTGCACTGAAATATACGTGTACTATAAGAACTGAGGGGAGATGCTGCCGAAATTTTGAATCTAACAAAAATACATATTTTAAGATAATACGTACTGCTAAATGTCATGTTCTTGAATGGGATAGAAGACTTACCAATTATAACTCGAATTACTCATTCTTCTCGTAATGCTGCCGAGAATTTGCCATGTTCTTTTCCGCACATTGATTCTAGAATCACGAATAACGCTCAAAAATCTTAGGATGGCTCCTGATCGTAGTTGGATGTACAAACAGAATATTGTCGGATTTCTAAACCGACGTTCGTGGCTAGTGTAGATAGTTTCGTACAATTTGCACTCACGCATGATTCTGCAGAGAGGGACGGTGATAAACTGAAATGCCATTACCCACGAACTAAGTGTAGAAAATGTAGTTATCGGTCTATTGATGAGATAAAATGTCACCTCGATACAAAGGGTTCATTGTTGATTACTACATTTGGACTCATCACGGGGAAATAGATCTCGTCTCATCGCCTGCTGATATTGAAGTTGGGGGATCATCATCAGATGCGTACGTCGATATGGTGCAAGAATTTGTTGTCTTTGAGTTAGAGGAATCACCTAATTAATCCGGAGGCGAAGAAATTCTTCGATATTCTGTAAGATGCAAAAAAAACTTTGTATCCCGGTTGTGAGAAACACAATTGGTTGTCTTTAGTTGCCCGTCTTATGAATTTGAAATCGGAGTATGGCATTTCTCAGAAATGTTATGATCAATTTATTGATTTAGTCAAAGAGATCGTACCAGAAGACAACAATGTTGCAGATAGTTTCTATGAAAGTAAGAAGTTGTTGAGAGGTATGAGGTTACCGGTAGAGAAGATAGATTGCTGCGTGAAGAACTGCATGATTTATTGGAAGGATGATTTGAATCTGGATAAGTGCAAGTTTTGTGATCATCCACGGTTCAAACCCGCGAAGAAGGGACAGGCTAAACGGTGCAAGTCCAACTTAGTTCCGTACAAGAGGATGTTTTACTTTCCTCTAATGGCCCGCCTGCAGAGGTTGTACGCATCTACAAAAATGGAAAAATATATGCGGTGGCATGCATAACATGTTGTAGAGGATGGTGTCATGCGTCACCCGTCAGATTCCGAGGCTTGGAGGCACTTCGATCAAACTCATCCAGAGTTCGCCGCTGAAACTCGAAACGTAAGATTGGGTCTATGTACAAACGGATTTCAACCTTTTGGAAGTTTTGGAAAACAATACTCGCCGTGGCCGGTGATTGTCACACCATACAATTTGCCTCCCTGGATGTGCATGAAAGAGCAGTACATGTTTCTCAGCATTCTCATCCCGGGCCCACAGAACCCAAAAGATAAGTTAGATATTTTTCTGTAGCCATTGATTGAGGAGCTCAAGCAGTTGTGGTCCGACGGTGCTCTCTCATAAGATGTATCTAAAAAATAGAACTTTCAGTTGTGAGCGGCCCTTATGTGAACCATTATCAACTTTCCTGCCTACTCGATGTTGTTCGTTTGGAGTACGGCCAGTCGAATAGCTTGTCCGTATTGCATGGAGCGTTCAGACACTTTTACCCTGCAAAAGAGCATGAAGCAATCACCGTTTGATAACCATTATAAATTCCTAGAATGTGATCATCGACTTCGTAAAGATAAAAAAATTTTTAGGAAAAATAGAAAGGTTGAAGTTCTGTCGCCGCACGTCCGTTCTGGAACAGAGATTTTGGCCGAAATTAAAAGGTTGGGACTTCTGAAAGTAACCGATGAAAATGCAGAACGGGTGAACAAACTAATAGCGAAGAATAGTAGTTGGAGAAAAAGAAGTATTGTTTGGGATTTGCTTTACTGGAGCACTAACTTGATTCATCATAATTTAGATGTTATGCACATTGAGAGAAATATTTTTGATAATGTATTTAACACGGTGATGAATGTCAAAGGAATGACAAAAGACACTTCGAAATCAAGAGACGAGTTAGCAGAATACTGTCACCGTCCCGAATTTCATGCAGACGCATAAGGAAAGTATCCCAAAGCGTCATACATGCTTGATAAGTTATCGAAAGTTGCATTGTTTGAATGGGTAAAGGCTCTCAAATTTCCAGATGGCTACGCATCAAATCTAGGTCGCTGTGTTGATATGAAAGGGTTGAGATTGTACGGGATTAAAAGCCATGACTGTCACGTGTTTATGCAGTGGTTGATCCCAATTGCATCTCGAGAACTGCTTCCTCATCCCGTGTGGAAGGCACTAACAGAGCTAAGTTTGTTTTTCAAAGTCTGAGTGCAAGAGTCATTGGAATTGCTGATATTAGTCGTTTAGAGCGTGACATTCCCCTAATACTCTGTCAACTTGAGATGATATTCCCACCAAGTTTCTTTGATTCAATGGAACATTTGTCCATCCATTTACCGTACGAAGCGAGAATTGCTGGTCCAGTGCAATATAGGTGGATGTATCCTTTCGAGAGGTATCTGCGCAAGTTGAAGAAACCCGTAAGGAATAAAGCATGTGTTGAAGGCTCGATAGCAAACGCATATCTAGTTGAAGAGGCGTCGAATTTGGTTTCGTACTACTTTGACGATAATGTCTCCACAAAAAGGACAAATTTAAATTGTAATGAAGAAGTTCAAAATGATGAAGACGACGATCCAAACGTTCTATCTATTTTCAAAAATAATGGTGAGGCTTTCTCAGACGCAGGGAAATAATTCTTGTCGGGTGAAGAATTGACCAAGGCCTGAAAATATGTGTTACTAAATTGTGATGAACTCCAACAATTTATCAGGTTACTGATTCAAACTCGTTGTAATTGTAATTATCGAAATCTGTTAATTAAATATTATAAAAATTCTCCATTTTAAACATAAATGTGTAGTTTGTTCGAAGATGGTGTTAAATGTCACCAGCCGAACATTACAAATGAGTCACTGAATCGAAAATTGGATGTTGAATTTCCTATTTGGTTTGAGAACTACGTGAGTATTAATTATCTTTAAAATCACGTGTCAATGAATATATATTATAACATTTTAAAACATAAAGTTATTGTAGCACGAGATCCTTTGAACAATGTAAATGACGATTATATAAGGTTCATTGCGTATGGTCCATCACGTGTTGTGAATACATTCAACGGTTGCAAGATAAATGGATATAGATTTCACACGCTTGCGTATGGTTCTGAACGATCAGCGTCGAGCACAGGAATTTGTATAAGAGGAACAAATTATGGGCCAGATTATATAAATTATTATGGTCGTCTTCTAGAAGTGGTTAAATTTGAGTATCACGGGCTTCAGACGACCAAAAGCACGCTCTTGTTCAAATGTGAGTGATTTGATCAAACTCCATCAGACACGAAAATTCACCCTCAATATAAGCTCGTTGATATCAATCATAAACGTAGATTCACTCGATGAGAGCCATTCGTACTCGCCTCCCAAGCGACTCAAGTGCACTACAGTTCGTATCCGAGTTTGAAGAGAGACAAACTAGATTGGTGGGCAACTTGTAAAATTAAAGCTCGATCAACGGTGGATTTTATCGAGACTCGCGTGCCTAAACAACAGTCATTCAATAAGATGTTGTGGAAACATTTCCTGCAATACAATTGGAGGATGATGACTTCCAATTAAACGACTCTCTCAATAACGAAAATGCTTAGTCGGTCGATGATTGTGATTTAGAAGAGTCAGAAAGCGATGAACTAGCATTAACTGAAAAGACGAAGAAAGCTACGAAAATGAGTCTGAAAGTTAGAGTTGAGGTTCGAAGAGTTTATGAGTGTTACAGAGATAATCTGAACAATCATATACATATATATAATTAATTAATTATATTTATTAATAAAATTGTGTTGTATGTTAGATGCCTGGCAGGGTTGAGTCGAACTTCTTGTTCCTTTCAAAATTAAAATCTAGTTAAACAAATGCGAGTCCACATTTGAAAGGTTTTAGTTCGCCTGTAAGAGAACGGGGTCACCGTAGAATTGCAAGTTAACTCGAGTCGAATCTCTCAAGGAAGGCTAATCGAAAGTTTTTTAATTGTTTGTCTTTACGAACGAGAAAATGATAAAAATGCTACACTAGACACATGGACAAAAAGGTTTTCGTTTGAGGATTTGAATATCTAATACGATGATTTATACTACGAGCAATTTAAAAACTAATCTTGCAAAGAGGGCGTCAATCTCTATGCAAGAACTTTAATTAAAGTTTATAAAAGTTTTAACAACGAAATTCAACTTTTAAAAGATTGATAAAACGGCGGTCTAGGGCCTTAGAATCGTCTCCACGATCGATTGGCATTTCGTCGAACACTTAATTTGCGAGTTAGGGTTGTCAGTCCCAAATCATAGATTAAACATTCGTCAATCCCAACCAATAGTTCTAAATGATTACAGGTACTAGACCCCTAAATCCTAACTAACAAATATCGACAAATCTAATATTGCAAACTCAAAGCAAGAACGAATCATGATTGAACTAGAAAGTAACAATAGTGAACAACTAAAATCTATCAACGATCAAAATAGAATCGAACACAAGAGTATCACCAACAAGTGTAATAATTCAACGTAAAACTTAACTACAAATCATAAGAGCATCACAATCCAACAAACAACACATATTCAATAGAAACATGAAATGGAATAGTAAAATAAGGGGAAATTTGAAAGCTTACTAATGGAAATGGAAATTGCCAATGTTCAAACTAAAAATCGCACGAATCAACACTAATCTACATCCAACATCCGAGCAACGATTAACGATCTATAACCTACCAAAACCGAAAAGATAAAGTTTAAATCTGGAAAGCGGGAAGAAGAAATGAAGCAAGATTCAAGAACGCTCATGCGTTGTCATCCCAAAGAGGTTCGATAATGTCTTCTCGACCCAGTCTGTCACGAACCGAACGAGGGATAATGGATGATGATGATTTTCGAATGTGGCTGAGTTCTTGGCTTTTTGTACCCTTCAAATCCCCTTTCGTAACTGAAAATCTCTTAAAAATTTGAGTTTGTAACACTTGCATCCGACCGGATAGAGCCTTCTGCCAGGCAATCCGACCGGATGTAAGGTCTATCCGACCGGATAGAGTCTTCTTCCAGGCAATCCGACCGGATAGAGTCTTCTGTCAGGCAATCCGACCGGATGTAAGGTCTAACCGGATATAGTCTTCTGCCAGGCAATCTGGTGTGCTGACAGTGGGTAACCCAGTGTGGACAACATACCCAATGTCATGGATAATACATCAAATTGGGGCCCAATTTCTTTGAAACTTCACTCGCGGGCCGACACTCGTACATCTTAAGATCGAAACAATTCAAAATCCCTGAAAAATAACATAAAACATGGTAAAATAAGCCGGAGATATATAAATACAAAAATATGCTAAATCTATCCAACTTATACCAAAACTAACAATAAGTCCAACTAAAATCCTAACCAAATATATACAAAAACCATGACAAATACGTGCGAATCACAGGGTGCGTATAATCGTCAGATTTCTCTCAGCTCATCGTCCTCGGCACCCCATGAGGATGACGATGATGCCGCCGACTTGGACCAGGATGATACTGTTCCACCTACCCTGTCTGATGAGGTGGGGGCTTAGAGCACGCCTTGTACAGAGGTCAGGAATACAGGGATCGAGGTTTTCGTGCTCGAAAATAGGTAAGTAATATTTTAATCAATTTTGTTATGTGTTCAATATATAATTTAATTATTTTACATATATTTAAATAACTTTATTAGTTTTTAGGTTACGAAGTCTATCGAAGGAATTGCCGACCTATTTGAGCACTATACACGAGTCTCGTATACACCCAGCAGGGTGGAAATTTGAGCACATCCCGGATAGCCATCGTCAGACGTGGTGGGCTCGTTTTAGGGTATTTTGTTTATTTATTTACTTTATGTTAAGTAAATTGATTAATTATTTTGTTTAATTGTATTCTTTTGTAGGGATTGGTGTGGTGGGCAGAGGTATATACGATGAGAACGCCATCAGGAGGGCATTCTATATAGCCATGCGGGATTTTATAAGAGTCGTATATATGAGTGGAAGAAGGCGTATCGACTGGATGGGATGATACCTTCCTACGTAGGCGAGACGAACTGGAATAGATGGCTGGTGGAGTTTCAGAAGCTTGAGGAGGTAGAGAAGTCTGAGAAGGCCAGGCGCAATAGATTGAGCGAGCCCGGAGGCCCTCAAACTGGTATAGCGAAGAATCGAGGCGGGTCTATGCCGGCAAATCGACAAGCTGCCAAAATTTTAAGTTGATAATAATTTTATATTTAAGTAATTAATTATTATTGAACATGTATAATTTTATATTTTAATTAATTCATTATATTATTGTAAATGTATATTTATATACAGACTGCTCGGACGGGTACACAACCCAGTAACTACGGCCTTCTTCTAAAGTATCATCGAAATCACGATGACACATTTATGGATCCCAAAGCTCATAAGATAGCTGTAAGTTTATATATTATATATCTGAGTTATTTAGTTTAAAATCTGTTAAAAGTTTTTTATTAAAAGTAGCTAAAATTTTTTATATCAGGAGGACTATGAGAGGGTTTTGGAGCAGAGGCGTGTTGCGTCGTCTGATGATTGCGGTACTCAGGTAGACCCATACGAGGTCAATTTAGAGGTTGTCGGGAATAAGAAGGGTCGACACTGCCTTGGATGCTTCGGGAAGGCTCAGAAGGGCAGGACTTCTTCTAACCCCCACTGTTGATGTTCGTCAACTTCGAACGCATCTCCAGTCCCAGCAGACGCAGCTTGAGCTAGCCAACCAGGAGATTCAGCGGATCCACAAGGAGCAGGCGCTGGAGATTCAGCAGATACGCGATGAGCAGACACGTTCCCAGTTGGCACTCCAGCAGTAGATTCAGGACGTTATTGCCCTGGCTATGTCTCGTCAGCCTCCTACTGATCCGACATTCGGTAGTGATAATAATTAGATTGTTGAGAATTCTGAATTTGTTTATACTTTGGGATATTTGAGTAGTTAGTTTTAATTTTGGAATATTTGATATTTTGTTTTGATTTTTAATTATTGGATAATTTATTTTGGATTATCTAAAATTTTATTTGTTTATTGTTTTTTAATTTAATTATTAATTAATATATTACAAAATTTTATAATAATTTAATTTTTCTACTGACGGGTATAACCGTCAGGAAATTTTATGCCTTCCTGAAGGGGATTCTGACTGTCATTATTGCTGACGGGCTTCTAACCGCCAGGAATACTGACGACCTAATCCGTCAGGAACGCATCAGATATTCCTGATTGTCCATTTCCTAATGGCTTTGGCCGTCACGAAAGTCGTCACGAATCCTGACGGGTGCACGTTTCTGTCAGGATACTATAATTCTGACCACGAACATGCTGACGAATAATATCCGTCAAGAAGCCGTCAGTACTTACTGACGGCCTCCTGACGGATATGGCCATCAGTATAGCCGGACTTTTTTTTAGTGTTTACAACATTTGTCTCCATCAAATCATTTTTGTCTACTTACTGACGGCCTCCTGACGGATATGGCCATCAGCATAGCCGGACTTTTTTTTAGTGTTTACAACATTTGTCTCCATCAAATCATTTTTGTCTCTATGTAGAATAAAAATCTAGGGTTTTTTTTTTAAAGAGAAGAAGAAGAAAGAAGATGACGTAGGGAAATAGATCATACTTTAGAAAACGTTTGAGGTATATTTAGATATTTAGTATGTGCATTTAAAATCTTTTTAGGTTAGTACGGACATTTTATACTCGTGCCATAATTGTACGTAAAGATATTTTAAAAATAAACGGTGGTGCGAATAGCGTCGCCCTTTTAAATAAATAAATAACTCAAGTCCCCTTTCATTAACTCCTCTTATTAACGAGTTTGAAGTGATGATGATAACAATCTACCAATTTAAGAGGTCGGCAGTTTTTTTGGTCCGTCAATCTAATTTACCTTTTTATACTCAATATCGTTGTTTTCACTTCTCTTAGTTGAAAAAAAAAAGGTCCAACCTTTGCCGTCAGAACTACGAGATTCTCTCAAATTAAATATTACTAAGTACAACTTTGATTAATTATCGGTCCTATTTCAAAAATATTGACATGCAAATTTTTTTATTTTTTTATTATTTTAGGAAGACAACAGCCTATTAAAAAATATTATTATGATGAAGAATCCTCAGTGGATCTCAAATTCATAAGTGTGTTTGTGACACAACCTATTTCAAATCTTAGGCTCTTGTTTAAGCTATTTTGGTATTATTGTGATGGATTTCAAATTAAATTTATAACGATCATTTGAACTAATACTATTTCCTCAAATCATTCCATCTCATCCAAACAGCTTTAAAATGGGGCCCATTAAGCGTACAGTTATATTAGTCAAGTCAACAGAATCTTCAAATTATGCCCCAATTCCCCTGAATTAATTATCCTTCCAAATTTCATAAAATTCAATTTTGCAATCATTAATTTCCACATTCCAAACATACAAACAAAAAACTCTTTTTTCTTGCATTTTCAGTTTTTTCCTCTATAATCTTGATTTTGCCCGTTTGCTCGCTCCACCTATACAAGTATAAAACCAAACCTTTTGGCCTCGTTCTCTGCACCCACGCTACTCGCTTCTCAATAATAAACCCCATCCCTCTCTTTTATCTCTTTCTTGCTGCGATTTTTATTTATTTTAAATAATAATAATAATAATAATAATAATAAGGAAGAGTAGTAGAACTACTGGTATACTCGGTTCTAGTGTTTTCTTTCTGCATTGAACAATATTGTTGCCAACATGCAGATAATTTCTCGTTTTTATCGTTTCCTAACTGTGTGCTCTGTTCTTGGATTGCACAAGGGTTTTCTGAAATTCTTTTTCGGGGTTTTTGTTTTGATGGATTTTGTCACGTTTTTGAAGCATTTAATTCTTGATTATGAACTCGGATGTGGGTTTTTCATGTTTGGGGTTTTTAAGCAGGTTTCGAAATTTCTGGGCCTGTTTTTGCTCTTTGGATTTGGGATGAAAATTTTGTACTCTGATGGGTTTTTCAAGGGTTTAATTGGGTTATCGAAAAATGGGCTTTGTTCAAATATTGTTCTTGATGGGAAAAAAACCGATTTTTTGAAAGAAAAATCAAACCCTGATTCTGATTTTGCCGAAAACTTAAATTCCAATTCGGTTGATGAATCTTTTTACGCCGACGATAATGATGATGATGAAAATGAATTTACAGAGGATGTCTCGGAATTGAGAAACTTATTGAAAATTGAGAGGCATAGAACCAATGTAGCTTTAGCAGAGCTTGCTAAAGAAAGGGACGCTTCGTCCTCTGCTGCTGACGAGGCGATGGCCATGATTTTACGCCTTCAGAACGAAAAAAGCTCAATCGAATTGGAATCGAGCCAGTACAAGAGATTAGCCGAGGAAAAACAAATTCACGATCAAGAAGTGATTCAATCATTGCAATGGCTCGTTTGGAAGCACGAATCGGAAAGGAGCTCATTGGAGGATCAGCTTAACCTTTGCAGGCGAAAACTGAAGATATGTTCCAAGGATGAATGCAAAGTGGATGATGATGAAGATGCTGTGAGCTCATTCAACGGTAACATTTTGGATGCTATTGAGAATGTGTTTTATAGCTCGCGCGACGTGAACGTGGTTGTCTGATTAAGTTCTTTTTTATGGAAATTGTGTTTCGTCGATTTTTATAGTGTTCTGTAATGAAGGAATCAAGAAAGTGAATGTACTAATAGCAGTTTACTAAGAAAAATGAATTTTGTATTAATATAGAAAGAACATCATTAATCATTATATATCTAATGGTCCCTCACAATGTGTTGTTAATTATATGCTTTTAGTATAAATTAAGATGTTTTACAGTTTGGATTATCAATGCTTAGTGCGGTTGTGGTCCTCATTTCTCATTAATCCCGCTTTTTTTTTTTTGGGAATTAAGGTTATCTATTTTCATGCTAGTAGTGAAAAGATTGTGCAGGTTTTAGTGTTTTAGAATACGAAAGATTTCGTATGATAACTTTCGGTTATACATAAAAATCGAGGTCTGGTTTAACTATTCAGTGACTATAAAGTACAATATATACATATATCTGCAAATGTTGTTGTGTAAGTTAAGTGTGGCAATAAAAAGAAGATTACTACAAATATGCCTACTGCTCAGTAAACTTACTTGCCTTTCAATTTTTCTAAAGTGTTATTTACTTGACTTGTACGTGTGAACTGAATGTCGAATATTTTATTAACCTAACTTTTTATCTAAGTGTTTGATACAACCAGTTTTTATAGCTAGGGAAGCAGTTTTGTATCTTCCTGAGAAACTTGTGTTCAAGTTCTGATATATTTGATCAGCTAGGCCTAATTTTCTGGGAATTAAAAAAACAATTAAAGTGCAATTGTTTAGCTGTAAAAGAATGTTAGTTTTGTTTTACTTATAAATTTTGAATGATTCATACTTTTCTTCCATCTACGTTTGCTTTAAGATTTAAACGTTATGTTGTTTATTTGTGTTTAATTAGACTATATATATGATCTGCTCATTTTCCTGATGTTCTTGCTATATTTTGCATGTATGCGACCTTGCACTCGTAGACCTGCTATTATTAGCTTTTAAGTTCAACTACAATTGCTTTTAAGTTCAACTACACATATTTTTTTGAGATGGTATGGAATTTGGGTTTGGATTAGTGCTATAATGCATACGCGTACTACGGCTTATATATATCGAGGTCATAGTCGAAATTAAAATTTTCATGATTTTTTATTTATTTATTTTATTTTATGAGATGTAGATATATTGTCTTACACATGCTAGTGGTGTGAGTTAGCTGAGATTTCATTGAACAACAATTTTGCACATTGAAGAGAAAAGCGGAAATTAATGATTAAGAATAAAATAGTAACTTACATTATTTTAGAGATCAATTTACATCTCAAATAACACAAAATACCTCTAAAATAATAATAATAAAAAGAAACTGAAATTTATTGGGAAATGGGGACAATTTCAACTGTCTTTTTTAATAATTATCTAGGATATTTATAATGTGTAAAATAATTATTGTGGTCTTAGTATAATTAGATCATACAAGAAGATAATTTTCAAATTAGTTTTAGGCTTAGCCCAATGAGATGACAATTTTATGGAGTAAATGAGCACTATGTCAAAAGTCACGAATTTCATCCTACAAATTGTGGATTTTTTGTTACAGAAAAAGTGAAAATAACGTAAAAATGATGTTTCAATTTATTTTTTTGGCTACGATCCAACCAAAAATATATATAAATATACTGCTGCTGAGATTAAAGTAGAAATTATATTTATTATTTTTAGTAGAAAATGTAAATTATTTTTAACGATAAATTCTAAATATAAGTCTAAAGGGGCCGGATATTGGCACCCCAAAATTTTATAAGTTGACCTCATTGTTTTTTGGACAAAACTAGACATATTTGAAAAGACAAAAATAACCCTCTTATAAAATTAATTTAAAAATTAAAAAAAATACATCTTCTTCTTCTTCTTCCCAAAACCTTCAAAAGCCACCTCTAAACAAAACCCAATAATGAAGGATGCTAGTATAAATAAAATGAATGATACAAGTTCTCTCCATAATTTTTCAGTGTTACAATAATCACATTGCTATTTTTGTGCGTCTTTTCATCACTTTTTCGCCATAAATTGGTTTATTAGGGTTCATTGTCGTGGTTGTGTTCGAACTGGTAATGATGAACATAAACAGGTTGTCGAATTTTTTTTTCGAACATATCATAATTTCTGTCAAAAAACAGGCTGTTCGAACCAAATTCCCGAACATGGATTTCAAGTTCGAAAATTTGCTTCGAACAGTCTATTTTTTGCCTAAAAACAGAGTGTTCTAAAAAAAAATTCGAACATTAGACATTTGTTYTATGAAAATTTTCGAACATTACACATGTGTTCTAAAAAAATTTTCGAACATAACCCATTTGTTCAAAAAAAATATTCGAACACTGCTTCATTGTTCTAGAAACCAGAGTCGAACCATACGTAGTCCAGATTTCTTTTTTTCAAAATTTTTTTGGAGGAACACCAATTTCTATATTAGAGACTTACCCTACATGTTTGATTGCTTATTCCGTCTTCTTGTTTTTTGTTTTTCATAATATTTCGTAAAAAAAAACATCTTCATTTTTCTCATTTTTTCTTATCATTCTTCTTCATTTTTTTTCTTTTCTTGTCTTCTTGCTTTTCTGCGTTTTCTTCATTGTTTTTTCTTTATTTTATTTTATAATTTTTTTGTTTATATTATATATTAGAATGGGGTAAAATAGGGAGTTTATGGGGTTGATTTAGTAAAATTCTAATATATTTAAAATATTATTGGGGTGTTCTCATACATGGGGTCAACTTATCAAATTTTGGGGTGCAAATATCCGCTCCCAAGTCTAAATGCGATCTTTTTTTGAGCAATAATGCGATCAATTTCACTAATCTAATCGGGATATCATTAAGCATTTATTAAAGTAAATAATTAAATCTCCTCTATTTCTTTTTCTTTTTTCTTCCCGGGCTACGGGCCGTTTCCAGCCCGTTGACGAATGAGCACGGTTTAAATACAGAAAAGCCCTCGAAAAGAAAAGTCAGAAATTAGGGTTATCGCTATCTCCAGTTCTCCATCGTTGCTTCCACACTCTATTTACAGAAAAAAAACGAAAAAATAAAATAAAATTAGTAAATGCAAAAGAAAAATACAGAACAGAATAATAGCCAACGGCGCCGTTTCATTCCCCGACCCGGAAAATTCAACCTTCCCGTCGACGTTTCATCTCCGTCAAACCCCCATTCACGGTAAAATCCTCTCTTTTAATGTTCTAACACTTGGAAACGCATAATTCGTGACGAATCCAGTTTGATCAGTGACCTTTGTTGGAGAAAAAATATCGAGTGATTATGGTTATAATGCTTCACTTTTTTTTCTTTTTCTTTTTTTTTTTTTGCGCATATAAGCCTTCTTAAGTTTTTCAGTTATGAATGTAATGTATTTGTATTGTGGAATTTGAAGTGTGTAATTAGTTAATTTTCATGTTCTAATCATGAAGAATATTGTTGTATAAAAAATATTTTTTTGATGATTTTGGGATTTGTAACTCATTCTGAAGAGATATCATTAGTAGAATTAAATTCAAATGGTTATTTTGCATCCTCATATCTTGGTGACTATTCAGTATTGACACAACCTAACTTTGATTACTGGTGCAAAGATGGGATTGTGTAAATTATCGAAATAGAATTGCCAACTGTTCAATCAAATTACAGTGATTTTGTGCATGATGAGTGGAGTTACTTGAGTGATTAGTCAGCCACATCACCCGTACTTTTAAGCAATGGCGAAGCCAGGAGGACAAAGTGGATGGGCCAGATTTTAAAAAACAAACAAAAAAACATACTGGGATGTTTGGATTAGGATTCATTGGGATTCTGAATCCTGATGTTCAAAATCTTGAGTATTGAGAGTTTTGTGAATAGTAAATATCCTTGTTTGTTGTAAGATTTAGAATCCTGTACTTTTACTTTTTAATGTAGATATCAAATCATATTTGAAAAATAGTGATATATTATTAGATTGTATTTGGTTGTATTAATTAAATGAATATAAATAAAATTAGAGTATTGGTAATAATTTTTATGGTATATGTCAAATAATGTCAGGAATTGTTTGGTTAAGGATTGGAATTTTGAATTCTAGCACAAACGGGTATTGGGATTCAGAATCAAAATCCATAATTTTGAGTCACAGAACAAACATGCCCTACAAGTTCACTACATTTTTTTTAAACATTGTTCGGACAAACGGGCTGAGCGGGAGTTTTTTTTTTTTTTTTTTTTTGATTTAGAAAATCATATAAATCCTCTATTTTTTTTAATTTATTTTTTTAGTATTTTTAACATGTGTGAACGGAAACAGGGCGACCCTTCTCTAGCTCCGCTCAGCCGTTTCATTCACCCCATGAATAGAATCTGAGAATATTACCTCTTAGTTACCAATAATTCACCTCATGTGTAGGTTATTATTTCCAATAGTTGGCTCGGGCCCGTTACAGTTACATGGAGTTAGACGAAACCCCACAGATGCTTCCACCTCCGTCCGGTAGCTTCATCGACCGTGAAGAACTTATTCAGCATGTCGGCGAATTTTCCGTCTCCCAGGGTTATGTTGTCACGATTAAACAGTCTAAAAAGGAAAGAATCGTAGTCCTTGGCTGTGACAGAGGAGGTGTTTATCGTGATAGGCGTAAGCCCGTTGAGGAAACCCCAAGCGAACATACGCGGAAAAGGAAATCCGGTTCTCGGCTTACAAACTGTCCGTTTGAGCTTTTAGGTAAGAAGGAGGACGGGTTGTGGGTACTTACTGTTAAGAACGGGTCGCACAATCACGAACCGATGAAGGACTTGTCTGAACATCCTTCTGCTCGTCGGTTCAATGAGAAAGAAGTGATGCTGATTAAAGAAATGACAGAAGCTGGTTTGAAGCCACGTCAGATACTTAAAAGGCTTAGACAGACGAATCCCGAGCTTTCATCTACGCCGAAACATGTTTATAATGTGAAAGCCAAGCTCCGTCAGGGGAATCTTACAGGTCTGAGTTTTTTTTTTTTTCAATTCTGAATTTTTTTCCCATTGTTATTGTAATCCTGTTATAGTGTGCCATTTCTCGGTTTTCAAATCTCTTAGATAATAAAGTGAATTTAAAGCTAGGAGTACTTTTACTTCTGGCATGAGGACGGAGAAGTTTTATTAGCAAACATGGATTATTGCCTTGTAAATTAAGGTACGGGTTATTGCCTCATAATAAAGTGAAATAAAATCTAAATGGGTTAGTTCTCTAGGGATTGATTATGAGCACATCAGTACTCACTAGCTTCATTGCAATTTTGGGTTGGAGTGTTATCCATGAAAAGGATTTTATAGTTAAAAGGCGTAATTATGTTTCTAAAAAATAAAAATTATCCTTAAATAGGCCTTTAGTTTTTGTTTTTGTTTGTTTTTCTATCGTTAAAGAAAAAGATATAATATTCAAATAAAATTTCTAATTGTTTTTGTAATTTAATTATGTCATATGCGGCAGTGAGGAGATTGAAGACACTGAGACCCCCTACAGCAGCTGAGGCGAACTCCGACCCTTCATCATCTTCTGAGCCATCGTGGAAAAAACGGTATCCCCCGGTAATATAACATAGTCCAACTTCTAAATGGTCACAACCCTTCATATCTTAATTATTTACTGCTATGTGATTTTAAATAAGGGCTATGTCTAAATTTAAAATTTGGGATTTCAATCATGTTTTGCAGAGGGTTCCAAATCTCATCGGTGGTAGATTTATCGACTCGCAATCATTAACATCTATCGATGTCTTAAACCCCGTGAGTGCTGAAAAATGTACTTGTGCTATCAGGCTGCCTGTTTTTTTTTTTGGCTAATAAATAGTTTATAATCAACTACAGGCTACACAACAAGTGGTAGCACAAGTTCCTTTATCCACGGGTGAGGAACTTAAGGCTGCCGTATTTGCAGCAAAAAGAGCGTTTACGTTATGGCGAAATACCCCTGTTAAAACTCGTCAACGCATTATGTTCAAGCTTCAAGAGCTTATTCGCCGAGATATCGTAAGCTTGTGGTGCTCTCTTGTCTTGCCAGTTGCATCTTTTATATGTTAAGTACCTGGAGTTTTTTTATTGTTTTTCAGGATAAGCTTGCTGGCGTTATAACATCAGAGCAAGGCAAGACATTAAAAGATGCATTTAATGATGTGTCCCGGGGGATTGGTGAGTTTATATGGCACTTGTAGTTGAAACATTAAGTGTTTACTTGGATCTTGGTATTTTGATGGATTGAATTGGATTTTTTAAAAACAGTTAACCACCGAGCCAAAAAAAAGCGCAAGAGGAGGAGCTGCGTAGGGGGGAGGGGGAAGGGCTGCTAGGGTTTTGTAGGTTTTATTTAATATTGGGCTGGGCTTTCTAAAAAAATCCCATTTAGCTTTGTTAAATAAAAAAGACTTTTAATTATTTCTATCTGGAGAGGAATGAATTGACTGGAACTTCTAAAATTAGTAATTTTTGATAAAAGCAATCATTTTTGATTAATAATATTTGTTTTTTATTCTCGTTTTTGTTGAACTAGTTATTGTTAAATTGTGTGTTGGTTTATTATTTTATAATTTTTTATACTTTTTCTATCCGGAAAAGGTGAGGCTTACGCCTCAAGGCGTACTCCTCAAATACAAGTTGCAAATTTTAAAACATTGAATCTTAGAGTTCTGTAAAAGCAGATAGTGAAAGTAGGACTGCTTTGATAATCTGCTGTCTTTTTTGTTTAGCTTATGAATGGAAAAAAGCAATAGCTTATTATCTGTGAAAATTCCCATTCACTATCAAGATTCAGTCATTTAGATATTGTATATCTAATGCAGAGCTAGTTGAACATGCTTGTGGGCTGGCAAATTTGCATACGGGGGACTTCTTGTCAAATATATCAAATGGAACTGATACTTATAGCATCCGTGAACCCCTTGGCATTTGTGCTGGGATATGCTCTTTCAATTTTCCAGCCATGATCCCGTTACTGGTTTGCTGTTATCTCCCTCTCTCTGCCTTTTCAGTTTGCTTATTCATTTGGAAAATTATGAAATTGCTCCTGTTCCAGTTTTATCCTAATATTATCTCATGTTACTGTTTTCAAGCCTCACAGTGGCCACATTGTTCTTATTCTCACTGCTTAGCTATTCTTTGCAGATGTTTCCAATTGCGGTTACATGTGGCAATACCTTTATATTAAAACCATCCGAGAAAGCACCAGGTATATGTCGAGGATGCAACATTAAAAACAAAAAAAACAACAAAAAAAACTAAAAACATATATCATTTTAATGATGTTAATATCAAATATCTAGTCCTCTTCTCTTTTTGGCTGTCGTTATATGTTGAGTATTCCTGCAATTTTCGTATGGTGATTGCCTTCATCACACATTACCTTGTTGTGCTTGTAGTTACACATCTTTTTTTTTTTTAATAACTTATAAATATATATGAGAAATAACCACCAATTTCCGACCCCTTTCTTGCTTTCAGGGGCTTGTGTGCATCTTGCTGAGTTGGCCATGGAGGCTGGTTTGCCCAGCGGTGTCCTAAATATTATTCATGGGACCAATGTAAGTTACGACATTGTCATTGTGGTCTTTCTTTTATTTTTACTCCATCAATCTGCTTTAGACAATGTGCTTCGAAATTATTATTATAATTTTTTTGGTAATTCATTTGTCTAATTTATTTATATGATTTGATTTTGAGATCTTGTAGGACATCATCGACGCCATCTGTGACGATGACGAAATAAAAGCTGTGTCCTATGTTGGATCAGATGCAGTGAGTCTCTTTTTGGCATTGTATATTACCCGTTTGACACTGATAGTGTGTGTGTGGAACCTTTTATTATACTTTGTTTGGCACAATTGAAAAGTTTGCCTGTGGAACATCTTTGACTGCATGTATATTGTGGTTAAGCAGCAGGATGTAGCTAAATGGCATTTTGAGTTCATATTTTTATGGACCATTTATTGAAGATTTTTCTTTTTGATGGTATTCTTTCATGATGTGTAAGTTGATAATTACACAACCTTCATTTCACTAACAGGTAACAAATATTTATTTATCATTAGTAGTTAACACTTCCATATGCATGATCATTTTGACAATTAAGGTCACAAAAAAACTCATGTTTTTTTTTTTGTATCCAGCCTGGGATGTATGTTCATGCAAGGGCATCTGCCAACAGTAAACGTGTTCAGGTGAAAAAAACTCTCCATTTGTTCAGTATCTGAGTGTGCTCTTGCTTGAAATCGCATGTTTAATCTTCAATGGTTCTTACCTTTCTCTTCAGACCAATGTTGGTGCCAAGAGCCATGCAGTTATAATGCCAGATGCAAATATCGATGCTACTTTAAATGCTTTGGTTTCTGCTGGCTTTGGCTCTGCAATACAGAGGTGTACAGCAATCAGCACAATTATTTTTGTTGGAGCCTCAAAGTCTTGGTATGTGCTACTTAAGTGAATTATTTGCTTGTTAGTTTATTCTTGTGGTTATAGATAGTTTCTTTTTTGCTCAGGGAAGATAGGCTAGTGGAGCGTGCCATGTGTCTCAAGGTAGGAGCTGGATCTGAACCAGGTGTGGACCTTGGTCCAGTGATCAGCAAGCAGGTGCACTGATGGGAATTTTTTTATTTTTTTTTGGTTCTTAATGTTTAAATAAAATTTTTAAATTTTGTATATATTTTGCATATTTATTGTTTAGTATGGTATTATCTCCTTCACCGTAATGAGTCCCATTCCATATGCCATTGCTTCAAAATTTTAACATGCATTGATGTCCATTATCTGGTATCTTCAGGTTAAGGAACGGATATCCAGAGTGGTCCAAACATTTGTAGATAATGGTGCTAGATTAGTTCTTGATGGGAGAACGGTTGTGGTATTGTCATCTTTTACTTCTGCCCGTTCTCATGTTGAAGATTTTTATTCTTATTTTTATTTTTATTAAAGACCTGTTGTTTTTTCTCCTTTTATTTGCAATTTCCGAATACGCTTATGAATACACACGGTGCTTGGAAAATTTATTGGTAAAGAGAATGTCTAAATTGTACACCCCTCGGATTATATTAGTGTTAGTTTTTTCTTTAATAATGTCATTTATTTGTTATTTTAGATCAACTGTTTTATATGGTAGTCCCAACCACAATTTGATATATTAATTTGTGTCTTTATGATGAAAAAATTAATAATAATTAAGGTTCCTAGATACGAGATTGGTAACTTTGTTGGGCCGACAATTTTAACTGATGTCACGGAAGACATGGATTGTTACAAGGTATATATATATATATATATTATTATTATTATTATTTTTTTTTTTTTTACAGAGGATTCAGTAATTAGTGTTTTGAGTTGTGAGAAAATGGAACTGATATGCGAAAATGATCTTGATGTATGCAGGAAGAAATATTGGGACCTGTTCTTCTTTGTATGAAGGTTTGCTTACATTATATGTTTTTGTCTTGTTACATATTTTGTAGGTTTAATTACATAGAGCACCCTTGAAGTTTGACCTATTTAAAAAAAAAAAAAAAAGCTCTTTTGAAATTACAAAAATACTCCTCAGGTTTGATTAAGTGTTAAAATTAAGGGGCTAACTGTAATATTTTTATAAATGTGAAGGGTTTTTTTTTTGAAATGTTTATTGCTTATGAAGGAGTAAATGTAAACAAAATAAAATCTCAGGGGTAGTTTTTGTAATATTCGAAAGTTTCAAGGGTACTTTTTATAATTAATCCAAATTTTTAGGGTCAATTACAAAATCTACTCTTGTGGTTAACAAGTACCCTCTCTTGATGGTGCAATTTGTAAAAGGAAAAACAAATGTCAATCGAGTATTAGTAATTTTGGAAGATCACTTTTTTTTTAATTAGGCTAAACATCATGGATATGTTTTTGTAATTAACACTAATCTTTTGTTGCTGCTGATATTTGGTAATTTTTATCATTAGCGCTAATCTTTTATTTGTAATTTGTAAAATTCTTATCTCTCCCTGAACTTTTCATGCTCAGGCTGGAAGCTTAGATGAGGCAATAGGCATTGTTAACAGAAACAAGTACAATATCGTCCCTGGCTAAAGTGTTATAATTTTATAATAATTGACTTTGACTTTATTGTTTACATGGAGCAGACATGGAAATGGAGCTTCCATTTTTACGTCCTCCTATGCTGCTGCAAGGAAGTTTCAGTTTGACGTTGAGTCTGGGCAGGTAAGTTTTTTTTTTTTAAAAACGCCCACATGTCTACAAACTGCTTTTTAGCAAACTACTGAACCGTTTTTATTGGGGCTTTCTTTTGTCCATGAGAAATGCCTGAAATAGTATATGGTTTTTGAAAATCAATTTTAAATTGGGAAAATTGTCAAAAAGTCCTCTCCCACAAGATTATTCGCCTCAAACTCCAACAAAAGAAACTCCTTGATAAGTAATCATTTTCCTCACCTAATTATACTTGAACCGTAAATTTCTGATTAAAATACCCTTAATTCTTACTTGAGTATACTCATTTATCATCTGATTATTTAATCCCCACCTAAATATGCTAGAGGAATTTTGAATTAAATAATAATAAAAACTAAAAGAAAAGAAAAGGGAAAAAAATACTGGATTATTTGTCTTACAATTGCCAAATTATCTTCTTCTTCTTCTTCTTTTTTTTTTAAATCCTGTTTTAAATTTCGTCTATGTCGAATATTGGTTCATCTATTTTTCCAATATATTTTTTGTACCGGCTCTCTTTCGATCTTTTGACATGTAAACTGCGATTTTGGTTTTGTAGTTTTCCATTTTGGTACTAATTTGGTTGAATTCAGGTTGGTGTGAATGTGGCTGTTGCAGCCCCATTGCCTTTGTTCTCATTTACTGGCTCCAAAGCTTCATTTACCGGAGATATCAATACTTATGGTAAACACGCTTCATAAATACTCAAACCTTATGAGCTTCTGATAGGCGTTGCTAAATTTCCCCCCCTCTTTCTGGGTTAATAATATATATATATATATATATATATATTCTATTTTAAAATTACAAATAAACCCCATAATATTTGTTTCTATTTCACAAACTCAGGGGTAGTATTGTAATTTCCCCTTTCTCTTTCTTCCTCTTACCGGTTATTATTATCATTATTATTGTTTTAATGAGATGCAGGTAAAACTGGAATTCAGTTTTACACAAAGATCAAAACCGTGACCCAACAATGGAGGGATCTGACGAGCTCGGAAGTTTATTCCGTGTTAAATACAACAAACAACGATAATGACAGTGGAGAACACCACGGGGCGTTTCAATCCATGGACTTCTCGGGTAACGAAGAAGTGTCGTTGGGTTTGCATTTGAGGGATTTCTCAAACGGCAGCCAAGGGGTGGTGGTATCTTTGCCGTTGCACGACGATGATATTCATGGTCGTCATCATCATCATCATCAAATCGAAGGGGTGGTATCCCTGCCGATGCACTCCAAGGATTTTCCGAGCAGTGATGGGGAGTCTCTTGTGGAACAACCGCACGATATTCCCAACAGCGATGATGGAGGATTATCTTCGATTCCCGCCTTGGATTGCTCCCACTGGACTGTACATTTTTAATTTGGAGCTTTGTTGTGATGTGATATAATTTCGAGGCTTTGATAGAATATGTGCTACTTTGTGTATTAATTGAAGCAGCTGTGGGTTTTTTTTTTCCCTCTAATCAGTCCTAATCTAAACAAGAATTTAAAAAAAAAAAAAAAAAAAACTCTCCAATCTCCAGTTGTGACTTGGTTTGTTTTTTTTGTTTTTTTTTTTTTTTTTTTTTTTTTTTAATTGAAGCATAAATTAGTATATATATGGACAAAAACTCAAAAAAGACGACAGTGGTGTGTGTATTTGGCCCACAGGCATAGATAAAATGGTTCAATAATTTACAATCAGTCTGATTGATTTTCACTTTCTTGTAGTATTACTGCAATTTAAACACAACTCCTAAAATCTGATTTCCACCATTGTAGATTAGAGAATCAACATAAAAACTAACTAGATGGCAGAAAATTTGTCAATTAAAGCAGTTGTGCTCATCAGCATACTTATTGCTTGTTTAATTTTTCTGCATCTAGTTAGTTTTTATGTTGATTCTCTAATCTACAATGGTGGAAATCAGATTTTAGGAGTTGTATTTAAATTGCCATTTTGTTTTTCTTTGGAGTTTCTTTTGCTGGATTTTATATGGAATAATAGAGGGTTCACACTTTCCGTATTCATTTATAGGCAAAAACATACATGTATTTAATTTCTGAAGTGTGTTACTGCGAAAACTAAAGATATTTATAACTATAAAGAATTGCAGTAATACTACAAGAAAGTGAAAATCAATCAGACTGATTGTAAATTATTGAACCATTTTATCTATGCCTGTGGGCCAAATACACACACACTGTCGTCCTTTTTTGAGGTTTTGTCCATATATATACCAATGTTCTAAAAATCGCTAGGGCGCTAGACCAGCGCCTAGGCGAGGCCTTAGAATTGAGAATAAATACCCTAATTTACAATATTACTTCCAACATTTAATAGTTCAACATACTACCTGCTACACAATAAAGTATATGACTATTCAAAACTAAAAGTAATGATCATAAGTTCAAAACTATTGTTCCAAAGTTCAAAACAATATAAATCCATAGCACATATTACAAAATCAAAATAACTAAATAAGGGCAAGAGTTCTCAGTCTGTTTCTGTTCTGTTCTGTCCCAATTCTTGCCCCGTAACAATTGAAATGACTTTAAAAAAATTTAAAACCAAAACGACGTCGTCTTGGATAAAAAAAAAAAAAAAAAAAAAAAAAAGGACTGTCCTGGCGCCTAGGCGCCGACTTGGGCGCCGAGGGCGCCTAGCCGGCGCCGAGTTCCCCCGGCGATTTTTTTGCCCGATTTTCAAAAATCGTGGGCGGTTCGAGGGCGCCGAGCGCCTAGGCGGCCGCCTAGCCCGATTTTTAGAACAATGATATATACTAATTTATGCTTCAATTAAGAACCATTTTTACTTTTGGGGATTTCTACAGTGTTTCCATGAAAAAATAATTTTTTTAAAATCAAAATCATTAAATTAAAAATTAGTTATAAATAATAATAAATTAATAAATATAAATACAGTGGGCGAGGGGCATGCAATAAAAAGAAGTTGATTCAATCAATTAATCAAGTCAAAAGATGATAATTTGGAAAGGAAGGAAATATTCGGGGAAGGAGTAGACATAAATTGAGAATAAATGTAAATATAAAATAGGAATAATATATATTAACTAGTGTGAAAGTCCGCGAAAATCGCGGGCAAATATGAGAAATACAAAAAAAAAATGTAAAAAATTTTAGGACTTTTTTTTAAAAATGTGAATTTTTAATATCAAAAATAAAAAAAATGTTGTTCATTTTAAATTCTTAAAAACTTTTTTATAGGGTACATTATTGATAATTGGGTATCTTGGGCAACCAATGAGGGACGGTCATAATAAAGTTTATAAGTCATTTTCAGATGTAAAACTGTCGTTTTTACAATTATATTATTTTTGTCGCACCAAAGTACAAATTTACAACTTAACCAAAACAACTAAAAGTACAAATTTACTACATGTAACTCAAATTCTTCGGTGGTGGAGGGTTTGTACTCTTTGATTTCATCTGTAATGACGGGTCTCGTTTCAAGAGTCGAGGCCACTGCTCGCAGCCATGACCAACTTGCTTGCGCAGTCGATCGTCTCACCGAAGAGCTCGATAAATCGCTAGAGGATGCACCCTCGCCTTTCATTATGCAGCATGCTATAAGAATTCCTGGTCTAAGGAAAAGGGTCAAAGCATTAAATACTATTTTGAAGTCCATATAGCGGCAAACTGATAATATGGATCGAATGCTGTCAGCTGGCTTAGTGCATGTAACATTGGTGGGAGAAAGCAGTGGCCAACAACCTGCTTTGTGATGGAGGGATAATCTCTTCATTTCCAGATCTTTTTGGTGAATCAAGTAACTATCAGGAGTTGACCTCTGTGGTTGTTAAGAAATGGTGGAGAGCAACCAAATGAGTGAGTAGAATATGTGTAAACTGTAAACGAGTCTTATCAAATTCATCTTCGGCTGTTTGTCAACCCACTATAGTGCATTATAGATGTTTCAGATTCTTGCATTTGGTATAACACAGAACTTGCAATATACCTCATGTGCTAACCAAAAAAACAAAAAACAAAAAACTTAACCATGTCTTGCACAATTTTAGCCATAAAAGTATTATAACAAAATTCATGTTCCTTGGAGAAACATTATTAGCACCTCATAATTTTAACAAACTATTAGCTAAAATTTCATTTTAACAAACTATTGGCTAAAATAAATATAAAAAAGAAAAGGGCTCTAGTAATTACATTTCATTAATAAATTATATAATTTCTTTTAAAGTAAATAGAAACATTATTATGTAAATGCAGGTTAATTGCAAATAATAATAATAATAATAATAATTCAAAATGGATCCATATTCATCGGAGCTACTGAACTGTAAATTTCTTCCGTTTTTTATTTTCATGATAGTAAAATACAACTCACAAGAAAACCGCTTCAAATGCAAAAAACAGTCACTGCAAAACTGATAAATAGCATTTGTATGCTAACACCTAACAAATTGTCGTATGTTGCCTTCAGCTTTCTTTTCCTTCAATTTTCCATGCTTTCTTCCTGAACTTGGATGCATTAATGTCTATGTTTAAGTTCACTTTATGTTTAATTTTACTTTGGGAGGAGAAGTAAAACAAAACGAAGCAACCACAGCTTGCCCACAAATTAAAAAAAAAAAAAAAACATTAGTAAAGATGACAGAAAACGACAAACTTTAATAGAATGGATCGTTGTATTCCAAAAATAACTCTGGCCTAACTACTCTCCGCCAGATGACACGTATTTTGTTGGGTAGTTAATTTCTCAATAATTGTCTTTCAGAACTGATTTTGATTTATACTATTATTAAAGCAGAAATAAAAATCAATAAAATAAACATGTTTTGTTTATAAATAATGTGGGCTTACGATTGACTGCTTGGTGCTTCACCAATGCAAACAGATTCATCAGCCAGTTTGACATGAAGATCATCTTTATCGATCGTTGAGTAAACAGCAACACGAGGGATCCCCATCTCATGGGCAGTCCGAATCACACGAACAACGATTTCTCCTCTGTTAGCCACCAGAATTTTATCGTCACGGCATGTAGCTCCAAGAGCTCCTCCACGATTGCCAAATTTGCGGCCAACTCTAGAAGCCTGAATCCTTTGCTGAGGAAAGTTAACTCTTCCAACCATAAAGAAGCTGCACTGGGAGCTCCTAATTCCTGTTGTGCTCCCCATGAATAAACCCTTTCACATATAATACAACAGAAAATTTAATTCCTGTGCCAATGTTATGTAAAGCGCAGACAATGAAAATAATAAGTTTGAGTGCAACGATTTACACTGTACAGTTAGTGATTATTTATACAATACATTTGGAACGAGTTATTCAGTTTGCATAATATAAACCAATTACGTACTAAATTATGAAAACCAATTAAAGACGGCCTGATAAATTATCATAATTAAAAATGCATAAAAAATGCTTATGTTTCAATAATAATTTTTTTAAAAAAAAGACGGTCCTAATAATATAAAAAAAGGCAAAAGGCAGAAAAGTGAAGTGGAATTACTTACCGCGGAGGTGAGCGAACAGAGGGATTACTGCAAAAGGTCATGGTTGCAGAGTCCATTTTCAGATCATTTAAAAAGAAAATCGCCTGAAATAACAAACCAGCGGTAATAGGACGAAGCTAGTATCAATAACACATCATAGAAACCAAAAAAGACAACAATATACGACCCAGCAATAAAAATTCAAAGAATTAACGTACTATCCCAATTTAAATCACATAAACTTCCTGGTATTTACAACACTTTCTACTCACTTGGCTGGTAATTGCCCAACAATATACGACCCATAATCCAATTTTTCATAATTTCTTTTACAGTGAAGATACCAAACAAAGGTCTAGTTTTTAAAGTTTCATGGGAAAAAAAGAGAAACAGTAATGGGAAAGAAAGAAAAGAGAGAGAGAGAGAGAGAGAGAGAGAGAGAGAGAGGGAGAGAGAGAGAGAGAGGCAAAATTGGTTGTGTTGGCATCTAAAAAATATTCTCTTTCCCCTTGGTTCTTTTTTGGATAAAGATGCATGAAGTCAACTCAAACGTAAAAAATCGAGTCCCTAACAACGTCAAAAATTAGCGATGAGCATGAACGTCAATCCACGGTGATGCATGTTACATACCTTAGACACCCATAACCCAACCTCAGTGATGAATGCATCAGCCGATCGGTCTTCATTTTGAAGTTGATAGGTGTTATAAAGGGATCATTTCTGGCGTTGATCTAAGCTTGCAAGAAAGTGACAAAATAAAATATGCAAAATATTAGACACCCCAATCCCAAATAGATTCTATCAAAAACTACTTTGAGCCTTGAGGCTTAGCCTACTTACACAACACACACACAAAGAAAAAGGGATAAATTACAAAAACAAAGCCACCCCTGAGATTTGAGATATTTAAAAAAAAAAGAAAGAAAAAACAAAGCCACCTTGAGATTTGAGATTTAATAAAACACACACACACGAATCATGCTAGTATTTAAAAAATGTAAGGTGAAATAATGTGAAGCATTCTAGCAGTAAGGAACTCGTATAATTCTAATATGATTTCTATTTTTTATTTTTCAAATTTTTTAAACAACAGTATCTCAGCGATAAACTATGGAAACAAATATCATAAAATATTTTCAAATGAATTGAGAAAATTCAGGGATTATAAATCATTGACGGTAAACTATGAAAATATTATACGAAGATGAAAGATGCCAATTTATATAAGTATCATGGTGTCAGTTTTGTTTTTAGTTATTATAACAGTAAAAAGAGCTTACAATGCCAAACACCTTAACAACTTGTAAGATTTAAAAAGAGCTTATATGTTACAACACCTTATTTTATCAAAACACTTAAACAACTTATTTTATCCAGCTACTATCCAATTTTTTCATTTGTACTTCTGCTAGTGAAATTATAATAGATGAAAGATCAAGATCAAATTCTGCTATGATAGAGCTCACATCCAACACATACTTAAAATTCCAAAAAAGCATTCCAAACCAATGCAGAAAGAATTTGAAACACAAACAAACACAATGATGTTTTCTAAAGTAGTCACCACAAGATTACCTTAACCCCAAGATATATGAATAATGGTTGGTGGAACAATTAACATCAATCTAGTAACAAATCTATTAAGTAAATTGATTTGATAAAAAAATAATTTCCATGAAACTGATATGTAGATCTTCAGAGATTTAAATGGTATAAGTATAAAAAAAAACCTAACAAAACAGATTTTACAGAAAATTAAAAAGACTTTACATTCTTTAAACCTCAAATGGTACAATTAATGCTATTTTTTATTTCTTTAATAAAGCGTTTGTAAACAAAACCAAAGTTTAGATTATCAAAAAAAAATCTTAACAAATTTATATGCAATTTTAAAGCTAAAAACTTGAGTGGTCAGTCAAAAATATACAAAGAAATAGCCAATATTCATATGCAAAACATCACCAATGTTCAAGACACTACGAAAGATACTTACCTTCTGCTATACAGAAATCCGGTCATCAAAAATCTGCGCAGCCTCTTCAGCAGGAATCCTATTACGCCTTTGCCTCTCGGTCTTTGATCTTTCCAGCCCCGCTGGCAACTCTAACTTCACAGAATTGATAATTTCCGACGTCATAGTATTTACCCTAGGAAAAATCACTCCATCGCTCCCTTCACAACCAAGTTTCAAGTTAACAAATTTACCTAATTCAACTGAAAAACGAACAATAAATATCCAAAACACAAACAAAGGAAAATTACTCATCATTGAACCATCAACCAAACTTCAATTCCACAATCCTAAAATTCATCAACTTAAATTCTCAATAGAAAAAAAAACTCGACTCATCAGAAGAGTTGCCGCCGCCATTGGAGAGCGGAGCGGCTCCGCCGCTAATATCCACCGGAGCATCTTTTTCGACCTATTCCGAACTCATAGAAGAGCTGGATTCATCAACCGTCGCCGTTGACGGCGGCGCCGCTGCCTCCGCCATACTCCGCATTTGATCCTGAATTGAACCAACACAAAAATGAATAATGATAATGCGACGTTTTTGTATTTGTCCAGTTTCAATCTTTGAAAACAGATCTGAAAAATCGATTTTGATGATCTATTTTTATGGGGAAAAAAAAATCGAGAACTGTACAATATACGAAACAAATCTGGAAAAAAAAAATTTAAGATCAAACAAATAAACAGGATCGAAAAATGTTAAAATAATTACGATCTATTATTCTGAGAAAACTTGGAATTATAGTAGCTAAAAATTGAGTTAAGGGGAAGAACAGATTAGCGAAATCGGAAAAAAACTGACGGTGAAATTTTCTGAGAAAGAAAAGAAGAAGGAAAAAGAAGAAGAAAAAATAATAAGAAAAAAAGCTGACCGTGAGAAAAGACTGCCCAAAGACCATGAAAAAAGGTGAGGTTAAACATTAACAAAAAAAAAGTTATTATTTATACTTGGGCAAAATTTTGACCTCCTCCCAAAATAGACCCCCTATAAACACGTCATTTTTTGAGGATTTTTATTGGTCCACATCAGCCCGAAACACTCTTCTTTCGACACCTCATCATTAATAATTAACACTATTAAAAAAATAGAGGATTTTGACAATCATTTAGAAAGGGAGTATATATTAATTTTGATTACCTATATTTATTTATTTTTTAAAGCATTTTGGTTGCATATCAAATAACGGGAAAAAAGCATGATTTATTTGATTTACTATGAAGAGAAAAATCTTTTTTATCTCCTGAACTATGGTCATTTTGACACTTTGCCTCCTAAACTTTTTTTTCGTGCAAATTACCTCCTAAACTGTACAAATTTTACACTTAACCTCCTGAACTCCCATTTTTGGTGGAAATTCTAGCCGGATCTCACTCGTGTGACATGCACGTTAACATATAAGGGGTAAAATTGACTTTCCATCTCCTCCTCATAACTCCCGCTCAAAATAATGGCACGTGAGCACTACGTAGGTTTCAAATCCTATGTGTATACATATATTAATGTGAACAATATCTTAACAGGTCACACGAGTGCTCACGTGCCATTGTTTTGAGCAGGAGTCATAAGTAAAAGATGAAAAATCGATTTTACCCCTTATATGTAAGCGTGTATGTCAAACGAGTGAGATCCGACCAAAAGTTCCACCAAGAATGGGAATTCAGGAGGTTAAGTGTAAAATTTGTACAGTTTAGGAGGTAATTTACACAAAAAAAAAGTTTAGAAGACAAAGTGTCAAAATGATCATAATTCAGGAGTTAAAAAAGATTTATCTCTACTATGAAAGACCACTATAAACAACTCTAGTTTCTTAACAAAACACAAAATATTCAAATTTATACCTTTTATATACTGCTGATAAAGATTTCGTTGTACCGCTGACAATATATTTTTCAGATTATTACTTTATTATATTATTTACATAAGAGTACAGGAAAATCCAACTCACCTCGAAATAAAATAATAAAAAGAAAATATTTATATTTGTGTGTGTATATATCCTGGGCCAGAGTCCGGACAGTGGAGAACTCATTTTCAGTTTCTTCAAAAAATTCAAGGAAAGATGTTGCAGTTTTCAATCCAACGAGGTAAAATCAATTCCAACTCCATGGGCACATGTATTTTTTCATGGATATGTTTACGAACACTTATTTTCTTGATGGGTCTGGTGATAATACATGATTTTTTTTATGTACATTGATTCAAGAATCAAGTTTTTCTATGCTATAGTGTGGATAATGGTTATGGATGACTCGATTTGATTGAATTATGATATCCCTCATCTGATTCTTCTTGCGTTTTTGCCACTTTTTTTTTAATTTTTTTTTTATATAATTTAAAGTTCAAAGTAAATATGTGTTAAGTGGTTTATGCAGTGAGAAACATGAGGTGTTTGAATCCTAGGGTATTTGGGGTTGCGTATTCTCATTTTTCGACTGCTACTGAACAATCATGGAGGCATGGCAACTCACTGGTGAGTTTTTTTTTTTTAATTTAATAAATTGTAATTTTTAAGGATGAACTGATAATTGCTGTATTTCTTAATTAATAAACTCTATCAGATTGTTTATGTTGGTTAAAGAAGATAGTCATTCAAAAGTATAATCAATTAATCGTCATTTCACTTGCTGATGTATATTTATATATATATATATGTATATGCAGAGGGTTCCTAATCTAATTGGCGGTAGCTTTGTGGATTCGCATTCATCCGATACCATTGATGTCTTGAATCCGGTAAGTGAATGAGACGATAAAACGTCTAATAATTTATATTTTCTTACCCCCTTATCTCTTCTTGATATTTGGAGCATAGGCAACACAAGAAGTTGTTTCTCAAGTCCCGTTGACGACAAATGAGGAGTTTAAATCTGCAGTATCCGCTGCAAAAGAAGCCTTTCCATCCTGGCGAAACACGCCAATCACAACACGCCAGCGCGTCATGCTTAAGCTCCAAGATCTTATTCGTAAAAATATGGTCAGTTGTTACGTTCTTGGGTTATTACAAAAATACCCTTGAGGTTTGACCTAATTGCAAATGAAAAAGGAAAGAAAAACAGCTAACTTTCAAAATCTCACATGCACACAAAAAAAATATTTGTAAAAATATCTAATTTTAACATTGAAACAACCTCATGGGTATTTTTTGTAATTTTGTAATGGATGGACTTTTTATGATGTAGGATACACTAGCTTTAAATATTACTACGGAACAAGGGAAAACGTTGAAGGACGCTCAAGGAGACGTGTTCCGAGGGCTAGGTTAGCATTCCTTGTTATTTCTGTACATTTGACAAACAGATATATTAGTTGTGGCTGTGTTGTTATTCATGTTGTGTGGATTTTTCTTGAAGAGGTGGTTGAACATGCGTGTGGCATGGCGACTCTACAGATGGGAGAGTACGTGTCGAACGTGTCGACTGGAATCGATACGTACAGCATTAGAGAACCACTTGGTGTTTGTGCTGGGATTTGCCCGTTTAACTTCCCTGCCATGATCCCGTTATGGGTATTTTTTTTTATTTTTTTTGGTATAGGGATAATTGCAAAAACTACCCTTGAGGCTTGACCTAATTACAAAGAAACTCAATTATCTTTCAAAATACAAGTACCAGTTGTTTGAGGTATTTTTCGACAGATAGCTTCTTTTTTTTAAGTTAGACTAAATCTAAAGGGTATTTTTGTAATTAACTCTTATTTAAGATGTTTAAATATTTCACGATTTATTTTAATTTTAAGCCTTATTTCTTTCATTCCGAGGTACATTTTGACAATTTTTATTATTAATAATGGAAGTGCTTTCATAAATCAAACAATAGTGGATAAGAAGTCTTTTGTTTCTCTAATGTCAATTGGCAGATGTTTCCTGTTGCAGTCACATGTGGAAACACGTTTGTTCTAAAGCCATCCGAAAAAGATCCAGGTGACTTTTTGCTTAAAGTGTTCTGGTATATTTTTTAGTGTCAAATGTACAACTCTAATACTTTTGTTTTTAATTTACAGATATATTTTAATTAACATGTGGAGAGTTTATATTTTTTAGCAGTTCTGGTAACGCATTTAAGGATTCTTATACTTCTTTTTTTGCTTAATTTTTCCTTTTTTTCTTTTTCAGGGGCTTCAATGATTCTTGCAGAGTTGGCGATAGAGGCTGGTTTGCCAAAAGGTGTCCTGAATATTGTCCACGGAACCCATGTATGATATGGCTCGTCTGACTTCTTCTTTTATTTATTTATTATTTTTTAAAAGTGTTTTCGTCTTGGTATACCATTAGCAATCAAATTGAATCAGGAAAAAAAAAAAGGTTTGGCTAATAAGAAAATACAGTTTTTACTGTGGGTCTGATAGTTGCATATTTGTTGCTTTTCTTGCAGGACATTGTTAATGCTATTTGTGATGATGACGATATTAGAGCTGTTTCATTTGTTGGTTCAAATACAGTTAGTAATCTCTCGTGCATACACATACTAACCTGGCTTGAACGAGTTGTTTTTTCTTTTTTGATAACTTACGAATTGAGGGGCTTAATTGTGTTTCTCATTTTTTTAAGGCTGGGATGCATATCTACTCGAGAGCATCAGCCAGCGGGAAACGTGTTCAGGTTAGTGTGATTGATCTATTGTCGATTGTTATGATTATGATTTCCTCATCCTTAGATATAAATTAGGGATACACAAAAGGTACCCTTGAGGTTTGGCCTAATTACAAAATAATAATAATAATAATAATAATAATAATAATAATAATAATAATAAATAATAATAATAATAATGTTTAACTTTCAAAATTTCAAAAAATAATACTCTTATAAATGTGAAGGGGTGTTTGAATTTTATTTATTTTTTTGGCTCATGAAGGGGTAAATGGAAGGCAAATAATGTTTCAGGGATAATGTTGTAATTTTGAAAGTTAATTTTTTTAAATATTTTTTGTAATTAGGTTAACCTCAAGTGTACATTTTGTAATTAACCCTATAAACTAGGATAAAAAAATCTATCCTTGATGTTTGACCTAAGTACAAAATAAAAACAGCTAACTTACAAAATTAGCCGGACATTTTGTATCCTAACGGTACAGTTTGTAATTAACCCTAAAAAGTACCCATGATGTCCGACCTAATTACAAAAAAAAAAAACTTTTGAAATTACATAAATACCCATGCGGTTTGATTCAATGTTAAGATTAAGGGGTCTAACTTTAATATTTTATAAGTGTGAGTTGGGCGTTGGAAGTATTTTTAGCTTATAAATGGGAGTAAATATAAGACAATAAAATTTCAGGGATATATTTTGTAATTTTGAAAGTTAGCCGTTCTGTTTGTTTTGTTCAGGTCAAACCTCAAGGGTACATTTTGTAGTTAACCCGATAAATTAGGATCAAACATTTTTATATTTTTCTTAAGTGAAGACTGAGAATTGATTGCATGAGTGGCAAACATATTCAGTCGAACATGGGAGCAAAGAACCATGGAATCGTGATGCCTGATGCGAACGTCGATGCGACTTTAAATGCTCTAATTGCGGCTGGTTTTGGCGCTGCTGGACAAAGATGCATGGCTCTTAGCACAGTTGTGTTTGTCGGAGACTCTAAATTTTGGTATTTCTTTTATTGTATATCACAGCTTGCGTTCATTTCATCCTCGTGCACTAAACATCAATTTCTTAAATAACATGCTTTTTACTCTAGTTTTACATGTTTAAAGGGTTAATTGCAAAAATACCCTTGAGGTTTAGTCTATTTACAAATGTATCCTAATCCTTTTGATATTTGTAGGGAAGAAAAGCTAGTGGAGCGGGCCAAAGCCCTAAAGGTAAGTGCCGGGACGGATCCTGAGGCGGACCTCGGTCCAGTCATTAGTAAGCAGGTGAGTACACAGCCCGTTTTCAATCTGAACAGTCCAGTCATAAGATTCGGTCGTTGATGTGTATATTAATAATGTGTTCATAATTCTAGGCAAAGGAAAGGGTTTGCAAATTGGTCCAAAGCGGTGTTGAAAGTGGGGCCAGACTATTGCTCGATGGAAGAAATATAAAGGTACTTTCTTATTTCTTTTTTTGGGTAAAAAGAACTCGAATCCTTGGTGGTGTTTGATAAAATCAACTAATTTGCGTTTTGCCTTCATTGATGACGAATAGGTTCCAGGATATGAACAAGGTAACTTTGTTGGTCCCACCATTTTAGCAGATGTCACTGCTGACATGGAGTGTTATACGGTATTAGTTTTTTTCGTCTTCTTCTTCTGTGTCCTTATTATCTCAAGTTGTTTTGGATATTTTGCATGGATTTATATTTTGATATTTTTAAATTGACTTTGGGGTTCAAGGAGGAGATTTTCGGCCCGGTCCTCATTTGCATGCAGGTATATATTATTAATTAATAATCCCATTCATTTTTTCCATAACATGGGTTCTTGTGCTCAAGAGTATTGTACTGCTTCGTTGTCTCAGGCTGACAGTTTAGAAGAGGCCATAAGCATAGTCAACAGAAATAAGTATTTTCCGTCTTTTATCTTGTTCTATTAAATCAAACCATCAATTTTTTCCTTATTTTGAGCTACACGATGAGCAATGTCATGTATATATGTGCGTTATTTCTCGATTCTGCAGATATGGCAATGGTGCAGCAATTTTCACATCATCTGGAATAGCTGCTAGAAAATTCCAAACCGAAATAGAGGCAGGACAGGTACAAACCAAGTAGTTTCGTGTATTTTAGGGATAATTACAAATCTACCCCTATGCTTAGCTTAATCACAAAAAATTCCAATTATTATTATTTTAGGGAAATTAACTAAATTGAAAGTTTTGTGTTTCAGGTCGGTATCAATGTTCCTATCCCTGTTCCGTTGCCCTTCTTCTCCTTCACAGGCTCTAAGGCTTCGTTTGCCGGGGATCTCAACTTCTATGGTAAAATCATGCAAAAATATATTCCCCCCTCCCTCCTTTTTTTTTTTTTTACAATATTCACGTAAATTCCTGATGTTGCTTTTGATTTGATGGGGTTGAATGCAGGCAAAGCTGGAGTTCAGTTTTTCACACAGATAAAAACAGTGACTCAGCAATGGAAGGATTTACCAAGTGGTGCTGGAGTTTCTCTAGCTATGCCAACTTCCCAAAAGTCATAATGGGGAAAAAACTAAGAAATAAATAGATAACAAAGGTTGAATGTGCAACTTTCAGAAGTTGATATTTAAGACCTCTAATAAAGTAATTATGTGTTTATTGTTCTCCTAGCCCTCATGGCAGACAGCTTTGAAAGTTGAAAAAAAAAAAGAACTCAGCTTTAAATTTGCCTTACCGGATAAATTAAATATCATAAAATAAATTGTCTTTTGCTGTCATTTTTCTTTGCAATAATAATAAATAAAAAGTGAAAGATTATTTTTATTTTTGAAAAAAGGAAAACGATAAAAGAAACATATAAAAAAGAGTTGACAAATCCAAATCTTTTGGTCAAGTATACATAATTACTTTGAGAGGTCAAATTGAGCTGATCAAGTGTTTTTACCCTATAAGATGACTGTTCAAATATTTCCAAAGCAAGAGTATATGAAAAACTTTTGCTATTAGAGGAAGGGATTTATTAAATAGCAGATATAGAAGCCTAAAGTTGAATGAGTTAATCAGAGGGCGTCTAATTTGGTGAATTAAAGTTGAAAACTATGATTTGTTTGTTTGTAAAAACACCAATCTTGCTGTTAGAATCAGAAACAAAATACTAAAAACCAACAGCTGACCATCAATTTGTTTTTTCTCTCTCTCTTTTTTTTTTAAATGTTTATATACACTTCCAAATGGTTTAATAAAACACTTGAAATCCCCAGTATTATTGAAATCTCAATGAATGTATAATACGACTACACATTTCTGCAAATCCACAAAGGAACACATCATTGATTTTTCCAATGGCCAAACAAGAAGTGAATTCTATTGAATACCGCTAGGCCACGTCTGATTCTTCACGGGTTTCAAAATGTCTTCGATCTCTGCCAAAGTCTTCTCGTCCTTCCCAATCGTGGCGAGATCTACTGCGGCTTCAACATTTTCATCAACCTGAATATAATTAGGTAGGTTTAGTGAGAGTGCAAACAGACTATAAGTGCTGTTTTAGAAATATAGATTGTACGATTGGTGAAAATGTAGAAACGTTAATAACCTGTTTGACCGAGTTCATTCCGACCAGTATGGTCGAAATATCTTTATTGCATAAGCTGTATTGCATGGCCAGCTTCGATATACTCTTTCCTCTCTCTTTGCAATAAGCCGCAGCAGCTTCACACGCAGCCTGAAACACAAAGACATTCAGAAGCTTAGGGTTAATTACAAAACTACCCCCTATGTTTTCTTTTACCAAAAAAAAAAAAGAAGCACAATGACCTTTAGTTGAGGGGAAGCAGGGTGCCAGTCGGGGGGCCCACTCTCGGTAAGGAGACCCATGGCTAGCGGAGAAGCAGAGATGATACCAACACCCTTGCTCTTCAAGTAGGGCACCAGCTCCTCTAACCTGTTGTCGTTGATACCATAGTGACAGTACGATAGGACCACATCGACGGTGCCAGGCGGGACCCGGTCCAGCACGTAAGTGAACACTTCCAACGGGAGCCCTGTTATGCCCACGAATCTAATCTTTCCGGCTTCCTTTAATTTAACTAGTGCTGGGAGTGTCTCCGTCACAATCTGTACACACCCCACCGACCAAATTGTCAGATTGAAAATTATCAGAAAGTAATCATGATTTACTTATTGGGAGAAAAAAAAAAGAACCTGATCGAGTGAGCCAAATTCGATATCATGACATTGAAGGAAATCGACATAGTCGAGCTGCAATCTTTCAAGACTCTCGTCGATGCTCCTGGTAACCCTTTCAGCACTAAAATCAAAACCTTCTTTATATCGTCCACATTTTGTGGACACCAAAATACTGCTTTCTAGGGACTTCCAAGGCTTTCAAAGCTTTCCCCAACATCTTTTCGGATAAGGTTCCTCCATAATACCTTTTTTTTTTTTATAAAAAACAAACAAACAAACAAAAAAGTCAATAATATTTTGAATTAGATCAAATAGAAGAAATATTATTTACACTTCCTAAAGGTGATTGCCCCGAAACCGAAAATCATGATAACTGGAAATCTAAAAAGAAGGGACAAATTGGCAAATCCCCAAACATGAATTAAGATCAACAATTATATGTTCACCCACACAGAACATAGAAAAATCAAATAATAATAAAAAATGAACTTACGGGGAGGTGTCGAAGAAGTTGATTCCGAGGGTAAAAGCTCGGCGGACGGTGGCGATGGCGTCGGACTCAGAGATGGA
>BMAC01000133.1:0-38323 GCA_014905375.1 Phtheirospermum japonicum
GGTATCATCAGTTGAAGATCAAAGAGAGTGGACATTCCGAAGACTGCTTTCAGGACGAGATATGGACACTACGAGTTCGTGGTGATGCCTTTTGGGCTAAGCAATGCTCCAGCAGTGTTCATGGATTTGATGAATAGGGTTTTTCCACCCCTACTTGGATAAGTTCGTCATAGTCTTCATCGACGACATCTTGATTTATTCGAAGAATCGAGAAGAGCATGAAGAACACTTACGAATAGTGTTGGGAACACTTCGTGAGGAGAAGTTGTATGCGAAGTTTAGTAAGTGTGAGTTTTTGGATGGACCGAGTAGTGTTCCTTGGTCCGACCTTAAGTCGATCTTGGAGAAAACGCTCGCTCCTTTCAATTGATCGAATAAGTCTTCGATTCGAGGTAACGGGGTACTTGTTCTTTATTGTGAGTCGATTAAGTTCTCTATAATCGATACACATTCTCATTGACCCATCTCATCCTTCTTCTTAACAAAGAGGACTGGTGCTCCCCACGGTGAAACACTCGGTTGAACAAAACCTAAATCCAACAAATCTTGGATTTGTGCCTTTAGTTCTTGTAGTTCCTTCGGTGCCATCCTGTATGGTGCCTTCGAGATTGGTGCTGCCCCTGGTGTCAAATCAATTGTGAACTCGACTTGACGACTGGGCGGTAATCCTGGTAACTCTTCTGGAAAGACGTCCTGAAAATCTCGAACGATGGGCACTTCGTGTGGCGTCACCTCGACCGATGGATTGCTCACTAAGTTCACTAGGAAACCTTGACATCTCTCTTTCTTCAACAGCTTCATGGCCTTCATTGCCGTTATCACTTGTGGCACCGTCTTGGTTTTGGCTCCATAGAACTTGATCTCTTCACCTTCTGTGAGTTTGAAAGTTATTTCTCTTTCTTGACACTGTATCTTCGCCTGATACTTCGTGAGCCAGTCCATTCTTAATATCAAGTCAAAATCCTTCATTTCGATCACATACAAGTCAGCCTCGAGATCCTTTCCTCCTACATCAACCTTCACTTCCTTATCCATCAAGTTCGTGACCAACACATTCCCGGATGGTAAACCAACTTCTAAGGGTTCCTCTACTCTAGTGCTCTTAACTTCAGTTAAATTATGAAATTTCTTTGACAAAAAAGAATGCGAAGCACCCGTATCAAAAAGCACAAAAGTAGGAATTCCTGAGACGATTAACATACCTGTTATAACTCCAGGATTCTCTTCAGCCTCATTGCGTGCCATGGCATACATTCGAGCATTTCCTACAGTAGCCGGTCCAAGCCTTGGCACTCAACCGCTTTGTTGCCCTTGACCATACACAGGACAGAACTGCGTTGCATGCCCACTCTGACGGCAGCGGTAACACTTTCCTTGCCCTAGAAGGCACTCACCAAAATGTCTCTTGCCGCAACTTCGGCACGTGGGTTTGTTGTCCATTCCCTGCTGTCTGTTCCCGTTGCCAGTTTTCTGTTGTTTGCTTTGGTTGGAACTTCCTCCTACCCACTTCCTCTTTTCCACCAACATTGTGGGTTTGGGCTTCACTTCATCCACTCCAAGACTTGCCTCTACGTCCTGAGCTCTTTTGACCATCTCCGAGTAGGGAAGGTCACCTTGTGCTGATAAGATACCGGCTAGTTGGGACCTCAATCCTCTCTTGAACCTCAACGATTTCTTCAAATCGGTGTCCACCAGGTGCGTAGCAAAAYGGCTCAGCTGGTTAAACCTCCTCTCGTATTCAGTGACCGTCAAGTTCCCTTGTTTGAGATTCAGGAACTCGGTCTCCTTTTGGTCGCGATAGGACCGTSGGAAAAACTTATCCATGACCACCGTCTTGAACTCGTTCCAAGTGAAAGCATCTCGTTCTGCCTCTGAACAGTTCCTCCAATAACCTTCCCACCAGTGATCAGCATCCTCGGTTAGCTGGAAAGTAGCGCACGTGACCTTCTGCCTGTCGTCACAAGCTATCATCCGAAAGATTCTTTCGAGTGCTCGGAACCACTCTTCCACTGCATCAGGTCCATCTCTCCCATTGAAGGTGGGCGGTCGATAGAGGCGGAATTGTTCCACTGCCCTTGAGTTGTTGCCTCCATTCCCCAAACCGTTATCTTGGAGACGCTGGAAAAAGTTGGTGAAGATCGTGTCCATGGCCTCAACAGTCGTTTGGTTAAACTGGGTCGGACTTTCTTCATTAGCCCTGTTCCCGATTCTTCTTCCTCGATTTGACGCCATATCCTAATGTCATCCAAAATATTTACTTGATTAATTTACGAGGTATAACTCTTAATATACGTCGTAACATTATTGACACGCCACCAAGTATCCCCCCTTCTCCTTCCATTTGGAAACCTCTTCATGACTTTCCTTGGGTGTTCTTTCCTTGTCTAAGCGCCACAAGCGATGTTTTGGTCAACAAAATAACCCCACCGTATCGACCTCTTCAAAAAAGGCAACTAATAATGAAATCCTCCATTCCTTGGAGAGCAATCATACCCATAGCATCAAACATCCAACAACCATTACCAAAGCAATCACATCCAAACAAACAATCATATCCAAAATCAACCAATACACCCAATAGAATGCAATCATGAAATAACATGGAAGTAAATGAGCAATTGAATACTTGTAATGAATTTTGTACCTTGAGAATATCGACGAATGTTCAACGAGGAGGAATGGAAACCATTAAGTAATTAAATTCTTTATTTTATAAATTTTTTTTATTATTTTTTTTCAAAAACAGGTCGAGTCTACAGAACCAAACAAAACTTCGGCTCTGATACCACCTTTTGTGACGCCCGATAGATTTCGATTTTGAAAATAATTATTGACGAATCTTGGCGTCACAAATAAATGTCGAATTTCATACTACGATAAAAAATTCATTTTTCAAAATGATCAAGTTATACGCAGCGGAAATAATCATAATGTAAACAACCAAGTTTCCAACAGTGGATAAAACGTAAAAACAAGGTTAAAACATAAAATCCAACATCAACAGTTTTCATTCCCCTCCTCGTTTCCCTTTCATTCGATATTCTCGTTCGTACCTGAAAGAAAAACATCGTTGATTTGGGATGAGTTCAACGTACTCAATAGTTACACTGACTTAACCAATGCAAAATCATACAAACTCACAAATAGTACAATCGATCATAGAATTCATAGTTTTATCGTAGAAAATAAGTTGACTGCAGCTAAAATGCGCCGGGATATACCCGATGACCCTTTTCCCCAGTCACAGACACATTTGGTCTCTGGTTTTAATTCGTGGTTATAGCACGCCGGGATATACCCGATGACCCTTTTCCCCGGTCACAGACACATTTGGTCTACGGCTATATTAGTTTTTGGAAATATAGAATCGCATGATACACATAGCACATAAATTTGAGTACATAAAATTTAACATAGGTAAGTCAGTGGTCCCTACCTCGAAATAAAGTCGTGAAATAAATCGATTGAATGCACGTGGTTGATTCCTATGTCCCGATTTCCTCGTCACCTAATCATTTGAAAAATATACTTAATTAGTATATATATATATATATAATTAAATAATTTTTAAATATTAATATATAATATATTTATTTATTTATTAAAATAAGAAATATAATACTAAAATAAATAATAATAGATCTCAATTGAAATTAATAAGTTTTATTTGGTTGGATCGAAGTTTTCGAAAGTCGGAGGGTCAAAGTTGAGGGTTTGGACCAATTGGGGGCTCAATCGAACAAATTTCAGCAACTTAGGGGTTAATTGGTAATGGATGGCAAAGTCTAGGGGTTCAATTGAATAAAATTAGAAAATTTAGGGTCAAATTGAAAAGGGCTAAAAAGCTGGGGGGTCAATTGGATATTTTTGGATAATGGGCTGGATTAAAAAGGAGGACCCAGCCCTTCACTCCTCAAACCCGTCTCCTTATTTCTCCTCCTCCAGAAAAACACAAAAATTCGGCCAGCACATCCCCTTTCTTCTTCCTCGGCCATCGGCGGCAGCAGTCGGCAATCGGAGACGGCAATTGGCGGCAGCGTGGGTCCCGTCGGCGAAACCCCTCCCCAATTTTCCAGAAATCGGCCAGCATAGGCTCCCCTTCGGCTCCACCATGGCGGCGTCTCGGCGAACGGCGAACGGCAACGGCGCACGGCGGTGGACGTCAATTGGCGACGGGCTGCTGGAAATAGTGGTTGGGGGTGATGGGGTTGATGGTTTGGCGATGGAGAGGCGCTGCGGTTGGGGCGGCGATTGTTGGCGACGGTGAGGCGGCGATGAGGCGTGGGCTGGTTCGGTGGTGATGGTGGTTTGGCGTTGGGGTTTGGTTGTTCGGGCCGGCTGTTGTCCAGCATGGCTTCCGTTTCAGGCAGGTTGGCGTACGGGATGGTTGGGTTGGCGATTCAATTGTGATTTGACGTGGGGGTTGTTGGGTGGCGGTGATGGGGAGCTTGTTCGGGCCGGACCAGGGTCAAAGGTGGTGGTTGGTGGCCTGTGGTTTGGTGTACGGGTTTAGTGTTTTTTTTGTGACGTTGGCAGGGGTTCCAGCCGGGAGCTATGGTTGTTCGCATTTTGAGATGGGCGACGGCTTGGCCTGACTCAGCCGGAAAATGACAGTTGGTTGGGGGAAAGATTCGGGCCTTCGGGCCGTGGCTGATTGGGTTACAGGTTGTTTGTTTTGGAGTGGTTCCGTTTTTGATTTGGGAGGCTGTAGGATATGAATTTAAAAAGATACAATCCTTTACCTGTTTGCCTTTAGATTTTGCTTYATTCAACTTTTGTTGCTTCTTGTTGTATGCAGAAAWTTTGAATAAAAGTTGGTAGGTTTTGAAGTTGTTTTTGTGAAGGAAGTGGGTAGGTGTTGTGGCTGTAGACGTGAAGACAAGGAGAGTTGGGGTGGATAAGGTTGGCACTTTGCTTTTAAACCAAGGATGGAAATATTTTTGGAAAGGTTAGGGTTTTAGTGGGCTTGGGCTTGTTTCAATGGGCTTAGTATGAAATCCGAAAATGAAATAGTCCAACATATGACCCATTAGTTAAATCGAATAATTTCGTAGACGACTCAACAGTAATTTGACATTAATTTTGTAAACGGCTCAATGGTAATTTAATAAATAATCGAATAACTWAAATACTAAACRATTATAATAATTTTATAAGTCGATAATTATAATTTAAGTAAATAAATAAACAAATTACTAAATAATTATAATAGTTTCTTAAAGGTTTTTAATATAATTCTATTTGAAAACGAACTATATATTCGTTTTAAATAGAATTCTTAGATTCTTTAAAATTAAAATAGAAAATTCRTTTATGGCGACGAGTTTGGGACTAGGATCATATTTCTAATTCACAATGATAAATAAAAATATAAATATGAAAATATGCAATTTATGCATGGGTGTTACAACCAAGCCATGAACCCGTTGAATTATTTCAACACCACTAAAAATCTTCTAACAGCGCGCAATAATTCGATATGCATACCATCCCATCCATTCTCCGAGGAGTAGATAACAGTTGTAGGATGAGAGGTAAAGCTAACTAGATCAACCCCATATTGCGAATAGCTAGGTTTTATTTATGTGCCCGGAAAATAAGAAAATGTTTTAAATAACATACAAATGCATCTGCAACGGCCCCTCTCTCTCCGGATAGCACGCGCATTAGTACCTCCGCATTATATTTCGCGCCTCCGCCTTTCAAATCAGCTTATACGCAGCGAGGAATGCCAAAATACACTGCGAGGGAACGCAATCAACATAAATTTTAACAAATTCTAAACCATAAAAGATATATGAAGATTCTTCTTACGTGGATCAAAGGAAAATTTCTCAATCCTTTCAGGTGTAACGTCAAGATCAACACTGGGCCCTGATAAAACCAAGATCTCGATTTCATGAGAAACGAGAAAAAAATGAAGAAAGCAAGAAGAATGTAAGATATACACTCTAATTAAGAAGACGGTGAACATTACCAAGTGGGCTCATTTCGTCTAAGCCTTCGGAATGAACAACCTACGCTCTTTTCATTCCATAACGGTGTAGCGCTTTAGCCATCTTATTGACCTAATTTTTTTAATTTTTTTTTTTTGAAGATTATGATTTAAAAAAAAGAAAAATACTCTATCAAAAATCGGTCAAATTCATATTATTTGAAGGCGGAAACTTACCATGTCTTCTTTAAAGACCCCAACCACGGAGAAAGGTACATGGGCCGGATTGAGCATGGGACCGAGGATGTTAAACACAGTCTTGACCCCAAGCTTTCGCCTCACGGGAGCAAAGTTCTTCATCGCCGGATGATAGTTAGGTGACATCATAAACCCGGTTCCCACTTCTTCCACGCATGCTCTAAAAGTAGCCCAATAAGGAGAGGGGGACAGCCCGTTCTTTGTAGCTTGCTAGATCTATCGAAAATAATGATGGGTTTAAATTAATAGCAGTAATTGCAGAGCTAACAATGTGGAGAAGCATGACATAAAATAAGAACATGAACAATACCCCTAGACTCTCAGTCCATTCAAGATAGTCTTTCATTTCATACACGGGACCGGCAAAATGGCTTCCACAACAGAGACAGTAACCCATGTACTCGAGTAACAATGGCAACTTGATCAACCGATTTTTCTTTTGTGCCTCGCAAAGATTATCCTCTTTTAGCAGCCCGTCGTTGTAATTAATGACACACGATATGATTTTTAGTGTTATAACCATCAGAGCTCCTGCAAATCGTGAAGAAAAGCCTCAAGGATATAATGACTTAAGAAGTATGAGCTTAAGATAAGAAAGAAACGTGCATTTACAACTTTAATCGATTTCAACGCATCTCGAGTTCTCGACAAACAGTTATTTGACTTACTAAAGTACAAAGTTGAAATGGATGCCATATACAAATCCCCATTAGTACTTGTATGCACAAGATATGCTCATCAATCCATTTGGAAACTATGTGCTTGAAACTAATGGACAAAGAAGAAATTCTAGTACAATAAAACAAAGAAAAACTGCAGCCACAGTAACTGAAATGGTGCTAACCTGTAGCATCTATTCCTCCTTCCTTCCATTCATCTCCACTCATGTAATATACATGGCTACACATGTATACCAATAATCAAAATAACTTCCATTATAAAGGCTAATCTAATAACAATAACAACAACAACAACAATAAATAAATAAATTAATTAATTAATTAATTAATTAAAAATAATAGTTAAAAAAATAAAAGCCAGTTTCAAGTCTTTTTTACTGCTTTAGTTACTATGAAAAACAACAAAGGAATTAAAATCTATGTAGTTTCCAAATTGAGAAAACATGTGTTTCTTTTCTTTTAAACCAACACCATACTAATTACACACAATTGCAAAATGTAAAATCAAACAACTCTAGATATTGAACCTTTCAGAAATCTAAACATCACATCCATATCAAACAAACAATACAAAAAAAAATAAAAGAATCCAAAAGCTACCTTGCTTCAGTCGACAGCAACGCAAAGAACGAAATATAGCAAACGATCCAAAAAAAAAAAGAAAATAAAAGAAGCAGCAGCAAAATTAAAAACGTACCATCCAAGGAGGTACCCAAATGCCAGGAAGAAAGTAATCGAACCTTGGTTGCATAGAAAAACATAAATCCCCAAATCAAGCCACAAAACCCAATAATTAAACCTAAAAAACCATGTGCAAAACAGAAAAAAAAAAAAAGGGGAAAAGAACGCTAACCATCATCCCCGTCCTAATCAGCATCCTCTTCTTCTTCGCTAGTGTGAAATGGAAAGCATACCAGTCCGTTTTAACCCTAAGAGGGGTTTTTCAGCGCTGCAATTGAGCCCCGGCAGCCATCAACTGGGAAGCAGACGTTAATTACCGCCGTGAAAGAGAAGAGGGAGCCTCCACCGGTGGAGAACGACAATCTAATGGCCGAGTCGCGTGCGGTCATCTGTTTCGATTTCTACAAATTTTGGATGTGATGGGATGGGATGTAATCGAACCTGGTCTACTTCAAACTTTGTCTCTTCTGGTACTTGCGGATCTCACGGAGCACAATCGTCCCTGGCCTGAAGCGACGGGGCTTCTTGATGCCTCCAGTCGCCGGAGCAGGTTTCCTCGCCGCCCTAGTCGCCAGCTGCTTCCTCGGTGAGTCGTCGGAGCAGATTTCCTCACCGCCCTAGTCGCCGGCTGCTTCCTCAGAGCCTTGCCTTTGTTGGGTTTTCTCGGTGTCTATTTTGCCATTCTTGCCGAAATCGAGTTCAGAGGAGAGATGGATCGGGAGAGGGGGAGAGGAAGGGATAAGGGTTTTTTATTTTATTTTATTTTTTAATTAAAAAAATTGATTTTATGGGTATATATTAATACATAAATAATATGACATTCGAGAATGCCTTTTTAAAGGCGTTCTGAATAATTCTTTCCAGAACGATGTTTTTAAAGACGTTTTCGATATTTAACATACGAGAACGTCGTTTTTAAAGACGTTCTTGATATTTAACATACGAGAACATCATTTTTAACGACGTTCTGGATATCTAACATACAAGAACGTCTTTTTAACGACGTTCTTGATATCCAGTATACCAGAACGTCTTTGAAAAAGACGTTCTCGTATGTGACAATTTTATTACAAAAATGCCACCGCCTGACATTTAAGAACGCGCCTCCTGAGGCGTTCTTAAATGCCTGTTCTTGAATCCAGTTTTTGTACTAGTGACCTCTCGAATAACATCTTCACGTCGCTTGCCATCAAGTCTCCAAAGTCTCCTCCAGATGCAGTCTCGATGTAATCCTTGTGTACTTGCAATAAACCATCATAGAAAAATTAATTTGCCATCCCAGAAGGGTAATTGTGATGTGGGCTCGCTTGCAAAAGTGTCTTGTAGTGCTCCCATGTCTCGCATAGAAGCTCTCCATCCAGTTGCGCAAAAGTCGCAATTTGTCTCCTTAGGTGGCCAGTCGTCTGCGCTGAATAATACTGATTCAAGAATTTATCGCTAACCATATCTCATTCAGTTAATGATCGAGGTTTCAAAGAGAGAAACCATGATTTGGCTTTATCCTTCATATAATTTGGGAAAAAGATCATGCGCACGTCTTCCTCATGCAGTCCGGTCGAAGGAATTCTTCCTATTTCAATATAAAACTCCTTTAAAAATGCCAATGAGTCCTCGTGAGCATGTCCATGAAAACTCGGAAGTAAGTTGAGGTGGTGTGGTTTAATTTCAAAATCTCTCGCAGTCCTTCCTAAAACAATTGCTGAGCTATATGTACGAACTTGAGGACTTGAAAATTCTCGTTGTCGGGGCTCTCGCACGCCCCTCGGTTGTTTAACTTCATCATTAGCCCTCTCGTAGTGATTGTTGTACGCGTTCCTCGCAAAATTATTTTCGTGTATATTTCGTCCTCCAAAATTTTTTTGCTCATAATTATGGTTATGATTTCCCAACCAAGAATTTATTCATCTATCTCTTTCATGATTGTCATTACGCTCGTTATGCTGATTATTGATTTCTCCATTTCTATCCTCGTTTCTACCTCTGTTTTCATATCCTTGCTGTTGCCCTGCCCAATAGCTCTTGGTATGGTCGGGCCTTCTACACGTTGTGGTTCGCTTCCATATTCTCCTCTAATCTGTTGTGGGTGTGGTAAAGGTAGTTTGTTATTTAGTGCTTGGAATAAGTCGTAATCAGGATGTCCAGGTGGAATTTGATCGCCTCTTCTTGCCATCGTTTCCGGGATTGTGTCACACACAATATCAGTAGCGATAGAAGTATCGCTATCGAAATAAGAGATAGGGTTGGTTGCTGCTAAATTTAGGCGATGAATGTTGTCAAAATATGGTGCAAGCTAGTCGAAGAGATCGTCTACCCTACATAAACTCAACAACACATCAATGTACCAAGTGGCAAAAATACAACCAAGCGTAATTATATAAATAATGACTAAATAGAAAATAGAACGAAAAATATCCTTGAAACCTACACATTGTCCCCGGCAACGGCGCCAAATTTTTGATTCAAGCTTTTGTGCACCCCAAATATATATTTTTAAATTTAAAACATTCAAGCTTGCTCGCAAGAGTACGAGGAACTTGTAGGGTGGTAAGTTGACTCAAGTCGATTCTCTCGAGGACAACTGTTCGGTATCTTGGATGTTTTTCTCAATAATAATTAAACACATAAACTTATACAAATTGTTGATTTTGTTTGAAATTGATTATTAACTACTAATTTGAAAACTCGAGACTTAATCTTAAAGTCTAAATTAAATTATCCTAAATTATCAACTAAAACTTCAAAGCAATTAATTAATTTTAAAAACCTAAATTTAATCAACTAATTAATTATCTATTAAATAACTGAATTAAAATTCAAATTTAAACAACTGCTCAATAATAAATCTAAAATGCAGCAGCTAAATTATCATGAATTAACTCAATAAATCCTAACGAAATTACGATCACGCATGAAATAACAAACTACGAAGCTAACGAAACCTTGAAACATGAAAACGAAGCAATAAAATGTAAACTAGATCGCATGGGCATAATCAACAAACTCAAGTATCAAATATCAAAGCATATAACATGAAAAACTGAATTAAAACAGAGAATAAATAATGTATAACGTTCAGCGATTTCAAAATCCGAAAGCAACTTCAAGAACAATAATTTAAAACTAATTATCTAAGCTTAAAAACTAAGGTTTAATCTAGAAAACAAGTAAAAGGGATAGAAAACTTATTAAGCTACTGGAAACTGGAAAGATTCTCGGCTAATCCGAAGAGAACCGCTGCAAATCAGTCAAGAAATGGATAAGCAGTGTCGAACGGGCTCCGGAACTCATCGTCGTCGAATCTTTGATCTCCTCGTCGATCTCTGCATTTTGGTGTTTTAATCCGACTCCAAACCCTAGGAATATGTTTTTGGTAAGTTTTTAGGGTTGGTAGCATGCCTGGAACTCGGATTATAAGTGGGTATTTATAGATTTTTGGATTCTTGGGCTGCAAGTTCTGTAAGTCGGTTCTGGGCCCGTTAACGTAGTGTTAACGGTAAAGAGCTACTATTAACCGCGATCGTTAATGTCTCTATTGACTTCTAACAGTGATGTTTACGGTACGGCACGTAATCGTTAAACCTATCGTAATGCCCGCAGTCCTCCTTTTACGGTGTGGTTTACGGTACGACTTACGGTATGGTTACCGTTAAGTATAATGGTGCTCCCTAATGGTAAGGTTACCGTTAAGCTAACCGTTAGCCCCCAAAAACTTGATACTACTTTTCCAGAACGCTCGATTATTGTCTCTTAATCATCAACCTTCATCTCTTACGTGCTGAGACCTTCTGGTTACTTAGTTGTATGGCGAAAAACAGAGATAATTCACCTCTTTGCATCAATTAAGGTCAAAACATGGTAAAATAAGCTGGAAGTACATATATACGAAATTAAGCTCAAAATATCCAACTTATACCAAAAACAATAAGAAAAAGTAACTAAAAGACTACTAAAAATGAGCATAAATACGTGTTAATCATTATCTTTTAACTATTAAATATAAAAATCTAATTCGTATCGTACCAATTATCAAAAGATTTGTTTTAAATATCTCTCTGTTTGCCTATAAGATTATCTATAATTAACCCTAACATCATAAATTTACTGCCGCGTAGCAGGCAAGTGTAATAGGGTTTACAATATTATTAAAAGAACCCTCATACATACATCTGAATATAAAAACATAACGGAAATCAGTTTGGATCAGCGCATTGGTAGTAAACAATATGGGGAGGAAGACTGATATCATCCGAAAAAGAGTACAAACAGACAATACATTGGCAGGTAATTCTTTTTTTTAATTATGCTTTAAACTTAATATCAGTAAGAATCTGTCGTACCTGTTTTCCTGTAAATCCTTTAAATCTGAAGTTAGTAAATTAGAGAAACTATTATTATATTTATATTGTATTTATATGTTTTTAGTTTTTTTTGAAAAAAAAATTAAAAAGAATCATGTGCAGGAATTATTTTTTACCTGTTTAAGTGAAGTCCTAGAAGTTGTTTTTCCCGAGATGTGTGACTTTTCCAGTTATCTTCGACCTCTAAGACAACAACACACAGTTAGTATTTAATTGTACTTTATTAAATATAAATTCTATTTATATAATGTAAGGATGACATTGTGATACTTATCTTTTTTGTGCTGTGTTTGTTATCTAGAGTACTATGTTCCTTAACCTGTAATATTAATGCAATAAGTTTTAAATTAAACATATACAAATAAATATTGCATTGTATATATATTACAGCAGATTATATAGTGCTCTGTTCAATTGTTAGTCTTTTAAAAGATATGTCTTCATTCGTGGCATTGTTACACCTACTTAGACCCTGGACTCCATTCAGAGGCATTATCATACTACGATAGGTCATGTCAGGTATCCATCAGATAAACTTTGACATATCTTTTAAAAAATTCTCAAGTTGTAAAAGTATGAATTGTATTATGTGTAGAGTTAATTTGTGTACTTGTCTTTTTTCTGTTGTTAGTACTCTGTTGCATGTTCTTGCTCGCTTCCTTCCTTTCATGAGTAGCATTTTCCAAGTGAAAGTGAAATATGTTAAACTGAACTAACTTAAGTAAATAAAAAGCAATGAGATTACAATTTTGAACATAACATACTCAGAGCAAAATGTTAACTCTGTAGACATACTCAAATAGAATAAAAATATTTACTATGTGTTGAACATAAATTGTTTATATAATACATTGTTTTATAAAAACAACCCATATATCAATAGATTAACAGATTAATCTTTCAGTGATTACATAATAATTCCTACCATGTAGATCAAACAACATGCATAATACTATAAGAGAACACACTCCATATAAATCAAGAAGCAATCATCTCTGTTTAAAAATAACAAACTTCTCATAAATATTTTGCTCGGTCAATCATTAAAGAATAAATACTAAACAATAGCAATCATAGAAAATTGAACATCTAACTACAGTAAATAAGAAGAGATTCAATTAAAGTTTGTTAACATACTCATAGCAAAATGTGAACACATTCACATACTAAAAGCAGACTAAAATATTAATAATTTCAAAACATAAAAAGATTTATCTCAAATATTATTATTAAAAACAAATCACATTTCAGTATACTTCATATGTTAATCATTCAGTGATTAAGCTAATCAATTCTTTCCATGTAGATCAAACAGCATGCAGACAAAAATACCAAATAATAGCATTTGATTAAACATAAAATATGCAAGTTACATGTAATTATTGCCTATTAGTATAAAAACCCACATCTGTACAATTTTAAAATAAAAGAAACCCTTCAGGTAATTGTACATGCAGAAAACTGACTATTTATTTATTATTTTTTAATTTAAAAATAAACAATTTCGTAAAATCGATAATTGGCAGTAGCAATTTTTGAATAAAAAAGATAGAATGTTTAAAAACTATTTTGCATGCATCATTTGAACCCTTTTAGTTTTTTATATCAATCAGGATCTTTGTATATATTTATGCATATAAATGAAACCGGATTTTATTAAATTGACGCTTTTACCTTTTTATGATGTAAATCAGCTTAGATTGTTCTTTATCTTTTTTGGGTCCGTGTACTCCATAGTCAAATTGTTCTACCAGATCCATTATCAGCAGCCCTTCTTTGTTAAATTGAAACTCGAACGAAATATCATAGAAATAAACACATAGATAAACATTAATATACAAAAAAAAAAAACCGATTGGTATGGATATAACACAATAGACATATTTTCAAATAGATCGATATAATTTCTTAATAGATCTAACACAAGAGACTGAATTTGAACTAGATCGACACATTTTTTCAGTAGATCTAACACCAAAGACTGATTTTGAACCAGATCGACACATTTTTGGAATAGATCTAACACGATAGGCTTATTTTGGATCAGATATATACATTTTTTGAAAAAAATCAAAAACAACAGACTAGTTTTGCTCAAGATCGTTAAAAAGTGAATAGTAAATTAATTCTGAAAATAAGAAATGGTTCAAGAACCTTTATATATTATGTAGCGGGCTTTTGGGTATGATCGGTCGAGTGAATCAGACCGCCAGGTTGACCGGTGGAGTGGATCTGATAGCATTTCTGAAGATGAGCGGCGGAGCATTTCTGGTGAAAAAAAAAAGAAGATGGACATAGATTCTTAGTTCGTGTTGTGTGTGAGCGGATAAACGTCGGAGCAGAGAAGTTTAACGGTGGCTGAATTTCGGAGCGGTAGGTTTTGGTTTCAGCAGAACGGCGGAGATGCTAGGGTTTATGGGGGATGGAGAGGGTAGGGTTTGGGGGGACGGAGACAACAAAGGCTGGGGAGGGGACCAAATGAGCCGATTTTTTAAATTTAGGCCATTTATATTAGGGTTAGTTTTGTGAGGATAGATTAGGACCGTTGGATGAGGTGTGGGATTTGTGGACCGTCCGATTTCACCCGGGTTTAAATGGGTAGGTTTCTGAAATGGGTTAAGGCCTTTTGTTATGGGCCTTGACATCTGGGCCGAATTAATTGTATTATTCTTAATGGATTGGGCTTTTAAAAATTATTATTTTTTATATTTCTTATTTAATATATAAAATTTTAAATTATTATCTATAGAAAATAAATTTAAATTATATTTATATAGAGTATAAAATTTGATATGTCTATGTATTTTCTTTTTTTTTGTTTGTTTTTTTCTTCGAATTTAGTTACTATTTTAATTATTAATCCAATAACTTTATATTATATATTTATTACATTAAATTATGAGTATTTATTTTATATTTTTAAAAATCAATACTAATAAATTTATTTTTATAATTGATTATCAATTGAAGACCTATTATCTGTAGAAAATTAAAAATTTTGTATGTGTATGTGTATGAATATATATAGTTTATTAATCTTGAATTGATGTAAGATATTAGAATAATGATTTTGGATATTTCTTATGAGTTTTTATATAATTTGGAGTTGAAATAGACCACTCAATAAGATTGTATAACGGGACGAGATTGGTTGTTACGAGACTTTCCACGCACGTCCTTGAATGCAAAATTCTAACAGGTGCAAAGGCGGGCGAAAAAGTGTTGCTTCCCTGGATGAGTCTAACGCCTTCCAACGTTAGGATACCTTTCAACTTTCAACGAAGGCAATTTCCGCTCATGATTTTATATGCGATGACGATAAATAACATTCAGGGTTAATCGCTCTCGAATGTCGGCCTTTATCTGAAAAATCCCGTGTTCAGTCATGGTCAGTTATATGTTGCCATGTCGCGTGTCACCCATCGAAAGGGATTGATGATATTAGCTTGTGGTGATGACGATTCAGGATCGAACATGACCAATAATGTGGTGTATAAAGAAGTATTCACTAACGTATACTCTTAACGTTCATGTATGTAGTGTGGATTCGATTTGTAATTTATCAAGTGTGGATTTTTTAGTTATTTCTCTCAATCTCTATTTATTTATATCTTCACATATTAAATAATAATAAAAGTAATATTAATACAACTTGCATTTCTATATTTAACTTTCTGCCCCGTGCATCGCACGGGTGTAGAAAAAAATAGTTGTTATAAATAAAAGCCAAATAAACAATCAAACTTAGTATGTTTTGTGTATAGTGTAAAGAAAAAAATAGCGGCAAAATGAAAAACAAAACAAACGATTTTAAACTTTTGACTAAATGGAAAAATCCTTAAAATCGTGCCCCATGATGAAAGATATTTACTAGAAAATGTGATTCGATGATTACAATCAAGAATAAAAACAACTAGTAAAGACTACTAAAAACTCCTAACGAGTAAGCTAGTTCTAAAGTAGTACAACTTTTCCAAGAGAGAAGAATCATAATCGCAAGATTGGATTCTAATAAAAAAAAAGATAGAAAATAAATAACTCAATCAACGAGATGTTATTGCAGATGTTAGTGAATCACAAACAATTCAAATTTAACCAATATTTTAATCATTTTCAAATTCACATGCCCAAACTTTTGGTTCCACAAATCAAGTACATCAACATTGGCAACACAACAAGTTTGGATACCGTAAATTCGATAATAATTATAAGTTGTTCTTAAACCTGCAACAAAACAAGTGTTAGAGAAATCAAACATTTCACAAGAGTTTTTACCAAACTTCACATTTTAACCATTCTACTAAAGAGTTAACTACAAGCCCTTTAGTATGAAGAACATTATGGAGATTGGGTGATCCATAAACATTAAGAGCACCATTTATTAACATAAATCTGTCTTGATTTTTGTTAGTGTTTTAGTTAGTTTTTGATATTAGTTTTTGTATAATTTGGATAGATCAAGCATATTTTCGTATTTTTGTATCTTCGGCTTATTTTACCGTGTTTTGATCATAATTGATGCAATTGGGTGATTATTCTGTGTTTTGTCCCATACAGCTAAGTAGCCAAGGAAGCTTGGTGCTGAATAATTGAAGCTCGCAATGTGAGAACTTAGAAACAAGAACGAGCTATTCAGTGAAGAAGTAGAAATTTTTATAAGTTAACGGTAAGGTTAACGGTAGCTCTAACAACTAAGGCTACTGCTAAACCCTAGCGGTCACTATACCGCTAACTGAACCGCTAAATAATGACAGAGAGTTCCCAGAATCAGTTAACGATGAGCCTAACGATTGCTTGACCGCTAGCACAACCGTTAGGAAGCAACAGAGAAGTTTAATGGTGAACTTAACGCTGCACTGACCGCTAGTTGGACCATTAGGAATGGACAGAGAGTCACAGCAAGAGGTTAACGGTGGCATTAACGGTTACCCTAAACGCTACCGCTACCGCTAATGGGCCTAGATCGGAAATTAACAAGGAAACTTGTGCTCCAAGTTTTGGAAAGTTATATATACCCTTGTATAATTCGTCTAGGGTATCACTTTACACCTTCCTAGGGTTCCTTGATGCAGAGAGAGCCTGTTTCCACCGCCTGTTACGTAGATATAAGATCGAGATTGAAGATTCGAGATTACAAGTGCTAAAACTCCATTCCTTCGTTCGTGATTTGTTCTTCGATCGAGATCATCGTTCTTTCCTTCGGAGCTGGAGATTTACTGCTTTTTCTAGATCTAATAAGTACTCTAAACCTTTTTAATTTCTTTAGTTAACTTCTTAGTTAATTTAAGATTTTAGATAATTTGTTCTTTATTTTCGGATCTCGAGTTATTTGATGCTTGATACTTTGGATTTCTTGGATAATATAGTTTGTAATCTTTCATCTTTCGATTTCGTTTCGTTCATTTATGCTTGAAAATATTAGTCATAATTTGGTTCTCAAATCTTCAATTGCCTTTTAATTTCCAAAACCTTAGTTCATAACGTTTAGTTAATTAAGCCTTTTAGATTCTAGTTGATTAAATAGTTTAAGATAATTAGTTCAAGTAAGTAGTTTTAATTAATTGCTCTTGTTTTTCAATTCTTAGTAAATAAAATCAAAATCAAAACAAACCCCCAATTATACTTTTTCGTGTGTGACATTGTGATAAAATAAATTGAAAATTCCGATTGATTGTTCCTTGAGAATCGACTCGGTTTAAGCTTACCAACCTACAAGCGAACTCGTACTCTTGCGAGTGGACTTTAAATGTTTGACAAACATATATATAAAATACGGAAAGTCTGAATCAAGATTTTGGCGCCATTACCGGGGAAGGCTAAAGGTTGTGATTTTTGTGTTTGCTCTTCGTGACCTTTATTTGTGTTTTTGTTTCTTTTTCTTTGTTTTGTTATTTTTCCACCAGTATGTTTAATCTTATGAGTTGAGTGTTGTGTATGAAAGGTACGTCGACGACCAAGACCTAAGATTCAACAAACCGTTTCAAAAAATAATAATAATAATAAACATAAAAAAGTATGTCTAACCCATCCGGTAAAACCGTCCGATTGGCATAGCTTTCGACCGGCCATTCCATTGAGCCCCTAGCGCGATTCGGGAGTACTATCTTGTTGAATTTTACTATGAGAAACTCCCGACATTCCATGGACTCCCGAGTGAGGATCTGCTGGAGTTTATCCGAGAGTACAAAGCCATCACTCGGACTTTCCCTCGTCTCGGCCTAAGAAGGGATCAAGTGAAGATGCAGCTCTTCTTTTTCGCACTAAAGGATCGAGCAATAAAATGGTTGTTATATTTGGATCCCGATTCCTTGTAAACGTGGGAGGAAGTGTACGATCGGTTCATTGGGAAGTTACTCGCCTGAATGGGCCCCATCTTCCAACTCATACGATTCGAGACACAACGACCAGAGGCTCTAAGAACTGGCCAAAGAGATAGCATCCCTAAAAGCCGAGATAGTGAGTCGGGCTTCTTTGAAAGAGACCATTGAAGTATGTAGTCATTGCAGAACACCAGTACATTGGGCGATTGTATGCCCAGTAACATTTGACAAAGAGCCACAGGAGGAACTTATCGCCATTCAAAATTATACGAACTACGACTCTTATACCCCTCCTGACTCAATTCCCTACTACCCGAGCTATGAAGAATATAAACTAGACGATCAATTGTTGATGTGGTAGCAAGATCAAGAAGCTGAGACCATTTGTCATTATTACGAACTTGCGCAATTGACTATATAGGAAGATGACCCTTTTAAGACTATGAGGCAAACTATGAAGAATATAGAGACGATGATGGGTCAAATGGCGACTTTTATAGAGAAAGTTGTCGAGAAAGAAAGAAAAACTTCCAAGTTAGCTAGAGCTACAGGTTCTTCATGTGATGGAGCCCATCTTGGATGCTGAGAGTTCGAGCTTGAACAATCGTTTGGGAGATATGTGTAGGGAGGAGGTTATTAAGGATTTGGTTGAGATCGCTCCTCTTGTGATTTCCAATGAAGTGTCGGATAATGATGTAGGAGTGTTGCCGTTGGAGATCCCAGGGGATGTTGGAGATTTAAGTTTACTTGCTCTCTGTGAGGGTGATGACATGGGGCCCAATTTGGGAGATGTTGAGATTACCGAGCTTCTTTTTGTGCCACCCAAAGCTTTAATCAAAATTGAGACTGAGATGGTGGAAGAGGCAATTGAGAAGAATTCTGATCCCCCTCCCCTTATGCCTGAATATAGAATTAAGTATTTTTCAGAAACGTGGAGGGGGATATCAAAGAAGTGAAGGTGTTCGAGTTGTTCGATGGTTATGTCATTTGTTAAATGGATTTCCTAGTTTTTCCAGTGATCAAGGATTGTCCCATGCTCCGACTGGCTTTTGATATCTTCGTGGTGATCTATTACTCGCATTTTTGACCTCCAAAGCGAGTTGAAGTTTTCATTTCTCTCATTCTACGACTTGCTTTCCGTGCCCACCTTGGTGATTTAAATCGCTCACTCTTTCTCTTGGAGAACACTAAGGCATGGCACGATCATCACTTATTCTTGGATCCTGGATAACATTGATTGTAGAACACGTCAAGCAAGCGATGTTACGCGATGTGCTTCTTGGGAGGCAACCCAAGCGTTTGTTTTCTTTTTCTTTTTCCTTAGATTTTCTTTTGATTTTCCTTTCTTTTATTTTATATATTTTTTTTAAGTTTGAGTCATGTGCTATGTTACGTTGATGTGTGTGTCGATGTGCAGAAACTCCATCCGACGGGTCCTCTGGTGGGTCATCCGGTCGGACGAGTGGATCGGATGATGATGCAGTAATTACATCTGGTCGGATGGTTGGATACATCCGATCAGACATAAACCTAGAAACTCATCCGATGGACCATCCGATCGGACAAGTGGACCGGATTATGCTACAACAGCTCCATCCGGTCAGGCGGGAAGCTACATTTGGTCGGATGTTCGTCAACGGTAGCAATAGAGAAGTTTAAACGGTCGCCTAATGGTCCCATCAACTGCTAAAGCTACCTCTAACCACAGACAGAGAGGACTTCGACCTAGGACGTCGACCGACGGAGGGTCTTGTAGTTGGATGTGTCAACCATCTGGTCGGATGGGTCATCCATCCGGTCGGACAGAAATGCGGAACCTCCATCTGGTCGGGCACGACGATGCTGGCCGTCGTTCGACGGTAGGTTGCCCACGTGTCTTTTTCATACTCGAGGGCGTAGTCGAGTGTGATTTGTAATTCTTAATTACACAATTTGAATTTATGTTCTGTAATAATTATTAATTAAGCGTGATTGATTGTTATTCCTACGATTTTTTGTGTTTGTCTAGTTTATCCTGTCAAAACTGACTATGTGTGATTTGAGGTTCTTGTCTTTGAGCGTGTATAAGTGCATAATTTCTCAAAAATTTTATTTATATATTGTAAAATGGAACTTGGACGTAAATGATTTAGCAAAACCTTAAAAGCAACGTCAATTAAAAATCTCTTCATGTAAAAGCCTGTGAGTAGCCTGAGTGTTTATCATCGTTGCATGTGCTTGAGTAGGTTCTGTCTTGAGATTTCTTTGAAACCGCAGTGTGTAGTTATATTTGAACATGATGATTGAGCATAGAAATTACCCTTATTCCAGCCATATTCATATATATCAACCACTATAAATTATGAATGAGCCAATCAAAGCCAAATATCCATTTCCAATAGCCATGAATATTTATGAGTTAACTCCTACGTCATTAATAGTGTGGGGTAAGAGTTAGTTATTTTTGTTGGTTATTTTTGTTTTGGAATTATGATCACGGATTTATCAAAGTGTTGTAGTAGTGTTAAGGATCACCATCCTTCAAAATAAAATAAAAAAAAAAGAATAAAAAGAATGGTGAATCTTGTTAAGTTGTTGCCTATGCTTATAAAGGCTTGTGCTTAGTATTATTGATTTTCTTATGATGCCTAATGTTTAAGAGGCAAGAGTTGAGTTTTAAATAAAATAAGCATATCATAAAGCTTATAAATTTTTTAAGTGGTGGGTTCAACAGTCGGTTTTGGGTTGCGAGTTGAGAAATAGCTTAAGTATTAAGGCTACGTTATGAGAGTTAAGTGAGGTTTCTTTTGAATGAGGTGAAGCACATTGCTTCGTGACTAATAGTTTGGTAAGTTATTGATCACGTTAGATCGTGAGTTAACCACACGACTTATATATTCCATACCCGTCCAAAGAGCCTACATTTCAACCTGCAAAGACCTTTTCCGATTCTTTGTTAGTTACACACTTAATATGCGTTGGAGAAGTTTTTGATTTTCAGTTCTTGTTTATTGTACATGTATTTTGATGATTTGAGCGTATACACGTCCCCATAGAAAATACTTGAGTGCTTTTTGAGCGTACACTTATATACTATCCTTTGTGAGGCGTCATGATTTTGTTTTTGGAGCGACAATGTAATAAGGGTCTACCGTTTGAGTTTGCATTATATTTATCTATATTTTTAAAATTATCTATGTAGCACGACACGACTCTTTTCTTGAGCTTATTTTTATACTGGTTATTCTTTGGGATTATCATTTTTTCGAGGACGAACAAACCAATAAAGCATGGGGTAGTTGATTAACATGAATTTGTCGTGATTTTTATACATGTTTCGGTGGTGTTTTAGTTAGATTTGTGATTAATTTCGGTATAAGTTCGATAGATTGAGCATATTTTAATATTTATGTATCTCCATCTTATTTTACCATTTTTTATGTTTAATTCTAGGATTTTGAAGGTTTTTGGTCTTTAGATGGATGATTGTGGGCCCGCGAGTGGAGTTTTAACGAGATTGGGCCCCGATTGATGTATTACCACTGACACTAGGTCTGTTATCCACACTGGGTTACCTAGTGTCAGCACACTGGACTCACATCTGGACGGATGGAGCAGACATCTGGTCGGATTGGCTGATAAGAGACCCCATCCGGTCGGATTCTGCAGTATATTCGGTCGGACGTGTGTGCAGATTCAGGATTTTTAAAGCCCTCATCCCATAAGACGAAAAGGCCCACTTTCGTGCCTTTAAAAGGAGAGCAGCGACAGCAGCGTGAGACAACCAACACGCAGCACCGACGAGAACCCTTCTTCTCGAACCTCTTGGGATTGACAACCCCAAGAGTGTTCTTTATTTTCTTTCTTCCACTTTTCAGTTTCAAATTCTAGCTTCTTAGTTTTAGATCTTATATTAGTTAATTAATGGATCTTATTTTAATTTCTCATTGGAACGATGTTATTCTTCATCGTTAATTAGTATTTTCTCAATTTCCTTGCTTTATTAGTTTAATTGATGTTATTAGAATAATCGCCAATCCACCCCCACCCCTTGATGCTCTTCTCAAGCTTTTCATGGTTGTTGGATGTTTTGACTTTTCGTTGATGGGTTACTTGATGATTATTGGTTAAAATTCACGGGTCTAGAGTCTAGAATCATTTAGAACCATCAATTGGGTTTGTTGGGTACTAAATCTAGAAGGTTGAAAAGCCTAGCTCATAGGTAAGGTGTTCGATGAAATGTCCAAGTGGTCGTGGAGATGATTCTAGAGCCCTCGACTCCTGTTTTCTTAACTCTTTTCGAAATCTTGATTTCATAGTTCATCGTTTAATCAATGACTTGATTTCGAGTGTTTAGATTAACTTTTTATTTGTTATTTTCTTATTCGTGAAAACAAACCGAAAAAGAGCCTCCAATTAATTTTCCTCGAGATATTCGACTCGATTCAACTTACCAACCTACAAGCGAAACTTTTACTCTTGCGAGCGAATTTTTAAGCCTGACAAACTTATTTTAGTCGATCGGCTGCTATTTTAGTCGACCGACTGGTCCTCAGTCGATCGACTGAGCTTGCAAAACTCGAAAACCTACTGTCCTCCAGTCGATTTCAACCTCCTAGTCGACCTTCAGTCGATCTACTGCAACTCAGTCGATATCGACTGGAGTGCAGTCGATCGGCTGCTGGGCAGCAGCCAACTTCCCATTTTCGATTTCCTTCATTCTCAAACCGCCATGATTTCTCCTACAAAACCCGAAAAGAAAGAAAAACCTAAGTTAAAGATCAATAGACAAATAATATACACAAAAATCGAAAGAAAATGAGAAAGGGGATTAGGCAGTCGTAGGTTGCCTCCCACGTAGCGCGTTTGTTTAAAGTCGTTCGCTCGACTATCCTTCTTTGATCAAGGTCACGTCGGGGGAACATCTCCTAAATCCTCCTCCTCCACGGTCACGAATTCGAGATCCTTGGCTTGCAACAATCCGTGTCGGTAAGGCTTGACTCGTGCGCCATTCACTTGGAAATGCTCATCCGTCTTGGGGTCGATCAACGTTACGGCACCAAACAGGGATATCTTCTCGATCGTGTACGGTCCGCTCCACTTAGACATGAGTTTCCCGGGAAACAAGGCGAGTCGGGTATTGTAAAGGAGCACTTGCATCCCTTCTTCCAACTCCTTGGGCACAAGCTTCTTGTCGTGGAGGAGCTTCATCTTTTCTTGTACATTCAAGCACTATAAGAGATCGTCTCCGCAATATTACGGAGTCGATTGTAAAGCGGTAAGCTTTCCCGAGTCGTGTCTCTCGAGGATAGATATTATCGGCGGTCGGTGTTTTTACTTACTCTCTTTCTAATCAAAATTACACTAATCTAAACTAAGGAAGCATTAATCATTGGTTTGGTTTTGAGTTGTAATCACTAAACTTGAATTGAAAAGAAAGCTTGAAAAACATTGAGGCGAGGAGAAAGGAATTTAAAACTTGCTTGAAAATAATTAAATTTAATGACATAAATTAAATCTAATTAATAACCTTAATTAAATTAAAACTATTAACTAAGAAAGCTTGTAAATTTAAAAACTAAAAAGGAGGGAACGTCAAACTTAAATTGAAAAGAAGTCAAATGCATTTAATAGGTAAAAGTCAAATATTTCAAAAAGGAAAGTTTCATAAATCTTTTAAAGGCTAAGAAGATGTCTAACCAAAAGAAGTAAAAAGCTTCAACTAACAAGCTTCAATGGAGTTTCTAAGCAAGAAGAGGAACAAGCTCAAATGTTGAAATAGAAATTTGAAAAGAAAGGCAACAACGCAACTACAATCTAAAAAAACAACACAAGATCAAATGCAACAACACAATAACAACTCAATATGAAGAACAAGGAAAAATACTACCAATATTGCATTCCATCCAAAAGCTTCAAATGTAGAGTACAATCTTGAAAACAAGTAGAACAGCTCCAACTCAATAGCTTGAATACAAGATTACTAACTAAGAACAACCAACTAGACTACTCACTAAAACTAAACTAACTAAGGATTAAAACTAGGGTTTTAAAGCTTGAAAGGCAATGGAATAGTAAAAGTTGGTTTAGTGGAGATTAAACAAGTACAAACCACCAAGGATGGAAAAGTTTGGTGGAGAAGAAGGTTGGCTATTTATACAAAAATGCAGGGGCAAAAACGTCAATACAGGTCAAAAATCCTGCGACTCAGTCGATCGACTGCATCGTCCACAAAATGTCAAACCTTCTGCTCCGCAGTCGATTCTTCTAGGTTCAGTCGATCGACAGCATTTCCAGCCGGTTGTCGCTTCTCGTTTGCGCTATGTACCCATGCTTGTCCATCCAATCTGGGTCAGGTGGATTGATTCCAAACGTACGCGGGCCCTGCTTGGTCATCCTATGGCCAAAAATACGGAAAAGAATGAAAAACTATGAAAAACTAATGAAAACTGCGCAAAAGCTACAAAAATTATAGAACTACCGAAATAGGCCACGACTCCTAATAAACATAAAATCAAACAAAACACATGCAAACGCGACACAAAACGGTAACAAAATTACGTACAAAAATATGCAAATCACTATTTCAATCGCAAGTCAATACATGTACGATCCTTTCGACAACTAGTATCACGGTTAAATCTTGGGCATGAATTTATAAATTGAAACCTAATTTATTTAATAACTGTGTTTCATTTCAAGTTTAAGTAATTCATTTATGAATCAATATTCATCGTGCCCTGGCCAAGGTATTTGAATCACGAACTATGAAAATTCACAGGATACTCTTTGTCCATAGACAAGTGTCGAGTTCTATGTTGGCTACGGACAAACCTCCATGCATATCGATATAATACCCAAAATACCCTTTTACGATTGTCAAGCAATCAAAAGATAAATCTAAGCATTGCATGATGTGCACAAGGCTACCATCGCACCTGAAGTCAAAGGATTAATCATGTACTATTGCAATATAGAAATTCTTATTCGACAGACAAATCTTCTTGTTAAAAATTTTCATCGGGTCATGTTCAATGAACTTGTTATCCAACAAACACCCACATATATGCACTCGCGTCACAACGCTGATGTTAGTGGAATGCAACATCCTTGTCTTACAAGCATGCATCATATGCGCAAGTCTTACCGAACTATTCAATGTCCTATCTCGTAAAGCCCATTGACTTGTAACATGTTTAAGACCAAAACCTTAGAGACATGTTCCATGATTGCCATCGTAAGCGTAATCATATCCCATAGTTTAAATTAGTTTAAAGACTTTATCCTACGTGCAATTATAATAAAAGTTTAAATATAAGATAAAGAAAAATGCATTTATTAATATAATCCTCAATAAAATCATTATAAAAATAGAATAAAATCCAATCTAATTAGGACGTTGGGCACTTTACTCTAATAGTTTACTGTTGCATACCTATAATGAAACGTACAGACTTGGCAATATATGATAGTATATATACATTTGCAGTAATTAGACAACAAGTTTATATATGTTTTAGGTCATAAATATAAAACACTACTACTCGACTTTTAGCCTAATTACAAAACAAGAAAATAGATTAGTAATAGATCGATAGTTTCGATTATCTCTTATAACTATATTCACCCTTTTAACATATTCAGCAAAATCATAGGTTTTTACGATTATATTTACAATTATGTTACAATGAGTACAAAAATAGAGTGCAGGTTGAACATAAATAGCAGAGAAAATTAAGGATGTCTATTAAGAATCGATTAAACATGCAAAATATAATTTCAGGCATAAACGAGTCGAGGGACTAATATAAAAAACTACAGAACTATTGAACCACTCTCAACAAACATATTGCTACATCAAACATAGAGTGAGCAACCTAAAATTACATATATATTCCGATCATATTTGATACGTTATTTCTTTTTCTTTTTTTTTTTAAGAGAAAATCACGTAAAATGGCAACGGTGCACAAACTTTGATTTGGATTATATACAAATCTATGACATATTTTTAAGCACATAGGTTGATGTATTTGTTTTTGTACAACACTCTTATCAAGTCGGAGAAGTCGACCAGACAGATCATCGGATTAACCAAAACTCCATAACCAATACGTCACATTACAAAAACCAAAACATCATAATACAAAACTCAATATATCATAAAATGAAAACTAATAAATCATAGCATCGTCAATACATCATAATACAAAAACTAACAAAAACTAATATATTATAGTAATAGGTTAGAGATTTACGAAGTCAATATTTCAAATTACAAAAACCAATAAAACATATCACAAAAATCATAATATTATAATATCGGGTCACATAACTTGACGGGATCATGATCTATCATTCTAGCCCGACACAAGTCTTTACTTTTGATTCTAGCTTGCAATGAGACACCTCTCTACATTTACGGCGGCAAAACTTTATTGCTTTTGTCTCTCTAGAAGAGAATTGAGACCGTATACTATTTTTTATCTCCTCATAGATGACAAAAATAAACCCTGCATGGACGTACACGATGGAGGAGATAGACTCTTGGCCAGCTCCAAAACTCGAATTAATTCAAGTATTTGAGATGAAAACATGTAAATTTCATCAGCTTGATTCTTTCTCACCCATTCGTCCATTGCCCTGCGYAATTWGAAACATCACTAGAAATATCAGTTCACGAAGCAGTAATCCAAGATCCAACAATATCTTYAAATATACATTCGAAATCTATATAAAACAGATATACATTGAGGTTTAGGCAAATTACAAATAAGGATTCAATTATCGTTCAAAATTACGAATAGCCTACAAAACACCCCCTGGAGATGGTAACTTGTAAAACGGAGGGGGTATTTGTAATTTTGAAAGGTAATTGGGTTTTTTCTTATTTTCTAATAAGACTGAACACTAGGGGTATTTTTTGATAWTAACCAAAAAAATATTACAACGCCAGAATTCAAAATACTCTACATACAYCAAAAGAACAATTCGAAATCCCAATATTACCCCCAAAAGCAAAAGTGCTAAAAAAACAACTTACCTTGAATCAAATTCCATTCCATTACCAGACGCAGAAAATGATACTTTCATACTAGGATGCATAACCAACTTAGCAGCTGGTTCATCCGAGTTCAAACTTCCAGCACAACTCCATGTATTTGGATTCAAGAGAACAATTTGCAATACCGGTGATTTAGTTTGCATGTCTCTAACAATAGTCCTGAATGATAATTCATCTTCTGCACTTTCCAGCAACTGATTAGCAAACATCCTCTCTAAGGTGTAATTCCTATTCGGAGGAGAAAGTTAAATGTGACTTACAATAAGCCAAGATTTTCAAGAAGTAAAAAACTTTATAAGGATAATTTACAAATAATACCCTTGGGGTTTGACCTAATTACAAACCAGCTAACTTTCAAATATTACAAAAATACCTCTGAAATTTGATTCAATTTTAAAATTAAGGGGCTAACTGTAATATTTTTATAAGTGTGAAGGGTGCGGGGGTGAGTTTTTTTTTCTTTCTCTTTTAAAATGTAAGACGAAATAAGATCTTGGAGGTATTTTTTGTAATTTTGAAAGTTGGGTTTTGTTGTAATTAGGTGAACCCTCGAGGGTTCTTTTTGTAATTAACCCAGATTTTTATCTTAAGGAACACACCTAAATGTATCATCGAATCTATTCAAAGGTAAGCAAGTCGAAATGTAGCATTTGAATAATCGAACTCCACCATCTAAAGGCACGTTATCMTCAAAACAAGGATAYGCTCCAACAAGACACGAGCATTGCGGGCATAAGAATTCGTTCCACCGAATATCCTTCGAGAGCCCCGAAGACCTAACCATGAAACCGTTACCAAGATAACCATCGAGAAACACTTTCTGATTTTCAAGAAGCTCAACATTGACTTCATTCATCTGCACCTTCGAAGAGGTTTCCGAACAACAAAATCCACTATCACACTTTTCACTCTTTTCTTCAGTCTGCAATGCATGAAGGGCGCACGATAAACTATCATCGTCAGCAAATTTCTTTGGAGTTCCATTTTCTGAGTTGGCGGTAATTTTTTTACTGGGTGGATTTATTATATCAGGCTCGGAGTTTTGCATGTTGGTGAATTTACATCCCAGAATATCATTATTGCATAAAAGAACAGATGTTGTGTTCAAGAGGCATACACCTAGAGTGCAAGTATAAGATTTTGCGTATTCTGCAACCAGCTTCTCACTTACCCCTCCGAACGAGCAACAACAATTCCCAAACCAATTGTCGGCAACATCTCGCCAGTTAACAGATGCCATTTCCTTGAAACATCTGTAAAATAATGTGGAACATAGGGTGGTTATACTTATATTGTCCTAAGCATGAAATTTTATTACTAGAAAGAAAGTATAAGCATGTACAAGCACTGTAAAAATGTATATATCCAACAGAAACTCTATTTTTTTTTAGTATGCTCGCATTCAACAGAAGGCATGGGAAAATAAGCTTCATGTGCCTGAAAGTAACAATTAATCAAAATCCAATCACATACACATAATGACCAAAAAAATAAAATAATGACTGAATAAACATCAAAAAGAGATATCAAAGGCCTACCTGAGACCCTTTGTCAACTTATTTGAGCAATTTCTGCAGTAAAAGTGGACCTCCTCCATACAAGATAACTGCTTTATATCTGAAATTCAAAACAATCTCAAAAATATAAAAATGAATATTTACACATAAATAAACAAACAAAACAAAAAGATAAAAATCATAAATTAACAGACTATACTTGAACATTGTCTAAACTAAAAACAGATACCAATTCAGATAAAACATTTCCAGGCCAACCTATAGCACAACCCGAGCAAAACATAATTTAAATAGCACATAAAAAACAGTTTCGCAAATGAAATAATCAGAGTTTTTCCTTCTAAAAAGCTTAGGTTATGAGAATTACATTCCCAACAAGAAATAACRAAAACAATTTCACTTACCAGAATCCAATGAAAGCGGACGAAGCTCATCCACATTTCCCTCAAGACAGTGAATCGAATMAAAATCTGAAACCAGAGGATGGTCTACAGGAAGCAACAAAACAAGTTTGACCTCAATGTGGTCATCGAACACTTTCAAATGGATCGGAGAATCMGCGTCAACCAAGACCCGAGGGACGGGGACCCTAACCAAGGTCTCTACTAGGGATTCTCTTTCCAAAAACGACACCGTAAGAAGAGAYTGTTGGGGGAGAAGGCTTAGTTTCAGGTCTCCGCACTGAGTTGAGGGATTAGTGTTCGGGTTGAGTAGGAGTAAGCGGAGTATTGAGGTATGCGATTGGGCTTCCCATGTGAACCACCASCAGCTGAGGCTTTCCGCTGCGGCGACGGCGCCCGGAGGTTTATTGGTTGCTGTTGGCGGGTGGGCGAAATTCCTTAGGGAGAGATTTTGAAAGAGTTCCCCCTCAGTTTCGTCATTAATCCGAAAGGGGGCGCCGTAGACATTGGCGAAGTCGGGGGCGAAGTTGGGGTAAATAGAATCGTCATCGTCACCAAATTGGTAGGCCATAGGAACATGAACGATTAGGCAAGGAGAATACGAGAATCGAGTATAAGGAAATGAGAGGAATGAATGAAAAACAAAAACGAGGGGTTTTTAATCAAAACGGTTCATTGGGGCATTTTATCGAACACATGGTGGGCAAGATTTTCACTAAAGAATTTTTGGAAAATTTGGAACAAGATTCTACACAAAACCCAACCAATTCACAAATACGAACGTCAAAGATTGAGTTTCAAGCGAATTACCTCAATGAATGGCTCGAAATCGAGATTGGAACCGAAATGTGACTCCCACCCCTTTTTTGAAATTGGAAGCAATTGAGGAAAACAAGGAAGAATTGGTGAGATTTCCGAATCTAGGTGAAGTTGGGATGGAGATTACCAGAAAAAGAAAAGAAGTTAAGTCGATTGACTAACCCCTTTGAAATTTTCGTGCCTCCCTCCTTTTTTTTCTCTTTTTTTCTTTTTCTGTTTCTGAGTCGATTACCGCCTGCTGCCGTTTAAAAAGGACTCCGCGATACTGTAGCAGTCGATCGACTGGTCCTTAGTCGATCGACTGAGCTTACAAAACTCGAAAACCTACTGTCCTCCAGTCGATTTCAACCTCCTAGTCGACCTTCAGTCGATCTGCTGCAACTCAGTCGATCGACTGTTGGGCAGCAGCCAACTTCCCATTTTCGATTTTCTTCATTCTCAAACCGCCATGATTTCTCCTACAAAACCCGAAAAGAAAGAAAAACCTAAGTTAAAGATCAATTGACAAATAATATACACAAAAATCGAAAGAAAATGAGAAAAGGGATTAGGAAGTCGTGGGTTGCCTCCCACGTAGCGCGTTTGTTTAAAGTCGTTCGCTCGACTTTCCTTCTTTGATCAAGGTCCCGTCGGGGGAACATCTCCTAAATCCTCCTCCTCCACGGTCACGAATTCGAGATCCTTGGCTTGCAAGAATCCGTGTCGGTAAGGCTTGACTCGTGCGCCATTCACTTGGAAATGCTCGTCCGTCTTGGGGTCGATCAACGTCACGGCTCCAAACGGGGATATCTTCTCGATCGTGTACGGTCCACTCCACTTAGACATGAGTTTCCCAGGAAACAAGGCGAGTCGGGTATTGTAAAGGAGCACTTGCATCCCTTCCTCCAACTCCTTGGGCACAAGCTTCTTGTCGTGGAGGAGCTTCATCTTTTCTTTGTACATTCAAGCACTCTGAGAAATCGTCTCCGCAATAGTAAAGAGTCGATTGTAGAGCGGTAAGCTTTCCCGAGTCGTGTCTCTCGAGGATAGATATTATCGGCAGTCGGTGTTTTTACTTACTCTCTTACTAATCAAAATTACACTAATCTAAACTAAGAAAGCATTAATCATTGGTTTGGTTTTGAGTTGTAATCACTAAACTTAAATTGAAAAAAAAACCTTGAAAAACGTTGAGGCAAGGAGAAAGGAATTTAAAACTTGCTTAAAAATAATTAGACTTAATGATCAAATTAAACCTAATTAATAACCTTAATTAAATTAAAACTATTAATTAAGAAAGCTTGTAAATTTAAAAACTAAAAAGGAGGGAAAGTCAAACTTAAATTCAAAAGAAGTCAAATGCATTTAATAGGTAAAAGTCAAATGTTTCGAAAAGGAAAGGTTCATAAATCTTTTAAAGGCTAAGAAGATGTCTAACCAAAAGAAGTAAAAAGCTTCAACTAGCAAGTTTCAATGGAGTTTCTAAGCAAGAAGAGGAACAAGCTCAAATGTTGAAATAGAAATTTGAAAAGCAAGGCAACAACGCAACTATAATCTAAAAAAACAACACAAGATCAAATGCAACAACACAATAACAACTTAATATAAAGAACAAGGAAAAATACTACCAATATTGCATTCCATCCAAAAGCTTCAAATGTAGAGTACAATCTTCAAAACAAGTAGAACAACTCCAACTCAATAGCTTGAATACAAGATTACTAACTAAGAACAACCAACTAGACTACTCACTAAAACTAAACTAACTAAGGATTAAAACTAGGGTTTTAAAGCTTGAAAGGCAATGGTATAGTAAAAGTTGGCTTTGTGGAGATTGAACAAGTGCAAAAACTACCAAGGATGGATAAGGTTGGTGGAGAAGAAGGTTGGCTATTTATACAAAAATGCAGGGGCAAAAATGTCAATACAGGTCAAAAATCCTGCGACTCAGTCGATCCACTAAGGAACAGTCGATCGACTGTTGTCGATCGACTGTCACTGGTCGATCAACTGCATCGTCCAAAATTGCCAAACCTTCTGCTCCGCAGTCGATTCTTCTAGGTTCAGTCGATCGACGACATTTCTAGTCGATCGACTGACAATGCCTTCATCCGGCTCGATTTCTCGTTTTCCATGTCTGCCGATTGTCGCTTCTCGTTTGCGCTATGTAACCATGCTTGTCCGTCCAATCTGGGTCAGGTGGACTGATTCCAAACGTACGCGGGCCCTGCGTGGTCATCCTATAGCCAAAAATACGGAAAAGAATGAAAAACTACGAAAAACTAATGAAAACCGCGCAAAAGCTACAAAAAATCTGGAACTAACTAAATAATGGACACAGAGTGAAACTCTATCGTGATGGGATGATGGACACATAGTTAAACATTTTGATTATAAAAGAGAAGAACTCGACTTTTCAAGTTAATGGACACAGAGTGAAACTCTATCGTGATGGGATGATGACGAGCCAAGATCGCAAAGTTGTAGAGTTTATAGATCCACCTCCGGCTGAAAATTAATCGCTAGAGTTCTCATCGAGCAAGTGACGTTAAACGGTGCGCTTCTTGGGAGGAAACCCAAGCGTTTGTATTCTTTTCTATTCTCTTTTATTTTCCTTTTGACTTTTTCTTTCTTTTTCATGTATGTATGTTGTTTGATTTAGTTAATTGATGTGGTACGTTGATGCGTGTGTCGATGTGTAGAAAAGATGAAAATTTTGCCAAGTTCAGAGACCTAGCGGTTGGTTAGCGGTAGCCACTACCGTTGACACTACCATTAGCGTCTTGCCCAGGCTTAACGACGATGATCGACCGCTAAACCTACTGCTAGTTGCAAACGGAGGGGTTCTAACGGTAAGACTAGCGGTGGCTACAACTGCTAAGGCCACCGCTAGCAGGGAACATAGAGTTTTTACGGTCAACTTAGTGGTAGATAAAACCGTTATGGCTATCGCTAACCACGAACAGAGGCACTTAACGGTTGACCTAGCGGTAGTCCTTACCGCTAAGGCTATTGCTAGCTCTGTCAACTCCATGGATTTTGGAGATTTTCAAGGCCAAAATTTTTGGGAACCTAATCCCACAAGGTAAGTTTTATTTTGGTAAGTATTGGGGTGATATTAGGATTAATTAAGAGTCTAGATCTATTTCCTTTTGAGAGTTCTATTTTGATTAGGTAAGTGTTATTAAATCCTACCATATTTAGATTAAGATAGAATCTAGGACTCTTGTTTTCAAGCCCAATAATTCCTAAATAAACCCCACCTGAGCACTCCATTATTCATCAATTCTTCAAACTCTTGCCACTTCTTAACCACCTCCCAACACCAGATTTTATCCTTAACCTCGGTAGCAAAGTTGAAGCGAAGCCAGCAAATAAATGCCAGTTAGGAGTGTGGATGGGTGAGAAGAGAAGAATATGAAGAGGTTATAGAAGAGCTGCAGAATCAATTGGAAGAAGCTAGAGAGAATATTCGAGATGTAACGTCCGATGTTAACGACCTTTTGTTTGACGAAGCGTCACTTGCTCTTAATATTGTCAAATTGGAGGATCACTTGGCGGAGGCGGATGCCAAGATTGTTGAGTTAACATCCGAGAATAACGATCTTCTGCTCAATGAAGCAACACACCTCTTTAACATTACCAAGATGGAGGAACTTCTGGAGGAGGCAGATGCAAAGATCGAAGAACTTGAGGACTTACTATATGGACCCAACTAGTTTAAGTAGCATGAACCCCTATGATGTTAAGAGTAGCTAGTTCTAGTCAGCAATTTCTATTTCGTTCGTTTTATAGTCATTAGGATTGTTATCCTATTTATCTAGTTTTTTTTATTATTATTTTTACTTTTATTTATTTTCGATATTTTATGCTCACGGATTGCTCTGGTTAATATATTATGTTCGTATGATTCTGGGTTTTTAATATTTTATGCTCAAACGATTTAATCTTTCGTGACTTTTGCAGTTTACGTACTTAGCGGTAGCCCTTACCGCTAAGGCTACCGTTAGCATCAAACAAAGAGTCCTAGCGGTCAGGTTAGCGGTAACCCCAACTTCTAAGGTTACCGCTAACACATAAAAGGACCGTCCCAGAACCGAAATCTTAAATATTGATACAGAGGGTCTATTTTTATACTTTCACAAAACCGCATGAACACATACAAACCCAAGGCACAAAGAATCCCAACCCACAACAATCAATCAACCCGGCTATAATTAACAACCCGCCGCACACCGGTAATTAAGAGGCGCGCTCCGACAACCACGATACACGTACCGATGTGTTTTGGTCGCATTCCGGCGATATCCTTCATCAAAAACAACGGAGTGAGATAAGGCCATCTTCTCGGCAAGTGGGTAAGAGTGGATTACCCTTGGAACTTTATTTGAACTGCTTGGGATTGAGATTGTAGGGATTAGTTGAAGATTATTCCAATTTTAGTTGAGAGTTCTGGCAAAAATTTTCCCAACCAAGTGTTTGATGAAAAGCTAGCAGTCACACTAACGATTATAGCAACTGCTAGCTTACCGTTAGCAGTTAATGGTCGCACTAAATATGAGGGCAACCGCTAACCCCATTGTTAGCAGCTTTTGCCGGCCATTCTTTCGCAGTTTCATGCCCACCAACCGAGGTTGTAATCCGACCAATTTTTAGCCGTAGTCCGACAACTTTTGATCAGCCGCAATCCGGAAAATTTTGACTTTCAGCCGCATTCCGGCAATTTGTTTTTATTCAAAACTGAAACCATGTCGTCGTCTCAGCCATCGAAGAAACGTAAGAACATGGAGAAGAAAGTGGGGGCCAAATTCAAGGTTTACGATGATGAGGTAGATTTGTATAATTCTTTGATGAATCGAATGATTATCCGGCCGATGGTGATTCACATTGATTATTGGCTCGAGATGGCCGACTGGAATGATCCCTTCGCTGAGCACTTCATATCTTATATCCGAGCCCTGGTCTGTGTTGTATGGGCTTGAATCCAATTTCCGGCCTACGAGCAGTTATTGCTCAATTCTACTCGACTTTCGAGATTATGGTCGATTTCACACTTGTGTGTCGGTTCAGGGGTAAGGAGCACATTTTCAACGCCGAAGCTATTGAGGCATATTTTGGGATTAACAGGTAGATGACCTTAGATGAGCGCGACATCGCATACAATGAGCGAAGCTTTTGGGAGAAGATCAAGCTCCCATGGATCGAGGCAAGAAACCAGTATCCTCTCACGATGGTCCAGTATAACGCACTCTACGCGGCTTATCGTTTCTTCTCACGTTACGTGCTCGGTAAGGAAGAGCCAACGCCATTGAACAAGGATGAGCTATATGCACTGTGGTGCATGAAACGGGGGAAACCAGTTCAGATTTACCCCCCTGATCATACGCAGTCTTCGGAACGTCAAGAAGATGGGCAAGGAGAGTCTCATTCCGATGTCCCATGACACTTTCATCACTAACCTCGCTATGATGTGCGGCTACACGCCGAAGAAGGACGACGTCAACCACGATCCTCAGACGTTAGTTTTCACATCCAGGATATTGCGAGTTCTAGGAAAAACAAAGGGGATGAAGATGAAAGTGACGAAGCTGTGGGAGTATAGCGAGGAGAGGAGGATGAGGATGGAAGCCGAGCGGAGACAGACGAGGATGCCGGGATTAACACTAGGACTCATAGTGAGTCCGATGATGGGACGGCAGGCGAGTCATCTCTATAGGAAGGGCTGATTTTGACGCTTATTTGGCCGATTATGCGGGATTCGAGGCGAACGTCTATGATAGACTTACCGTCGTGGAGGATGACGTTCGCGCAAAAAGATAAGATGCTCGCTATGCTCGTGAGGATGCCCGTCTAGATCGTGAGGCTAGCAAAGGGAACCACGAGCTTCTGATGGCCTTGACGGCTAATTTCGCTCAATTCCAGATAGACATGATGAGCCGTTGGTTGCCTGCTCCCCCTACTGATTCGATAGATGTTGTTCCGTACCAGGATCCCTCTGATGATGTGCCACCGGGCACTTGAGCGAGACTGGTTGATCGGTTGAAAATCTAAAAAAACTAGTTAGTTTCTTATTTTTTTCTTCGTTAGTTTATTTTCGTAGTTGTGTCAAGACAATCATATTCACGCATTTCAAGGTGATTAGATGATTGCGCAATTCGACATGGAGCGGCTCGACTATTTTGGTTTTTTCCTACTCCTTTCCTCTTTTTCTTTTTATATGTACTTGTGGCAATACGGATATTGCCGGATTTCTAGAGAGGTGGAAGGTAGTCGAGTGTGACTTGAATTCTTAATTGTGCAATTTGAATTTATGGTCTATAATAATTATTAATTAAGCGTGATTGATTGATATTCCTGTGCTTATTTGTGTTTGTCTGGTTTATCCTGTCAAAACTGACTATGTGTGATTTGAGGTTCTTGTCTTTAGCGTGTATAAGTGCATAAATTTTTCAAATTCTTTATTCAGATATAGTAAAATGGTACTTGGACGCAAATGATTTCGCAAAACCTTAAAAGCAGTGTCAATTCAAAATCTCTTCATGCAAAAGCCTGTAGGTAGCTTGAGTGTTTATCATCTTTGAAATCGCAGTGTGTAGTTAGCTTTGAACATGACAATTTGACACAGAAATTACCCTTATTCCAGCCATATCCATATATATTAGCCACTATAAATTCTGAATGAGCCAATCATAGCCAAATATCCATTTCCAATAGCCATGAGTGTTTATGAGTTAACTTGTACGTCATTAATAGCGTGAGGTAAGAGTTAGTTATTTTTTTTGGTTGTTTTTGTCTTGGAATTATGATCACGGATTTATCAAAACGTTGTAGTACTGTTAAGGATCACCATCCTTAAAAAAAAAAAGAAAAAAAAGATGGTGAATCTTAGAAGTTGTTGCCTATGCTTATAAAGGCTTGTGCTTAGTATTATTGATATTCTTATGATGCCTAATGTTTTAGAGGCAAGAGTTGAGTTTTAAATAAAGAAGCATATCATAAAGCTTCTAAATTGTTTAAGTGTTGTGTTCAGCAGTCGGTTTTGGGTTGCGAGTTGAGAAATAGCATAAGTATTAAGGCTACGTTATGAGAGTTAAGTGAGGTTTCTTTTGAATGAGGTGAAACACATTGCTTCGTGACTAGAATAGTTTGGTGAGTTATTGATCACGTTAGATCGTGAGTTAGCCACACGACATATATATTCAATACCCGTCCAAAGAGCATACATTACAACCCGCAAAGACCTTTTTCTTTGTTAGTTACACACTTAATATGCGATGGAGAAGTTTTTGATTTTCAGTTCTTATTTAGTGTTCATGTATTTTGATGATTTGAGCGTATACACGTCCCCATAAAAAATGCTTGAGTGCATTTTAAGCGTACACTTATATATTATCCTTTGTGAGGATGCATGATTTTGTTTGTGGAGCGACAATGGAATAAGGGTATATCGTTTGAGTTTGCGTTACATTTATCTATATTTCAAAATTATCTATGTAGCATGACACGACTCTTTGCTTGAGCTTATTTTTATACTGGTTATTCAGTGGAGTTATCGTTTGTTTGAGGACAAACAAACCAATAAAGCATGGGGTAGTTGATTAACATGAATTTGTCGTGATCTTTATACATGTTTAGGTGGTATTTTAGTTAGATTTGTGATTAATTTCAGTATAGGTTCGATAGATTGAGCATATTTTCATATTTATGTATCTACGTCTTATTTTACTATGCTTTATGTTTAAATCAAGGATTCTAAAGTGATTTGGTCTTTATATGGACGAGTGTGGGCCCGTGATTGGAGTCTTAACGAGATTGGGCCTCGATTTGATGTATTACCTTTGACACTGGGTTTGTTATCCACACTGAGTTATCCAGTGTTAGCATAATGGACTGACATCCGGCCGAATGGATCAGAAATCCAGTCGGATTGGCTGATAAGAGACCCCATATAGTCGGGTTCTGCAGATCATCCAGTCAGACGCATGTGCAGATTGAGGATTTTTAAAGCCCTCGGCCCAGAAGACGAAAAGGCCCACTTCCGTGCCTTTAAAAGGAGAGCAGCGATAGCAGCGAGAGACAACAAACACGCAGCACCGACGAGAACCCTTCTTCTTGAACCTCTTGGGATTGACAACCCCAATAATGTTCTTTGTTTTCTTTCTTCTACCTTTCAGTTTCAAATTTTAGTTTCTTAGTTTTAGATCTTAGATAGTTTCTTAGTTTTAGATTTTAGATTCGTTGGAACGATGTTATTCTTCATCGTTAATTAGTAAGTTTTCAATGTCCTTACTTTATTAGTTTAATTTATCTTATTAGAATAATTGTCAATCAA
>BMAC01000133.1:38335-53656 GCA_014905375.1 Phtheirospermum japonicum
CTCCCCCTTGATGCACTCTCAAGCTTTTCATGGTTGTTGGATGTTTTGACTTTTTGTTGATGGGTTGCTTGATGATTATTGGTTGAAGTTCACGGGTACCTAGAATCATTTAGAACCATCAATTGGGTTTGTTGGGTACTAAATCTAGAAGTTGGGATTGATAATCTTAGCTCGTAGGTAAGGTGTTCGATGAAATGCCCAAGTGGTCGTGGAGATGATTCTAGAGCCCTAGACCCCTATTTTCTTAAATCTTTTCAAAATTTTGATTTCATAGTTCATCATTTAAGTCAACAACTTGATTTCGAGTTTTTATTTATGAAAACAAACACAAAAAGAGCCTCCGATTTGTTTTCCTCGAGTGATTTGACTCATTTCAACTTGCCAGCCTACAAGTGAACTCGTACTCTTACGAGCGAACTTTTAAGCCTGACAAACTTATTTAATAAGTAGGTGCGTAAAGTTCGAATCAACCATTACCAACAATTGTGCCATGAAGACCATTACTAATAGAAACTTTTCTTTTGTTCAAGATCTCATAATTAGTCAAATAATCAAAATACTCGTCATAAAGCAGGAACAACCACTGTCAAATAGTAAAAAACTAAGAAAACTTGAATCAAGTGAGATACAGACTAAATTACAACTTACTTTGCATTCTTAACTAATACAATTTGTATGTTACCAGGAATATGACTAAAAGTCAACAACATTCCGATGGCATTTATTTTTTAAAGCGTTTTCGAACGCAGTCAGATTTCAGTTCAGGAAATTAAGGTATAATGTGTCCAAGACTAGAATATTAATGATACATCGATTGACATTTATCTTGGTCTTAATTTTTCTTTCAGTTAGTTAGTATCGATGAAGACTTGACAAAATCTTATTTAACAAAAATAAGGATTTTATAACAAGACAAATTACTTTAGTCTTATTTCCCATATAAAGAACTTCGTTAAGTTTTATTTCACATTAATTCAACAGTTTATGGGAGACAAGCGAGTTATCATGTTCAGATACAACAAAGATATCACCATCACCATGTTGCGTACCTGCATCTGGAATCACTATAGAATTTAGAAATACTAGTGCAGTCAAAAGATTTTTTACTGGATGTTAGTGGAGATGTGACAATATTCTCGATGACATCCTGACTAGAACTATAAGGAGTGACAACCTCACCCTCTCAAGTTGTGAAAATATGTTTTTCTCAACATTATGGTTAGTCTTTTCTTCGTTAGACTCAGATACACATAAGCTAGCGTTAAAGATGTATTTTGCTAAAGTATTTACATATTGATAAGAAAAGTGAACAAAACTAAAACACGCATGACTCCTTACAAACTCAAGAGTTTTAGGATAAAAAAAACTTTATTAAGGAGCTTGAGCTTTCTCGTGCTTTCAAAGAAGTGGAGTTTTGAGGAAATCTGGGTAACGGTCACGTAGAGTTTGAGATATATTTGGACGATGGTCCTAATCATTTGTTTAAAAAGTGAAATACTTTCCTAACTAACTAGATAGATATTTTCAACCATCCTTGTACCAGAAAGAATACAAATATAAGAATTATTAAAAAAACATTACATGTTCTTTTATAAAATTCCACATGTAAATTGCTATCACAAGTTTGGCTTGCTAATCAAATTAGTCATAAGTCCATCTATCATTAGAATGTTGCAAAGCTTTTGAAGGCCCTCAACTTTCAAAGCCCATTTTCTAATGATGTGTCCATGGCCTCCACCTCCGTAATTCGCTTTTTCTTCTCTATGTCTCACAGTTCGTCAAATACTCATGAGTATCTATCATATGACACGAGAAACCACTATCAAGATACAAGAACCCTACAATAATATGCTTTAAAGACGTATAAACAATAGTATACTTAACAATAGATTTGTAGACCCAAAAAAACTGACTTCACGAGAGGTGTTGAATACGGTGTTACTGGAAATGTTTGAAACTAGGACTGACATATGACTAGTAAACCTTTTATTAGCAAGTTGAGCTTTAAGTTTACAACAGTAAGGTCAAACATGGCTAAATATAAAATGGTGACAGGTGTATCGACGCTTATGATGTTTCAATTTTTTAGAGGTTTTAGATGTGTTTTGATTTGAAAAGGTTAATTTTTCAAAAGACTTTTTTGGTTTGGCAAAAATAGTTATATATTGAATACCAGCCTTATTATCACATCCAACAGATATAATCTCATCAAGTTTAGCCTTACCGATACTCATCTTCTTCAAAGTTTGAAGAGAAAAATCAATTTCAGACTCGACTTTACCAAGTTCTTCATCTTTTGTCTTGAGAAGTACCTCCAAGAGAGAAATAGAGACTTTCTGCTCATTGTTCTCATGATTCAACCATTCATTCTCCTTGGTAAGAAATTTCACTTTATTAACCAACTAGACCCAATTTTGATATAACTCCTTATACGCCTCAACAACCTCGGTGTCCTTAATATAGGAGTAGTCCTCAGCCTTTCCATATACAATAGCAATAATAGTGGAAATAAAACATACAAGAGTAGATCAAGTATAGGTGTTCGACACATAATAACAATAAGCAAATCCATAAGCTTGTAGCATGTAGTTACAACACTTAGTGTTACTAAGTGCTCGTTCATGATGCCAATTGAAAGAATAGCAAGCTCCTAACTCACAAATTGTTACAAAATAAAAGCGAAAACACCAAACAAACTAAGTGTGTTTTTGTGTAGAGTGTAAATAAATAGCAGTAGAATGAAAAGCAAAACACATGGTTTTAAACTTTTGATTATAAGAAAAAGTCGTTATAATAATATCTCATGGCAAAAGATTTTTACTAGAAAACATGAGTAAATAATTACAATAAAATTTAAGAGACTATTAAAAACTCTTAACGAGTAAGATTGTTTTAAATCAGTATAGCTCTTCAAAATATCCTAAATTTTTTAAAACCTCCCAAACAAATTGGTTTTTGTTTTCCTAAACCCCATAAACAATTTTTTTAACAAATTTCCTCCTGAACTACACGAAACTGACAAACTACCTTCTATATTGAAATTCCAACAAAAAAAGCTCCTGGAGACCGGTCCACCCACATTCTCAGACGTCTACGCGCCTCACCTCCACCCTAACTTTGCAACTCAGATTACCAAGTCTTAGCTCAATTGGAGTCTGTTTGCTATGTTAAATCATTGGTTAAAGTTGTTCGTAAACACATTTTTTGTCCAACTTTGCTAACTTTCGATAAATTTTTTGCCAAACCCAACCCCTATCGAACCAAAAATATAATAAAAACCTAATGGGATTGGTTTTAGGTTCAACGAAAGTCGGAGTTGGCCGGAAAGTCGATCAGAAGTTGACAGAAAATGTATTTTTTACAACTTTAACCAGCGATTTGGTAGGGTAATAAGACTCTGATTGAGCTGAAGCCTGGTATTATGAGTCACAAAAAATATCATATAAACATGATGGTGCTGGAGGTGAGGTGCGTGAACATCCAGAAATCGGTCCAAGAGGCATTTTTTCAAAAAATAAATATTTAGGGGGTTTAGGCGAAAAATCTATTTGTTTAGGAGGTATATAAATTTTAGAAAGATTAAGAATCATAATCACAAGATTGTGTTTTAATAAATATAAAAGATGGGAGAAAAATAATTCGATCAACACGATGTTAGTGCAAATGTTAGTGACAATCGCAATAACATAAAACTCTAGGCAGAATATTGTTGCTCGAATAAAAATCTCTCAACTCTCGATCTTTGTCTTTTTAAATTCGTGGTGAGTGTTGAAGTGTTAGTTTTAGTGGTGTAAAATATAATAGGGGTTCATGGCTTGATATTATCGGATTTCAAGTGCTCGTAGGGATCAATGGGTTTTTAGCTTGTGAAATTGAAGAAAATTAAAGAAAACGAAAACTACGAATAACTACGAAAAGTAAAGCAAGTATTTTGAATGCCTCATGCGTATGCCATATTAAAACTGCAAGCAATAATCAAAATAAGCAATAAAAAGCAAAGAAACAACAAGGTACAAGCAAAACGACCAAAGGTACGACAATGCATGCATGATCATGAAATTTAAATAATGCGAATCTACGAAAATCAAAAACACCAATAGAAAGAGAAATAAAAGTAGACGTGAAAGTTAAAAACTTTTTGAAAAATAACTAGAAATGAGAAGTAGATCTAGGATTCAACATAAAACCATGCATGAATATAAAAGCCAAAATAAAGCTAGGAAATACTCAAAATAAAAATAATTAAGGACCCGATCTATGATCAAGGTGTGTCACTCACCTAGATTCCATAAACCAAATCACAAATCTAACTTTAGCTTGTGTCTTGGGCGTGCCTTGGTGTGCATCAAGGTTCCTGGGCGCGGGTTGGCTCATCTAGGCACGTCTTGGAGACCATTCTAGAGTGTTTTGACGCATCTTGATATGTCTTGGCGTTCCCAGTCTCGCTTTAGCTCGAGCCAAGTTTAGGCCACGAACCAATTTCACCTTCATTCTCGCCTTCTTGTCAAAACCTAGCAATAATCACACCCATAGACAAATTAATTGAACTCATTTAACCAAATCAAGTATAAAATCAAAAAGAAACACGAAAAATGATAAAACAAGAAAACAACCTACTAACTTAACGAAACTTGATTCAAAACCACTATAAATGACATTAAACCCTAATTAAGAATACAAGAAAAATACCACAATTACATGCAAAACAACCACCCCACACTTATCGGTTTGTTTGTCCTCGAACAACGAAAAGAATCGAGAATGAACATGTAATGAACATTATGCAAAAAGAAAATCCTTGTGCTTATCCTTATTAAATGATAAAAGTATCAAACATAAACTCGTTATCGCCAAGCATTTATCGTATTACCATTTCTCAAATGAAACCAAATCAATGACTTCCTCGCAAATAGGATATTGCGGGTGTTCGCTCAATTCACTCAAGTGTGTTTTATATGGAACGTGTATACGCTCAATTCGGGCAATGCATGCACCTTGTCAAGATTTTACAAATTAGAAACTCAAAATCACCCATTGTACATGACCAAACAAGAATCGAAAGAGGTCCTTGTTTCGGGTTGTAGTGTTGGCTCTTCGGTAAGGTATGAAATATTTGAATATAGTGGCTAACACATGATCAAACGTGATCAATAACACACAAAACCCTAACTTCTAGAACTTGAAGCTTATGATCGCTTCACCCTTCCCAAATTACCAAACTTTCATTTGAAACCCTTTCATACACACACACTTTTCCGACTTTTATTTTGCAACACTTACAAGCTTTTTGAATTCGCTTCTTTTTGCTAAACTTAGCCCTTTTTAAACATTAGGCTTTTCACTTGAACGCACGCATTATCACTTTTTGTGATTTGTGTTGAAGTTCGTTTGTTGTTCTCCCCCCCGTTTTTTAATATATATTAGAGACTCAAAACCCAAAACTCAAAATTGATTCCCCTCATACTTATAGTCAACTAACAACATACACTCTCACCGCACCTCACAATTTATGAAGATATAAGAGCTAAAATCGAGCTCGGCTAACAAGAAATGGGGCATAGGCTCAAGGGGGCTCATTTGGGATATTTAAGTAGCTTATATATTTGGATATAGCCGAAATTAGGGTGATATTTTTGACTCGAGGTCATTTCCAAGTTCAATCATGTGCGAGCAAAATCAAGCCTCCTCAATGCAATTTCCATAAAAATGCAAGCAAAACGGATAATTCACACAAGGCTACTCACTAATTTGCCCTAGATTCTGGAAGACAAAATCAAAAGAGCTTTTAGAGATTTGAAATCTTTTCACGAGTAAATGTTGATTATATATATATATAGTCGGGTTTTGGACGAAGCGCAAAAATCCAACTCCTTACACAAGAGGGCATATACATGTAAAAATCCGACAAGTAAACTATTCAAACTTCTAAGCATGTGGTGATTTCTCAACAATGTAATAAACTCACACAAGACACAAAAACGACTCAACCATATAAATGCGCAATTAGTAAGCGTCACTTCGCCAAAGCTCGAGTTAAGATAGACAAATCAAGCTTTGTGACACCCGGACCTTAACCACCTATCCACCCCACACTTAAACCATGTAACGGCCTTATTTCATTTTATTGAAAATCAAGTAAAAGGAGGGTGATATAGAAGCTACCTTAACCGAGCGGGTTTTGGTTGAGCTCGGTGGGGTCCACTTAAGCATCCAAGCAATCCAAGCAAAACCGAGCATGTCTTGTTTCTTTCGGCTCCATGAACGCTACCAACTTATTAAATCGACCGACGTTGAAGTAAAAAACAAAACACTATAAAAGAAAATCACACAAAATCAAAAACATAAGAAAATACGCACATGAATCAAAACAAAACAAAACCAAGGGCTAAAAAGAACCAAAAGACAACACAAATTTTTTTTAATTTTTCAACTTTTCGAATATTTTTGGATTTTTATATAATAAGAAAGTAAGAAAGAAAGAAAAGTGAAAATAAAAGAAATAAATGGAAAGAACATGGGCTGAATCCCAAGAAGCGCTTGTTTTACATCATTAGCTTGACGAACTCCCTTCTTGATCATGGTGAAGTTGAGACGGGAGGATCCATTAAAGCAATGACCTCCTTGTCGGGTGGATCCAATCTTTGAAACATTCCCGTTCGGACCAACAAAGCCTCCATTATATGTATTAGGGAATTGATTGGGAGCACCATAACCTCCATCTGGACCATTCATACACATGAAGCCGTTATACTCAACATGGTTCGCACCATGCCCACCCACATTGGGTTGACCATTCCCGATAACACCATTGGCAACATGGTTTGCACCATGCCCTCCCACATTGCCAAAACCGATACAATTCATCCCATTTCCAACATGGTTTTCACAATGCCCTCCCATGTTAGGAATGTAACCCCCATTGCCATAAGCATTGGAGGGGTGAGGAAGGGGTGCGGTACCTTGTTGTAGGCCAATGGCGTGTCCATGAGTGGTAAAACCACTCCCTTGATATCCTAAAGCTTGGTCTTGAGGGATTGATAGTTTAGAATTTGAAGGCCCGGGCTTGTCGATCAGTGGGAATGGCTCGACAAGAACAATGGGCTCGGAATTAATAGAACATTGGGGATCACGGACCCGTGGAGACTCCTCGTTGGGATTGAGAAATGGGCCTGTATTGGGAATATTATTTGCCATGTCTTGAGTAGTAGCAAAGGGACGGTCTTAAATGCCTTAATCTCTCAGGAGTCAGAATGTAAGGAGTTAAATTGTTCCCAAGAATTCTACGCCCGTGCATACACTCAAGAAAAATGTCAAATACAAAATAAAGCTAAAAACACAAAGAAACTACAAGCAAATCAAAAACCTTAACCAAGCCGAGTCGCAACGACGCCATTTGGTTTTGTAGTTTTAATAAACTACAAGCAAATCAAAAACCTTAACCAAGCCGAGTCGCAACGGTGCCATTTTGAAGTGTGATTTTTTTTGTGGTATGAAGATAATAGGGGTTCATGGCTTGATATTATCGGAATTCAAGTGCTCGTATGGATCAATGGGTTTTTAGCTTGTAAAAATGAAAGAAAATGAAAACTATGAATAACTACGAAAAGTAAAGCAAGTATTTTGAATGCCTCATGAGTATTCCATATTGAAATTGCAAGCAATAATCAAAATAAGCAATAAAAAGCAAAGAAACAACAAGGTACAAGCAAAACAGCCTAAGGTACAACTATGCATGCATGATCATGAAACTTAAATAGTGTGAATCTACAAAAATCGAAAACACCAATAGAAAGAACAATAAAATTTGACGTGGAGATTAAAAACTTTTTGAAAAAATAACAAGAAACGAGAAGTAGATCTAGGATTCAACATAAAACCATGAATGAAAATAAAAACTAAAATAAAGCATAGGAAATACTCAAAATAAAAATGATCAAGGACCCGATCTATGATCAAGGTGTGTCACTCACCTAGATTCCATAAACCAAATCACAAATCTAACAATGAATCTAAGAGCTACGACAAAATGCATAAATTGAAGAACAAGCTTGAAATTGAAGAACAGGGAAATAAATTAAGGAAAACTTACTTGAATTAAGAAAGAGAAACATAAACTTGAATAAAATTACAATCCAAAATAAAATCCAAGTGATGGCTTGAATTCTTCTTGAGCTTACAAACCCAAGGAAAAACTTGAAATTAAATCTAAGAACTAGAGAGAGAAATTAAATCCCAAACCCATGCATGAGTTGGGAGAATGGGGGATTTTTTTTAGCTTTTATACTAGGCTTTTGGGGGTAAATGGGTCAAATAAGCCTTAAAAGCTTGGATTTCACGGTTTGACCAAAGTTGACCCGGAATGATGCACATTGGCAAGGTTTGTCTTGGTTTGGCTTGAGGCAAGGGTGATTTAGCGCATGCATGGTGGCCTTGGCAGGCTTGGGTAGGCTGGGCACGCATGGCCGGGGTGGTGCACGGGACTCGGCAGGCGTAGTCGGATGACGAGCTCAGGTGCGCGGGCAGGACACGCAAGGACAGGCGGGCGCTCGGCAGCTGCGCGTGGGTGGATTGAGCATGCCTTGGCTTGCATCAAGGCATGCATCAAGGTTCCTGGGCATGGGTTGGCTCGTCCAGGCACGTCTTGGCGACCATTCTAGAGTGTTTTGGCATTTTGGAGTTAGTTTGTGGTGCGAATTTTAATGCATCTTGACATGTCTTGGCGTGCCCAGTCTCGCTTTGGCTCGAGCCAAGGTTAGGCCACGAACAAGTTTCACCTTCTATTTCACCCAAAAATATGACACCACCTGCAACTGGTATTCCTTCCTGACCTACACACAAACACATGTTAGAAAGGACCACCGGTGGTTTTCCGGTAGAAACCTCTCCGATGCTTAAGTTAGAAAGCGTATGAGGTGTTTTTCAGGAAGTAGAAAAGGAATGTACACAAGAATAACATACCTCTCTCAGTATCGGGGCTGAGATATTTATAGTTTTCCCAGTGGGGACCCCAGCCGGGATCTCAGTAGCACAGGCCGCGAATCAGAGGCCGTTTGTGTAACCAATTTTGACAAGTGGTCCCACTTGTCTCCTCCCAGGTGTTTAAGGAATCAGGTCTTCCTTAGTCCTGATCTTCCCTTACATTTATCTCCTAGCACAAGAAGTCTGCCCTAGTTTTAGCCCTGTTCTATGAGAGTATCCCATTTGTCCCTTCAGGAGAGGTCTGGAGGCCAGCCCTGTCTTAGACTGGCCTTCTGGCGATTGTTCCATAAAAGACTCAGCTCAAGTCAAGCTTATCGTGACCTCTTCAAGAAGTAAATTCAAGACCTTTCTCCAGGAGTGAGCTAGTTAGAAATCTATCAATTACCACAATCCAGGTCTGGTTATGCTCCCTGGTTTTTCTCTCGGTAATGCTGAATCAGATCTACCCCAATCCAGGTCTGATTATTTACGCCACATCAACTCCTCCCCCCGAAATAGTTGGGGTAGAGCTGTAAAAATTTTCAGAGCTTTCCAAGAGCAAACGTGGTCCCATCCTTTATTGTTTCTTGTACTAGTGTGAATCCCAAGAAATCCGCCTGGCGATCAGGCCTAATCATTGGCCTTAGTGGTGTCGGTCCTGTTTAGATCTAAGAGTAGTCTAAATCATTAAAACCAAGAAAATAAGCAGTTCAGCAATAGAAAAGCAGAAAACCAAGAATAGGAAAAAGTGCTTGACTTTTATTCCTTAATATCAGGTCGGATCGGCCTTGACCGAATCCTTTTACAAGGTAGAAATCTTGTTACAAGCCTTTCTCTCTCTAACTCTCTATATCTTTCTCTCTCTAGCAGATTGAGCCCCCCATCTCTCTCTCTTGGAGAGGCTATTTATAGTTTCCCTTCCAAACCCTAATTGGACACGTGTCACCACCTGGGTGCACCGACTTACCTGACCAATAAGCTAATCACAAAAACCCTAACCCTAATGAGACACCTGGCGCTTTCTCATTGGTTGCATATCCCTTTCTGAGTCAGAGAATAAAGCCTTGATCATATCTCTTCCGCCGCCTCAAATCCGACCTCAGACCATCTTGAGGTCGAGCCGAACTTTCCTCATGGCCAATCAGTTTTGGGTTGAACCATCCTTATCCTCCGAGCATACTCCCAACTGGAATAAAAGAACGAATAGATCCGACCTCCCTTAATGAATGTTGAACCAAACCGGAAGATTCACGTGACCTTTCCGGACGAACTGGTGGAACCCGGGGTCGATCACTTGACGATTTTGGGTACCGAGTCGACCCAGATCGTCATGTCCAACTCAAACCTGCTCGGCACCCTCTGATACCTAGTCGACATGGCCTGGCGGGTTATGTTCCGAACCGACTAGGGCGTCACATTAGCGCCTGTCTGCTCGGCTCGACGTTTCTTCTGGTCGACCAGTTGGCACGACGGGTTAGATGAGGCACGCGCAGTGCTCGATGCCACACCCATCTGCTCAGCTTGACACTTCTTCTGGTCGGCCAGTTGGCGCGGTGGGCTGGACGAAATGCGCGTAGTGCTCGACGCCACACCCATCTGCTCGGCTCGACACTTCTTCTGGTCGGTCAGTTGGCGCGGCGGGCTGGACGAAATGCGCGTAGTGCTCAGCGCAGTGCCCGTATGCTCGGCTCGACACTTCTTCTGGTCGGCCCGTTGACACGGAGCAATATACCTAGTCTCGATGCCATTCGGAAGTGCGGGTACCTGGTCGGCATGATGCGTCCCTGGTCGGCATGATGCGTCCCTGGTCGTCATGACACACGCCTGGTCGGCATGGTGCGCGCGTGCTCGACAGGATGCGCACCTGGTCGGCATGGCCCATGCTCGTGCGGCATCGTGCGCATCCGCTCGATAGAACGCACAGCTGGTCGGCAGGATGTGCGCCTGCTCGGCGTTGAGTCGACCTGACTAGGTCGGCTGGGGTAAAGTACCTGGGCTTAGCACCGTTCGGAGGTGCGGGCGCCCGACTGGCATGGCGCGTTCCGGGTCGGCATGGCCCATGCCTGGTTGGCATGGTGTACGCATGCTCGACGGGACGCGCACCTGGTCGGTATGGCCCACGCTCGTGCGGCATCGTGCGCATCCGCTCGATAGAATGCATGGCTGGTCGGCAGGATTTGCGCCTGCTCGGCATAACCTATACTAATTTCATGTCGCGCGCTCCTCGCATTATGCACCTGCTCGACAGGGCGAACACCTGGTGGGCACGGTCCATGCCTGTGCGGCGAGCTCCGCGAGGAACACAGAGCGCTTGGCCTGGAGGCTAACGAGCACACCTGGTCGGCTCGACATGTCTCTTCTGGTCGTCGAAGTTGGTGCAGATTGGGGGCCTGTAGACTCGGCTGATGTTCGACGAAGTGCAAGCCTACTCAGCTCGGCACTTTCCTAGTTGGACGTAGCGATGCGATGGGTCACGCGGGATGCACGGAACGACATGTTATTGGTCGGTCGAGGCGACGTGATGGGCCTCGCAAAGCATGCGGTTTGTCCGTCTCGGCATGCTTTCTAATCGGCCAAGATGACGCAGTAAACTCCACGAGGCGCGCGGAGTGATCGGCTCTGTGCACGTCTATTTGGCTGTGTTAGCGAGCTGGACATTGCGAGGTGTGTGGGCTCCCCGCTCTCCGCACGTCTACTCGGCTTGGTGAGACTTTTATTCATCTTCGATTCTCTTTCTGGTTATATGGTTCCCTTATATCTCTAAGTGGTCATTTATGTCAGGTCGACCATCAACAAGCCCCTGAGTGCGGAGTCGGCTATCAGCTAGGCGGGTTCAGACTCATCCATTTTTTAGGGATGGGTCGACACTGAAGGTCAAATTTGTGGTCTTGGTGTTCTATATCATTTATTATGGTATGCCCGTAGTCCCATCCTGTTCATCATGTTCGCGGTCTGTTCCTCCAGTCGTACGGAGTACGGGTTGTCAGTGATCCGTACGATTAGACAAGAGCCCCTTGTCTTTTTCCTTTTTGTCCTCTTCCTCATCAATGATCATGGGGTTCCCTTATCCTCTTCCCTTTTATGGGAAAGTGTGCCTTTGTCCTCTTCTCCTTAAATGGAGTGGGTGCCCATCACTTCTCTTTCTTATAAATGAACGAATCCTCCTTTCTTCAAGTCATTTCATCCTTTGTTTTCTATTTCCCCAAACTTTCAAGACTTGTTTTTCTTTGAGGTCTTCTTGAGGAACAAAGCCCCTTTTCTTCTCTTTTTCTCTTTTGTCTTCGTGTTCGACTTTGCCGCCTTCTACCAGCTCTCCTTCCATTTCGAGCTTTCTTCTTGTTTTGTACTCTAAGGTAAAAACTTTTTTATTTTGTTATTTGTTGTTCAAATGTCTTATAACCCGGGGTACTCTCCGGATGAGTCCGGTGAGGTGGGTTACGGGGGTGACACGAACTATAGTGGGGTTCGTCCTGAACCGGGGGGCTACGGCTCCCAGTTCGGCCTGAATGAGTACGGCAGCTTCGTCTTTGGCTCTGCTCAGCCTCCCGATTTTGGGAGGTTTGACGATGTGGATCAGTTCGGCTCGAGTGCTCCGTTCGGTCCTGGTGGTCAGTTCGGGGCAGCTTGTGATTTCGGGCCGAGAGTAGAGGTGGGTGCGGGTTATGCGCATAACGAGGCCGGTCCCCCTGGCTCGACCGAACAACGTGCGGGGGGTTGGTTCAACGATTTGAGCCCGGACAAGACCGGGCTACCAAGTGGCTCAGCCCTTTATCATAAGGCGGCCGGGAGGTCAAAAGAGGCTCGAGTCGAAGACGACAATTCTGATGAGCCGGCTCCTATTAAAGTGGGGAGACGCTCTAAGGCCAAAAAGCTTCCACCCGGCCCACTAATGGCTCGGCCCAACGAACCTTCTCCTCCTGACCATTGGGAGAGGCCGGCTCCCGTGGAGAGGGAGGAACTGATGCTAGAGATTACTGTGCAGGGTAGCAACTTGAACGAAAGGCATCTCGAGGAGTATCGTAACGATCATCTTGTGCCTGGTGATGTTCACCTATTTTTGCCCTACCCGGCTGAGCAGATATATCGCGCCCCTCGTTCTTGCACGGCTATGTTCCGCGATAGCCTTATTTTCGGCATCTCCTTTCCGCTCTCCCCCTATGTCACCGGTTTGCTTAGGAGGTGGGGCATTCCCCTTGCTCAAATCCATCCACTGTCGTTGGCTCGTATTTTTGGCATCGCGGTCCTGTTCAGCGAGAATGGTTGGCCGCTTCCAACCTTTAACGAGCTTAACTGGTTGTATCAGTGGAAGCCTTCGAGGGGTGCCGGGTTAGGAAGTTCTGCATTGGGAGGTATTGGGTCGGGGTGGTTTTATGCGTCTATTCGGGATGGTACGTTCAAGACTTTGGTGACTGGTCTATTAGAGACCCTCCACACATGGAAGCCATACTGGTTCTATGTGGGGGGTGATTGGCGAGCGCGGAGACCTGATGGGCGTGTCTATAATCCACCACTTACTTTTATTTCTGCACTTGGTCGGTATATATCCTCATCTTTTGCTGCTTTTTTTTATTCTAATCCCTCATTATCTTCTTTTGTTTGCAGATATTCCGGAACAACGGGAGTGGAGAGAGCTTTTTGACCCTGCCAAGTGTTATAAAGATGGTTTGCGTGTTGTTTCTCCCGAGTTGGGTCTTGGTCGAGTTCTTCCTGGTATGTTTGGCGACATTTGTCGGGTGTCGGTCGGCTCGTCTGTATTAGCCGGCTCGACACCCTTTTTTTTAAATGGTCGACCCATCGAACATTATTTTGGTGTCGACCTGATGAGGTCGACTTCATGGTTCTAACGTCTCTCCTCTTGCAGTGTTCTATCCTTTCTTTRATCRAACTGAAGMAATGAATGCGATRASTGAGGCCCGTAAGTACATKKAGGCGATGAAGAAGAAGTCGAGTAAGGGTGGTGGTGCTGGGAAACGGAGGAGGGGTGCTCCTTCTAATAGCGCACCGCCTCCACCCGAAGTTGAGCCTGTCGTGGTCCCCACAGGTGGTGGGGGAAGGTCTCGCGCACGTCCGGTCGATGTCGACCTCAGTCCCGAGCCCCCTGCCTTTGTGGGTTCGCATCCACAACCGCAGCCTCTAGCTGTCGAGCCAATCTACCCATCTTTGTATGCGCCATATCCTGGCGAGGGGTCGTTGCATGGCTCGACCTATGTTGATGTGCATAACCGTGCTTGGGCGCCCGACCTGTGTAATTGGGTCACGAGTCTTCCTTCTGAGGAGAAATTTGGCTTCGTTGAGACTTACTTGTGTCGAGCTATGGCTTCCGTGACCCTGCTTCACCACGACTTTTTGAAACTTCGGCGTGTACATGCCCAGCTCCTAAATGATCATCAAGCCCTCAAAGATAGCCATGCCGCCTGCACTTCGCTCGTGCTTGACCGAGATGAGTGGATGGCTCGGGCCAAAAAGTCCGACCAGTCCTTGGCCGAGGCATTGCGCATGACGGAATCAACGGTCGAGGAGTTGAATGCTCTCAAAGAAAAGCATGCCGAGTTGGTGAGAAATCATGCCGAGAAGGTCAACGCCGCCTTTGAAAGGGGGAGAATGGAGGGAGTTGCCCAATATGAGGCCGAAACTATGGATCCAATGATCAGCGCCTCGTACCTCTCGACCATGCAAAAGGCATACGATATGCTTGCGGGGGTGCCACTTGTTGGGATTTGATGGTACCGTCGCGCAGCGGAAAACAAAATTTTTTAAATAAAAGTAATTTGAATCGTATTCAAATTGACGACGGTCCAATTTTACAATCAATTAATTCAAACAATGTTTTAATTGCTTTTAATAAATAGAAACAATTCGATTTTCACAAAATCAAACGAGCATGATAATTTCTATTAAACATATATATAATAATTATATATATATATATATATATATATATATATATATTAATATATTAACATTATATATAACAATTATATATATATTATTATAATAATCATATATTTAATTCTGAGTTCTCCAGCCGCTTGCTACCAGTCGCCGGAATTTCCTCCCCGACAGCCACCGTGCCGTGTCACAGCCCAGCGCCTCCGCCACCCGCTGCGTTGCCTCCGTCCGGTTGCCGCCAAGCTGTCGCCACAACCGCGCCGAAGACCGCCTGTCGCTGTGCGTGAGGTATCTAATGGCTGTTCCCTGAAGTATATATGTATGCCTTATATATATATATATGATATGTGTGTGCAATTTATTTAATACATATGGGTGCTGTGTATGTGATATCTAATATATTAATGATATGCATGCTGTGTGTAGTATATATTATATATATATATGTTTATGATATGTATATATATAATATAT
>BMAC01000133.1:61122-105205 GCA_014905375.1 Phtheirospermum japonicum
AGTGGGAACCACTTAGAGATTTCTAGGTGAGGGAGTTCAGTGAACTCATCTTATGAGCACCCACTTATGTATGTCGATGTCTAGACACCGTGACCGATGAGATGCGGTCCACATACACTAAGTACTAGTCTTATTGGGAAAGGCCTTTATCCTCATTATGGCATAACCCTTTGACTAGGAACAAGTTCGACGAGTTACATTACGTGCTGAATTATCTCACGGTTCTGCTAGACCAATCCACCGTAATAAAGTAACTTCATCAGGACCATACCTATGCAACTAGCATGGGATAAAAGATATGGAATGCCAATATGTATAAAAGATATTATTACGAATAAAAAACGATTGTAATACAAGAGAAAAGTCAGACCACAGCCACAAGTTGGCTTGTTGGTTACCTTATTCTAACACCACTTTGCCGGATCTTGCTCAACATATTGCCGAGAGGAAGGCCGAGCTCGGGATGGGCGGCTCGGACGATGAGATGGGCGGTTCCGGTGATGAGGACGATGGTCAGGATGGTGAAGGAGATAACTAGACCTCTGTATGTTGTTTGGGTCAGCTCGGCTTGTTTGTTTGTTTTAACTTTTTCTTGAATAATTCATTGTGTAATGAACTGTTTGTGTGATCTTGTCGGCTTCTTCTGGTCGACCAGTCTTGATTGGTGAATCTTGGTTTATCTTTGGGTATTTTATTGTTGGTGCTTTGGAGTTGCATCGTTTCCACTTGACCTTGTTTTGCATTGTGGTCGTCTTCTTTCGGCTAGTTCACTTAAGACTTGTGTTTTCTGGGTGGTTTTATAACCTTAAGATTGTTTCGATTTGTGAACTTACTTTTCAAACCAACCTCTTTGTTGGATTTGTTTGACTTTCGCAATTGAGCCTTACTTTAGTTCCGCTCTACATTGTTTGGTGGTCAGCTATATTGGACTGGTTAGTCCTAGTTTTGAGCCTTTGGAGTGTCTTTTAGCCTTGGTTATTTTCAGTTTTGTAAATTTATTTGTTGGTCCGACCATGTTGACTTAGGTCACCTTAACTTACTTAAGTTATCGAGTTCCTTTTGGCTACCTGCCCTGGAGTTTTCTTAGTTTTTTGTGAAATGTCCTGAAAGTCTTAAACTGACTTGTTTATTTTGGACATGCACTCGAAGTGTGGTGTTGCTCTTATGAGCTTTAACTTTGCATAGTGATGTCGAGCTATATGTGGTCGACCTATGTGGTTGGCTCGACATTAATTTTTTTTTAAGGAGAGCCAATGAGGTCGACCATATTGGTGAGGTCGACCATATCGGGTTTTCCCTTTGTGTCGGCCTCGAGATGTTGGTTCCAATATTTTAGATTTTCTGGTCGACCTAAATTTGGTCGACCAGGTGAGGTGGGTATGAATCATTCGTGGTTTGCTGGGAGATATATGCTCAAACAAAAATAACCTTTTCATTGATAATACTTTTTGAGATACACTGCGTTCCAAGGGTGTGGCAGCTTTGTGCCGTTGGGGTGTTCCAACTCATAAGCACCGTGTGAAAGGGTTTCAGCTACGCGAAATGGTCCTTCCCACTTCGGTTTGAGAGGTCCTTGGTTCGTTCCTAAGATGCGTTTAAGAACTAGGTCTCCAACCTTGAAGCTCCTCTCCCTTACTTTGGAGTTGTAATATCGCTCGCTCCTTTGCTTGTAGATTGCGTTCTTCATCTCTGCTTCTCTTCTCTTCTCTTCCTGTAGGTCGAGCTCGGCTCGGCATGCCATGTTATTCTTTTCTTCGTCGAAGTGTGCAACTCGATAGGATGGGGTGCCAAGCTCGAGTGGTATGACTGCCTCTGATCCGAAAGCCAATGAGAAATGGGTCTCATCGGTGGACGAGCGATGGGTTGTCCTGTATGACCATAAAATGCCTGGTAGTTCCTCGGGCCAACTACCTTTTAGGTCTTCCAGTCTCTTCTTTAGCGTGTATTTGAGGATTTTGTTCACTGCTTCCACTTGTCCATTCGATTGGGGGTGGTATGGTGTCGCAAAGTGGTTTTTGATATTTAGCTCTCCGCAAAATGCCTTAAACCTCTTGCTATCAAACTGTCTACCGTTGTCTGACACTATTGAAAGTGGGGTACCGAACCTGCATATGATTGAATTCCAAACGAAGTTGATTATCTTCTGGTCGGTGATTGAGGCCAAGGGCTCGACTTTGGCCCATTTCCTGAAGTAGTCCACCGCGACCACTGCGTACTTGACTCCTCCTTTGCCTATTGGTAGTGGGCCAATAAGGTCGATCCCCCATTTAGCGAAAGGGCACGACGAGTATATTGAGTTCAGGGGTTCGGCTGGGGAGTTGATCTGGGGTGCGAATATTTGGCACTTCTCACATTTTCTGATTTTTGACATCGCATCCTTTTTTAGTGTCGGCTAGTAGTATCCCTGCCGGACGAGCTTATGCGCCAATGACTGGCCTCCCGCATGATTTCCGCAGACACCTTCATGCACTTCTGTCAACACGTGATCGGCCTCTTGCTCATTTAAACACCTTAGTAGGGGGACTGAGTATCCTCTTTTGTAGAGTCGACCATCCAAAATGGTGTATCGAGCTAACTTGGTTCGAATCGATCGAGCCTCCGCTTTGTCTTCAGGTAGTGTTCCTTCTTCGAGGTATAGAAGGAATGGTTTCATCCAACAACTTTTTTCGGTTTGGGTTTCTTTGGTCTGGTCTGCTTGACTTGCTGAGTAAGCTGCGGCGACATCAAGTGCTGTTGTGGAGTGGTGGCTGACTGTTACTGTGTTCAATTTCTCGATACCTAAGCTCGATGCGAGTTTGGGAAGTGAATCTGCTGGGACGTTATCGTTCCTCGGCACGTGGATCACCTCGGCTTCAAACTCGCTAAGTCTTTCCTTGGTGAGCTCTAAGTATTGCGCCATCCTGGGCTCTTTTGTTTCGTATTCTCCACTGATCTTGTTTACCACAAGTTGGGAATCACTGGGAATCTTGAGATTTCTGATCCCCATGGAGGATACTGTTTCGAGACCAGCTAAGAGGGCTTCAAATTCGATTTCATTATTGGTCAACGAAAACTTGAAGCGGACCACCGAGCAGAAGGGTACTTTCTCGGGGCTGATCAGCACTATCCCAGCTCCAGCTCGGCCGGTGGTCGACGATTCATCAATGTACAGGTGCCATTGTTTGGCCTCTATTGGGACGAACTCGACGGCTGGTGTGAACTCGGCTATGAAGTCGTCAAGGGCTTGTCCTTTGATCGCTGTTCTCGGTTCGTAAGTTATATCAAACTGTCCGAGCTCGACAGCCCATTTGATCATTCTTCCGAATGTGTCGGGTCGGTGCATGATCTGCTTTAGAGGGAAGCTAGTCAACACAATTATTTGGTGCTCGAGGAAATAAGGGCGCAGCTTGCGCGAGGAAATGATGAGAGCATAAGCGAGTTTTTCCATGGCTGAATATCTTAGCTCGGCATCGTGTATGGCATGGCTCGCATAGTATACTGGATGTTGTCCGAGCTCATCAGATCGTACGAGTGCCGAACTGACTGCTACTGCTGAGATCGCCAAGTAGAGATAGAGAGGCTCCTCCTTGGTTGGTTTTTGCAAGGTCGGTACATTTGCCATGCAGTTCTTCAATTCTTCGATCTGGAATTCTGGTGTCCATTTGAAGCTCTTACTCTTCTTGATTGCTTCGAAAAATGGTTTACACTTGTCTGTCGACCTGGATATGAATCGACTCAGGGCGGCCATTTTGCCGGTAAGGCTCTGCACCTATTTCACACTTCGAGGAGGTTTTAGCTCGGCTATCACTCGAATTTTGTTTGGGTTGGCTTCAATGCCTCTTTGACTCACCATGTATCCTAAAAAATTTCCAGACCCAACTCCGAAAGAGCATTTCTTGGGGTTTAACATCATTCGGTAAACACGCAAAACAGAAAACATTTTATTAAGATCATCGATGTGATCGGAGGAGTACAAAGATTTGACGAGCATGTCGTCTACATATACTTCCATCGTTTTCCCTATCATACTAGCAAACATTTTATTGACAAGACGCTGATAAGTAGCCCCCGCATTCTTCAGGCCGAATGGCATCATGGTATAGCAGTAGAGGCCTCTTGCTGAGTAGAATGACGTGTGTTCCTGGTCACCCGGATGCATCGGGATTTGGTTATAACAAGAGTAGGCGTCCATGAAACTCATTAGCTCGTGTCCAGCAGTTGCGTCGACCATATAGTCGATGTGGGGGAGTGGATAGCTGTCTTTGGGGCATGCCGTGTTATGGTCCGAGAAGTCAATGCATAGTCCCACTGCCCTGTCTGTTTCTTGACGAGCACAGGGTTAGATACCCAAACTGGGTACCAGACTTCTCGAATGAATTTGTTATCTAGCAGCTTGACAACCTCCAACTCCAGAGCTTCGTATCGGTCTGGGCCGAGCTTCCTTCTCTTCTGGATGACTGACCTGACATTTTTTTCGATGTTGAGTCGGTGACAAGCTTGCTCCGGGTCGATCCCCTGCATGTCAGCATGCGTCCAGGCGAACACATCCTAGTTTGCCTCAAGAAATTAATAAGCTGGGATTGGATGGGCTCCTGGAGATCGTGGTCGACCCGGAGCAATTTGCTTGGGTCGAGCTCATCGACCGAAACCCAATCTAGGTTTTCCACTGGCTCAGCGTGGGTGGCCTTTCTCTTTAAGTTCATCTTTCGAGGGTCCAGCTCGTCCTCCCCTTCTTTCAGCTCGGCCTTCTTAACTCGGCAAACCTTTTCTGACTCTCTCATCGGCTCTTTACCTGGGCGCCGGCCTCTATCCCTTTCCCGGTTGACCTCGGTCGGGTCGGCCTCGACAAAGATTTTTTCTGGTGGTGTTATCTTTATTTCGTCAGCTTTTACTGTTCTCAGGCCGACCTCCATTGCATCGACCTCTGTGTTCGACCCCTGTTCCTGACCTGGTTCTGGCTCGATTAAGCTCGACACGGGAACTGGGTGGTCGACTTTGGACACAAGGTTCAGCTCGTCGACCTTCGTTGTGTGTTCCTCTTCATTTGTAGGTTTGGGTTCATTCGGCTCTTCAATGATCATGTCTTTCAAAATCAAACTGTCGGGCTCATCACCTTTCATCTCCTCAGTCAGCCCTTCTCTTCTCGATAGTTCGACCATGTCTATCTGCTTGGGCCTGATCGACCAACTGCATTCTCGAGCTGCTACCTGATCACCTCTGTGTTCGCATTCTCCGAGGGAGCCTGGGAACTTAATCGAATAGTGGTATACTGACATTGCTCCTCTGAGATCATACAGAGCTGGTCTACCTATGAGGGCATTGTAGTCGCTTGGAACGTCGATCACTTTGAAAGTTGTGAGATTCGTTCTCTTCTCCTCACCCGTGCCGAACTCGACAGAAAGCTTCACCTAAAACAGAGCTTGCACATAGTTTCCACTTATCCCTCTAATTCTATCATCGCACGGCTCGACATATTCTCTGGGTACCCTCATTCTTCGGTAGTCAGGTAAGTAATTATACTTGCATATGCGCCGGGATCTACGAGCACTCGATGTGTCCGGATCCCCAGGATAGGTACGGTGATAACAAGAGCATCAGAGTGGGGATGGTCTAGTGGAGCTGCGTCTGATTCATGGAAGGTGAAGGATGACACTGGCTTATCCTCTTCATCAGGATGGTCGTCAAAATGAAAGATGTCGGACCTTATGACTTTTGTTTTCTGAATAGAGTTCCTTGCCTCCCTAACTAGGGTCTTCCTTTTTCGATTTGACACTTCCTCTACTGTTCGGCTGGTGTTGATGAAGGTCAAGATTTCTCTCTGCCCTCCAGCTCCGTTTGGCGGGGGTGGAGGTGGCTGATTATTGCCTCTTCTTTCTTGCCGAGATTGGTGGTTCTTGGAGAAAGGTAGCAGGTTCCTATCGTCGCAGAGCTTGATCAAGGCGCGGACCAGGTCGTGGCATTCCTCCGTGTTGTGCCCTATCGATCCATGATACCTGCAAAATCTCTTTTTGTCGAGCAGGGAAGGGTCTTTTTTGATTGGCCGAGCAGGGGGGAGGATGTCCAAATCTTTAATCCGTTCAAAAATCGTGGCAGCTGCCATTGAGTAGACCTCATTGTACTCGGCGAGGAGGTCAGAATGCTTTTCTTGCAGAAATTTCTTCGTGGTCACTTGAGGACTCGGGTTCTTGTCACTTTGTTGAGTAGGCTTATGACTTTGTGGAAATGAGATGACCGGGGCGGCCATGTTCTGTTCGGCTGCGATCTGAGATGCGGCCAGCGCCAGGAACTCTTGGAAAGTTTGRGGATCCTGTTGGTTRTTGACCCAYTTGAAGAACGAGTTGTCAGATAATCCGTTCTGAGCTAAAATCAGTAAAGCTTCATCACCGCAGGGCTGGGACTCAGAAACTTGCTTCGTGAACCGAGCTATATAGCTCTTCAGCGATTTATTCGGCTGTAGGACGATGGCAGCGATGGCCCTTTTTGGTGCAACTGAAGCTTTGGAAACCATAAAATGTCCTCGGAATGAAGACCTCAGTTGGGGCCATGAGCAGATAGAGTGGCGCGGCAATGATCGATACCATCTTAACGGGGCTTCATCTAGTGTCATGGAGAACAATGGGCACCTGTATGTGTCGGATGCGCCGAGCATATCCATGTAGTTCTGGTAATAGCTCAGATGCGAGTCAGGGTCACTGCTCCCCTTATACAGAGCGATTGGGGGGATTTTTAGTTTTCCCTCCAGTGGTTCGGAGAGGATCTTGATAGACAGGGGGGACTCGTCGTCACACGCCGAGCTGGTCAGGACTGGTCGTGAGATCGGATATGTGGGTTGGACCAGGGGGGTGACCTGCTTGGCCTCGAGCTCAGCAATCCTTTGCTTCAACTATTTGAGTTCTGCCGACTTCTCGTTTGGCTTGCGTGGGATGCTCATGGCAATGCTCTTGCTGTTCGCCAACCTCTCGGGATGTTCTTCCTGTGCTTTGCTGGCTGGCTTCCCGAGCCGAGCAAAGACATTCTGGGGGGAGGAGAATGTGAGGCGACGTGCGATGGGAGGTCTCTTGGGCTTTCTCTTAGCATTTAGCTCAACTTCCTCTAGCTTTCTTTTCCCGACTTTTCTTGCTATCTCACGAGCTGGGTCCGACTCCGAATGCCCTTCCAGGAGGTCGACATTCTTGGGGTTGCCGACCACAATCTCTGGAGTCAAGATTGATTTCGCCGCTCTCTTCATCATTTCTTCGAAGTCCTTGGCAAAGGTGGGGTGCTGCATGGATGACCTAACCTGTTCAGGGTCGAGCTCATTTGGGCCCGACTGGACAGTCTTTTCTTGCCGTTCTTTTGTAGTGTTTCGTCTTGAGCTTTCTGATGGGTCCATAATGACGAACAGAGTCAAAAAACTTCCTACCTCTCTATTTTTTTTCCTTTTTTTTTTAAACACACCTCAACCACGTTAAAGGTTGACGACCAGCAGCAAGCGTAAAAACAAAAACCGAACACTAAAAACAGGAAACAAAACAGGACGAGCTGATCGAGCGAGTGGAACCGTAGATCACAAGAGACCTTCTTCTAGCGCCATTTTGCTTAGATCTAAGAGTAGTCTTTATCATTAAAACCAAGAAAATAAGCAGTTCAGCAATAGGAAAGTAGAAAACCAAGAATAGGAAAAAGTGCTTGACTTTTATTCCTTAATATCAGGTCGGATCGGCCTTGACCGGATCCTTTTACAAGGTAGAACTCTTGTTACAAGCCTTTCTCTCTCTAACTCTCTATATCTTTCTCTCTCTAGCAGATTGGGCCCCCCATCTCTCTCTCTTGGAGAGGCTATTTATAGTTTCCCTTCCAAACCCTAATTGGACACGTGTCACCACCTGGGTGCACCGGCTTACCTGACCAATAAGCCAATCACAAAAACCCTAACCCTAATGACACACCTGGCGCTTTCTCATTGGTTGCATATCCCTTTCTGAGTCAGAGAATAAAGCCTTGATCATATCTCTTCCGCCGCCTCAAATCCGACCTCAGACCATCTTGAGTTCGAGCCGACCTTTCCTCATGGCCAATCAGTTTTGGGTTGAACCATCCTTATCCTCCGAGCATACTCCCAACTGGAATTAAAGAACGAATAGATACGACCTCCCTTGTGAGTGTTGAACCAAACCAGAAGATTCACGTGACTTTTCCGGACGAACTGGTGGAACCCGGGGTCGATCACTTGACGATTTTGGGTACCGAGTCGACCCAGCTCGTCATGTCCAACTCAAACCTGATCGGCACCCTCTGATACCTGGTCGACATGGCCTGGCGGGTTATGTTCCGAACCGACTAGGGCGTCACATTAGCGCATGTCTACTCGGCTTGACGTTTCTTCTGGTCGACTAGTTGGCGCGACGGGTTGGACGAGGCACACGCAGTGCTCGACGCCACACCCATCTGCTCGGCTCGACACTTCTTCTGGTCGGCCAGTTGGCGCAGCGGGCTGGACGAAATGCGCGTAGTGCTCGACGCCACACCCATCTGCTCGGCTCGACACTTCATCTGGTCCGCCAGTTGGCGCGGCGGGCTGGACGAAATGCGCGTAGTGCTCAGCGCAGTGCTCGTATGCTCGGCTCGACACTTCTTCTGGTCGGCCCGTTGGCGCGGAGTATTATACCTAGTCTCGATGCCATTCGGAAGTGCGGGCGCCTGGTCGGCATGATGCGTCCCTTGTAGGCATAACACACGCTTGGTCGGCATGGTGCGCGCGTGCTCGATGGGATGCGTACCTGGTCGACATGGCCCATGCTCGCGCGGCATCGTGCGCATCCGCTCGATAGAACGCACAGCTGGTCGGCAGGATGTGTGCCTGCTCGGCGTTGAGTCGACCTGACTAGGTCGGCTGGGTAAAGTACCTAGTCTTAGCGCCGTTCGGAGGTGCGGGCGCCCGACTGGCATGGCGCGTTCTGGGTCAGCATGGCCCATGCCTGGTCAGCATGGTGTGCGCATGCTCGACGGGACGCGCACCTGGTCGGCATGGCCCACGCTCGTGCGGCATCGTGCGCACCCGCTTGAAAGAATGCACGGCTGGTCGGCAGGATGTGCGCCTGCTCGGCGTAACCTGTACTAGTTTCATGTCGCGCGCTCCTCGCATTATGCATCTGCTCGACAAGGCGCACACCTGGTCGGCACGGTCCATACTTGTGCGGCGAGCTCCGCGAGGAACACGGAGCGCTTGGCCTAGAGGCTAACGAGCACACCTAGTCGGCTCGACATGTCTCTTCTGGTCGGCGAAGTTGGTGCAGATTGGGGGCCTGTAGACTCGGCTGATGTTCGACGAAGTGCAAGCCTACTCGGCTCGGCACTTTCCTAGTTGGACATAGCGATGCGATGGGTATCGTGAGGCACGCGGGCTGCACGGAACAACATGTTATTGGTCGGTCGAGGTGACGTGATGGGCCTCACGAAGCATGCGGGTTTTCCGTCTCGGCATGCTTTCTTGTCGGCCAAGATGAGGCAGTAAACTCCGCGAGGCGCGCGGAGTGATCGGCTCTGTGCACGTCTGTTCGGCCGTGTTAGCGAGCTGGACATCGCGAGGTGTGTGGGCTCCCCGCTCTCCGCACGTCTACTCGGCTTGGTGAGACTTTTATTCATCTTCGATTCTATTTCTGGTTATATGGTTCCCTTATATCTCTAAGTGGTCATTTATGTCAGGTCGACCATCAACAGGTCCATATTCCCAAACGTTTACCATTCCCTCACGCCTCTCCAAGTACTAACAAGTCAGTGGTGCATGACCTACCCTAGGACGACTGACGTTCCAGCTCATCATCTCGGGTACTGTTCATCTGTCTGCATTAAATGCGGGGATCCCATCAAATCCTACTTTTCTCGATTCCTATTTTATGAATTTATCCACTTGCCTCTTATTCCCCCAGGCCATCTTCTCTCTCCCACTTTTCAAATTTCACTTTCACAAAATTTCTTAAGTTTCCCTCTTTTCTCTCTATCATTCCGGCGAATTCTTCGACTCAGTTTTTCCTCGCCCAGCTTCTCCGATCACTTCGTAGACCATGTAATTTCTTTATTTCCTTATACAATCTTTAATTATGTCAGCCTCTTCTTCTCACTCCGGTTCTACTGCGGAGGGTTCGTCGGCTGTTCCAGCGAATTCTACCTCCACTGTAAACATATCGTTTTTAGAGTCGCCTCCGGCAACTCTTCCGGAGGAGCCTCCGCTAGCCCCTCCCTATCTCCCTCATGATAATATAACTTCCATAGTGAGCACCCAGACCCTGAGGAATATACGCTCCACCTTCAATATCTCCAACAACTTTATTTTTACCAGTTCAGCGCCGGATGAGAGGGCCTCATCGCCTCCCCCCTGTCACCTAACCTTCTTCGTGGATCAATTCCACGCCGGCCTGAGTCTACCTGTTCATCCTTTCATTTTAGCCACTTCCAGGATGTACCAAATTCCGGTGCACCAGTTTTTGCCCAACGCTTTCCAGGTTATGGCCGGCTTCCACCTAGCGGCTCAATATTCTGGGATTACTCCCACAGCCCAACTTTTCTACTTCCTGTTTCTGGCCAAGAGTTCTTTGGGCTTCTTCTATCTTTCTGCCAGATCTGACGTTCACTTCTTGAGTGGCCTTCCTTCTTCCCATAAGGCCTGGAAGAAGAAATTCTTTTTCGTCCAATGCTCTGGAGATTGGGGCTTCTCCACCGCTCCTATCAGTACCCTGTCTCCAAAAGTACATTTATCCCGAGGTGACAGGACACCACATCTGACCAAGAAAATCGCTACCCTTAATGAGAGACCTTTCAACCTAACCACAGTCCTTAAACCTGACCTTTTAAACTTTTTTAACACACAACAGGAGAACGGGCCCCTGCCCCCTCACTTCGGTATACTCCCGAATTGTCCGCTCGTCCTTTGTAGTTGTGGCTATTTATTATTTATAATTTTATTTTCTATTTCAGTAAAAATGATGCAAGCATGCATGGCCGCCAAGAAAAAAGCTGCGGGTGGAGGCCAAAGGAGCCCCCTAAGTGAAACTGCCAGAGCTTCTACTTCTCCTCCTCCAGAAGCGGTTGCTCCTTTAGAACCTCCCAGCGGTCAGCCCCAGATACAAACCAGGGCTTCTCAGCCTGAAGTGGTACCCCCAGGAACGATGAGGAAGAATCCAGAGCTGGTAAGGGAGGTTGTGCCTAAGATTGCGGCTCAAATTCCTACAGACCTACCTCCCTTGGATTCCGAGGATGAGCCTCAGCTACAGACTCGAAAACGGAGGCGGTCTGAAACTCGAGCCGTCCCTAAAGCAGTCCCGAAAGTTCCTCCTTACCCTAACAAGTCTCTCTTTAATCGGTCCATTTTGAACTGTCCTAGGGAGGTATCGAGACAGTTCATGATGGGGCTAGCTCCCAAGGCCGATCGCCGCGTCGTCGATAAGATGTCCGATCCTGAACTGCTTGAATTCTACTGTAAAGCAGAGGCACAGGTACGGATCTCTTTACTTGTTATATCCTTAGTCTCTTTAGGTTCCCTACTTATCCTTTTCTCTTTTCAGGCCGTGGTAGGAAGGGCATCTTTTCCGGCTCGGGCCCGGGGCTCCCTATTGCAGGCCGATCTGAAGAAAGAGAATGAAACCCTGAAAAAGCAAAGGCAAGAGTTATCCTCCAGATTCCAGGATGCCCAGGTCAAGTTGCAGGCTTATGAAGCGGTGATAGAGTTGTTGAAGGCAGAGCTGGAGTCAGCACGACTGGAGCTTCGTGATGCGGAGGTAGAGCCATTGAAGGCAGAGCTAGAGTCAACACGACTAGAACTTCGTGAAGCCAAGGATACAGACGGTAAACAGCGTGCTCTGGCCGTTCTCCGGGAGCAAGAGCTCAAAGACAAGGTTCAGCAAGCTCGGGTCAAAGGACAGGTGGACGGAGAGAGCAGAGGTCGTACTGAGGGGCGAGTAGAAGGCCGGCTTAACTTTCTCAACTCCGAGTAAAGGCTGCGCCTGATCCAGCTGACTCGAGAGACTACCCACCGAGCCTTCCTGGGATCGATCGAGATGTACGACATCCTGGTCCCCAAGGCTGAGGTGTACTACCATTTGGGTCTGGATGCTCAGGCCAAGTGGTTAAGCGAAAATCCTTCCATTCCCTTCGACCACTATGTTCCTCTTGAAACCCCTCCCGAGCCTACGAGCTTCTGTCACGTCGCCGAGGATGACCGCCTACACCAGATGGATGCTGCGGCATTTGCTGATCACGTGCGCCAAGTCTTTTACTCTTCTTCCTCGAGCTCTTCCCCCCCTCCCCCCAGATCATTCGTTGGTCATAGTTGTGGAAACGGCTGCGAATTCTCCAACTTTCGCCAATCTGGGAGAGTTGGAAGGTGCTGCTCAGTTCGGGAGGGACTTTGGGGAGGTTTCCCGAGCTGAGGATCCGGAAGAGCTGACAACAGCAGACTATGGGGCTTAGTTTGAGGTGTCTAGTGACTTGGATTTTGTAATTGTATCTGCTTATTCTGATGGCATATCTGTAATTTTTCTTGTGTGGCTGATCTGTCTCATTATGAACTTGTACTGAACTCATCCTCTGATTTATGATAATGAACTTTTGTCTTGTAGTAACTCTTGATGTTCTATGGTTTCCTTATTTTCCGGAAACCCTAGTACTATTTATTCTCTGGCACGTGCCTGGCTTCCTTTATAAATGAGTAGGTATGAACCATTTTTCTTCAATTATCTGAGATAGCTTCCTCCCCTCTCCTTGAAGAACTAGATATTGTGAAACGGAAAAATATCTCCCTGGTCGTTGAAAACTTCAAGCTTTCTGACAAGCTGACCATGCTGAGAGAGAAAATTGGCTATTTTTTCCGCCTTCTAGAGAGGAAGAGGTAGAAGAAATGCCACTACAAAAGGGAGTGGGTTGAGCTCTGTCAAGTCAATCGCCAGCTTTAGGAAGAGAAGGCTGACCTGATGGAGTCGGTGGCCCGTCTGACCATCGCTGCCGACGAGGCGCATGCTCTTTCCAAGCGAGCCAACAAGTACCGCCAGTGTTTTCACGAAACAGAGCGTGAGTTATGGCAAGTTCACCGGGCTCTGGCCTTGTATCGGAGGGATCCCCATGGATGAACACTGTCTTTGTCTCTTTTTTTTTTTTTTTCATTTCCAGCATTCTGTAATCAAAACTGCCAACCTTCGTAGAAGGTGTGCGCAGTCTGCTTTTTGTTTTTTCCAGAACTTAATGAATATAAATTAGTTTGAATTTCTGCTTATCTAGTCATGAAAAGTAAGGTTTTTCAATGGCAACTGATCCTGGTTTCTCACCTGTCGTATGAAATTTCTCATTTGCCAGAATACCATGATAAATACAAGGGCTTTCTTAAAAAATTTTTAATCGATTCTTTTCTGTTCAAATCATGCGAATTGTGTTTCTTTTCTATCCAATCCAGGCTCATCAGACTTAGTCTCTAAGGCCTCCGCCTTTAGTCAGGTCTTGCTTAAGGCTTATCAACCAAAGCAAGCATTTTACGAGCTTTGGGCTGACAATCAGGTCAGGCATTAATGCGAGTCTGCATACCTAGCCAGTCCTAGCGTACCTGTTTAAACAAGTAAGATTATTTAATGGGCAGTCGCCCTAAGTTAATCCTGGTGCTTTTGGCAACCAGGTCAGGAAATAGCATGGGCATCCGCCCTTAGCCCATCCTGTCTTAAACTAACAACCAGGTCAGGAAAATGGGGCATCCGCTCTTAGCCAATCCTGGCTTAAACTGACAATCAGGTCAGGAAAATGGGGCATCCGCCCTTAGCCAATCCTGGCTTAAACTGACAACCAGGTCAGGAAATTGGGGCATCCGCCCTTAGCCAATCCTATCTTAAACTGACAAGCAGGTCAGTAAATTTGGGCATCCGCCCTTAGCCAATCCTGGCTTAAACTGACAATCAGGTCAGGAAATTGGGGCATCCGCCCTTAGCCAACCCTGGCTTTTATCAAGATGCTTTATCTTTGGCAAAGAATGAGAAAACCTGCATTATTATTTATATTAAAAGATCACAGTTATACATAAAATTTTCGTAAGTTTACAATGTTCCATGCACGAGGAGTTTCGACTCCGTCCAGATCTTCTAACTTATAAGCGCCGCCCGCTAAGACTTAGGTTACTCGAAGTGGTCCTTGCCACGCAGCATCCAACTTTCCTTTTGTTTTTCCCAAGTCAGCCCTTCTTAATACAAGATCCCCAACCTGGAAATGCCTTTTAATCACAGACTTATCATATGTCGCTTTGATTCTCCCCTTGATGTGTGCCATTCTGACGGCAGCTTTGTCCCTCTTCTCTTCAATCAAGTCCAGAGCATCCTGAATTAATAGCTCATTTTGTTCTTCTACGAAATTCTGGACCCGATGAGTTTCCATACTAATCTCGGCAGGGACCACAGCATCCATACCATAAACCAGGCTAAATGGCGTTCCCCCTGTGCTCTCCTTGGGATTAGTTCTATATGCCCATAGAGTTGAATTTAACTCGTCAACCCACCTACCTCCGGCCTTTTCCAAACGTGTCTTGATCCCCTGTACCAGTATGCGGTTGGTCACCTCAACTTGACCGTTTGCCTGAGGATGGTAGAAAGACATGAAATGCTAATCAATTTTCATTTTCACACACCAGGCTTTGATTCTGGCACCCATGAGCTGGGTTCCATTGTCCGAAACCAAAATCCGAGGAACGCCAGATTTGCACACAACGTTTTTCCATAAGAACTTCATAACCGCATCCTCTGTGATTTTTTCTAAGGCCTCGGCCTCCACCCATTTACTGAAATAATCAATGGCCAATATTAAGAATTTCTTTTGGGCCGGGGCCATGGGAAAAGGGCCAACCAAATCGACTCCCCATTTGGCAAATGGACAAGGAGAGCTCATCGTCATGAGTTCTTCCGCAGGACTGTGTATCAGGGATGAATTTTTCTGACACTTCTCACATGTACGCACAAAATCCTCCGCCTCTTTTCTCAGCTGTGGCCAGAAATATCCTGCTCACAAGATCTTGCTTGAGAGAGCTCTAGCTCCCATGTGGTTGCCACAGCATCCCTCGTAGACTTCCTTAAGGACATGGACTCCTTCTTCTTGGCATAGGAATTGTAGGAGGGGCTGCCCAAATCCTCTCCGAAATAGCTCTCCCTTAATCAAGCAAAATCGGGCAGCCTTGGTTCTTACCTTTATCGATTCTTTCTTGTCCTCTGGTAGTGCTCCCTTTTCCAAATACGCTTTTATGGGGGAACGCCAGTCATCTCTCTCAATTACCGAGCACACCTGCTCTGTTCCAAACTCTGTATCTGCTCTCAGTATGGCGATCACCCTTTCCTGGCAATCCGTAGCTGAGCTAGCTACCTTCGCCAGATAGTCAGCTCTTCCGTTCTCTTCTCTGGGGATTTGAAGGACCGCCAGGGCCCTCATTTCCTTAGCAAGTTCTCTAAACATAGCTAGTTACTTCTGCATGCTCTCTTCCTTTGTCTCAAAATCCCCGCTTATTTGCTTACAGACCAGCTGGGAATCCACCCTAGCACATATCTGCTCTGCCCCTAAATCTCTCGCCATCTGGATTCCTCTTAGGAGGGCCTCATACTCAGCTGCGTTGTTGGACAGTGCATAGTTCAAACGTATGACATACTCGGTGGATACACCCGCCGGGTCTATTAAGACTATTCCTGTCCCACAGCCCTGGTTTCCTACAGAGCCGTCCGTGAAGATTGTCCATTCTTTCGCCTCTTCAGGAGGTTAGGCCATCTCTTGCATAAAGTCAGCCAATGCCTGAGCTTTGATTGCTGTCCGTGCCTCAGAATTAATATCAAACTCACTAAGTTCAATTATCCACCTCACTAGGCGTCCCGAGGCCTCTGGCTTATCCATAATTGTTTTCAAGGGTAGGTTAGTTCTAACAATGACACTGTGTGAAAGGAAGTAAGGGCGTAGTTTACGGGCAGTTCCCACTAGAGCGAGCATGGCACACTCCAATTCTACATATCTCAACTCCGCCTCATGCAAGACCTTGCTCCAGTAATTGATTGGTTTATGTATCTTACCTTCTTCCCTGATCAAGACCGTGCTAACCGCCTATTTTCCCACGGACAAGTATAAGATTAGAGGCTCCCCTTGAACTGGTTTTGTAAGCAAGACATGCTGGCCAGATATTCCTTCAACTTTTGAAATGCCTTATTATCCCACTGGAATCGTGCTCTTTTCCGTAAAGCTTGAAGAAATGGAAGGCTCTTCTCAGCCGAGCACGAGACAAACCTGCTCAAGGCCGCTATTCGTCCAGCAGGCATTGCATTTCTTTAACATTTTTGGAGGCTGCATATCCATAATCGCCCTAACCTTTTCAGGATTAGCTTCGATACCCTTCTCCATCACCATATAGCCCAGGAATTTTCCAGCTCGTACTCCGAACATGCATTTTTTGGGGTTGAGCTTCATTCTGTATCTTCTCAGGGTATCGAAGGTCTCCCTCAGGTCGTCCACATGAGAGCTCACCTTCGCACTCTTTACTAACATGTCATCGACGTAGACCTCCATATTCCTTCCCAGCTGGTTTTTGAACATTTTATCCACCAATCTCTGGTATGTGGCTCCTCCGTTCTTAATCCCGAACGGCATGACCACATAATAATATATCCCTTTTGGGGTTATAAAACTAACCCGCTTTTGGCCGTCCTTGGACAAACGGATCTGGTGGTAGCCCTGCGAGGCGTCCATCATACTCAAGAGTTCTCAGCCTGAAGTAGAATCAACTAACTGGTCTATCCTTGGCAATGGATAATGGTCTTGTGGGCAGGCCCGGTTAAGGTCTCTAAAGTCGATGCACATGCCCCAATCGTCCTGGGTTTTCGGGACCAGCATAGTGTTGGAGAGCCACTCAGGAAATTGTATTTCTTGAATGTGCTTAGCCTTCAACAACTTTTCCACTTCATATTCTATGATGGCTTCCTTCTCTGGCCCGAAATTACGCTTCTTTTGTTTGACCGGTTTTACCCCAGGGCTGATGTTGAGGCGATGTTCAGTCACGTCTGGATCAATCCCCACCAGGTCTTGGGGAGACCAAGCAAACACATCTTCACTGTCCCTTAATAATGACACCAGGTCTGTCAGGACTTTTGGACTGAGAGTTGTTCCTATGCGGAAAACACTACTCTCGTCCCCTGGAACTAGCTCTACCATCATCAATCCCTCCTCTCTCTGATTCATATTAGGCCTGTCTTCCGTTCGGGCTCTCTTAGCCTGTCTTTCCTCTTCGTTTCGTCTGATGCTTTCTACATACGTCTGCCTCGACGCATATTGATCTCCTCTTGCCTCGCCTACTCTATCCTGGGCAGGAAGTTTCAGTTTCATGTGGTAGATTGAGACTACTGCCTGAAATTTGCTTAGGGAAGGTCTTCCCAACATCACGTTATAGGAGGAGACTGCGTCTACTACCAAGAACCTGACCGTCTTGGTCTGTCTCAACGGCTCATCCCCTAACGTAACCAAAAGGTTAACTGCTTCAAGGGGTTTCAACACACCTCTTGCAAATCTGACCAACGAGGTTGTGACTTCTTCCAGCTGCACATCCAATTCTATCTTCTTAAAGCAATCGTAGAACATGATATCTACTGAGCTTCCCGTGTCTACAAAAATGCGTTGAACGTTGTAATTGGCTATGGTGGCTGTTATTACCAAGGCATCCATGTGGGGAGCCAAGATCCCGTCCTCATCTTCTGACACAAAGAAAACATTTGGGTTCGGTGCTACTTGCCCAATTTCTCTTCCCTTCCTCACCAGGTCTCGTGCCGCATGAACATAGCTGTTTTGGGTGCGTCTGGAAAGTTCATCCCACTCACCTCCAGTGATTATTTGAATTTCCCCTCGGATGACCTGGTCTTGGTCATTCTGTTGCCTTCCACTTCGCCCACTATCCTGATCACGTTTATTCTGAAATCGATTATGGCTTCCCTGACCAGACTTGGTCTCTTCCCTTCTCATTCGTACATATTCTTTAAGGTGCCCTGCCTGCACCATCCTTTCCAGTTCGTCTTTCAAATGAGTGCACTGATCTGTGTCGTGCCCGTACTCATTGTGATATCTGCAAAATCGGTCAGACCTTTCCTTTCTCAGCTTCTGGGAATAGGTTTTGGGTTATTTAAGATCTGGATGCCTCTCAATCGTTTGGAAGATCTCTCCCTGAGGGGTCGCCAAGGGAGTATACTTATCAAAACGAGGTCATCCGCCAACCAGGTTTGCCCTTAATCTCTTCAGCGGTGCTCTCTCTTCTCTTTCATATCTTTCCCTCTTCTTTTCTCCCTCATCTTTTATTTTTAGGGCTTCCTCCAGATGGATGTATTTTTCAGCCCTTTCCAAAATCTCTCCGAATTTCAGGGCTGGCTTCACAACCAACGACTGAAAAAACTACCTCGTCTGAGGCCTTGTGCCAGCGCATTCACAAGGAGCTCTTCCGATGCAGAAGGCACCTCCAGCTTTGCAGTCGTAAACCTATTGATATAAGCACGCAAGCTCTCATTCTCCTTCTGTTTTAAGCTAAACAGCTCAAGCGGCATCTTCTGGTATTTCCTGCAGCTAGTGAACTTGTGTAGGAAGGCTGAGCTAAACTCATCAAAATTATTAATGGAGCGCGGCGGTAGCTGGCTAAACCATAGCGGGGCCGACTTGGTGAAAGTCATTGGGAAGATCCGGTACGTGACTGCGTCAGAGAACATATGTACTGTTGCTGCGACTTCGAAGCGGCTGAGGTGGTCCCACGGATCTGTGGTTCCACTATACTCAAAGCCCAAAGACCTATATGACGCCAGTACATCATCGCGCATGACCTCCTCGGTAAACGGCGTGCCTCTCCGTGTGGGCACCACGCTGGTGCTCGCCATCTTCCTTTTGAATTCTCTCACCTCTTTCTGCAAGCTCTACATCTGCTTCGACAGACCTGGATTGGCCTGGCTTGACCTCTCGCTATCGGAAGTGGAGAAGTGCTCTTCCCTATCTCGAAGGGGAGTCCGATCAGTGCGTTGATGGCGCAACGGCTCCATTTCCGACAACGAAATCGTCCGATTTGGCCGCGCACCAGACGGCGGCGTTGAAATCTCTGCGAATTTCTTCTCCACAGCCGCTTCTACGGCTTTTCCAATGAGCTCAGACAGTTTCCTGAGAAGGACATCATTCAACAACCCACCAGCAGCAGGCGTAAGCCTGCCGAAAGAGGGTGGCACGGTGCCTGATCTAGTGGCCGCTGACGGTTCTGTCCTCTCGGGCCTTGCTGTCGATGGTTCTGCCGACCGCGGCATACCCCACGGCACGGCGGAGCTAGGAGTTCCGCCGAACTCTCCTACCAAGTCCCGTCATAACCCATCGGAAGCCATTAAAAAACCTCACGTCTTAGCCGAGATTTCCCACAAACGGTGCCAATTGTTTCACCCCAAAATATGACACCACCTGCAACTGGTATTCCTTCCTGACCTACACACAAACACACGTTAGAAAGGACCACCGGTGGTTTTCCGGTGGAAACCTCTCCGATGCTTAAGTCAGAAAGCGTATGAGGTGTTTTTCAGGAAGTAGAAAAGGAATGTACACAAGAATGACATACCTCTCTCAGCCTTGGGGCTGAGATATTTATAGTTTTGCCAGTGGGGACCCCAGCTGGGATATCAGGAGCACAGGCCGCGAATCAGGGGCCGTTTGTGTAACCAATTCTAACAAGTGGTCTCACTTGTCTCCTCCCAGGTGTTTAACGAATCAGGTCTTACTTAGTCCTGATCTTCCCTTACATTTATTTCCTAGCCCAAGAAGTCTGCCCTGGTTTTAGCCCTGTTCTCTGAGAGTATCCCATTTGTCCCTTCAGGAGAGGTCTGGAGGCCAGCCCTGTCTCAGCTCAAATCAAGCTTATCCTGACCTCTTCAAGAAGTAAATTCCAGACCTTTCTCCAGGAGTGAGCTAGTTAGAAAGTTACCAGTTACCACAATCCAGGTCTGGTTATGCTCCCCAGTTTTTCTCTCGGTATCGCTGAATCAGATCTACCCCAATCCAGGACTGATTATTTACGCCACATCACCTTCATTTTCGCCTTCTTGTCAAAATCTAGCAATAATCACACCCATCCACAAATTAATTGAACCCACTTAACCAAATCAAGTATAAAATAAAAAAGAAATACGAAAAACAATAAAACAAGAAAATAACTTCTAACTTAATGAACTCGTTTCAAAACCACTATAAATGACACTAAACCATAATTAAAAATACGAGAAAAATTTCACAATTACATGCAAAACAATTGTTGTGAGCAAGTTCTCAGTTTTATATGGGCACACCTTGCTTGTAAAAGAGATCTACAAAAGAATGAAAGAAGATATAAACAATATATTGCAAGTAATTCTCATTAGTTAGGAAACAAGATGAAATCTAAGAGTTTTAATAATTCAAAACTTGCAAGGGAAAGGGAATTACATTATAACATAATTTTAATATTATACAAGAAAAATACCAAAGATGATAAATATCAAATCTTTACTAAATAATTAATATCTAATAAACATGACAAGAAAGTCAAAATAATATAAACAAAATAAACTCTAAGTGATAAAATTCTTTTCATTAAATATGTATCACATTAACGTATTGAGCTTTTGTTCACCACCCTATTCATCATTATTTGGTAGTATGGATGGCAATTGTGCCCGGGCCCGCCCTGACTCGCTCTGCCCCGTGCCCCGCGATGGGGCAGAGCAAGTTCGGATACCACTTTCGCCTCGTAGGTACCCACCACGCCGCACCTCATGTAATTATTTTATTTTTCAAATATATTTTACATATATATATTTCATATGATTATTAAGGTTTTTGTACACTTAATATTATATTTAACATATATACATTAACAATGAAATCTTTTATGAATAATATACATTAAAAAAACAAAATAAATGATAATAAACTTATAAATAAGCTAAAAAATATATAATAATTTTTTGGTTTATTGTTGTTTTAGTTTAATTTATAATCTTATATTTAGACTTTATAGTAATATATTCAATTATTATGTATTAAATATAATTAACATTTTATAATTAATGACAAACTTTATTTTAATGGGGCAACCCACCCCACCCCGTGAGGTGGACGGGGCTAGGTGTGAGCGGAACCGGGTACCCGGTCAATATTCTTGGAACCGGAACCGAAACCGAAACCGGTCAAGACCGGGTCCAAGAAAAGAGAACCGGTTCCGAAACCGGGTACCCGGTACCATGCAATCACCATAAATAATTTATTACAATATTTAATTAAATAGATTTTGTGTATTAAATTATGCTTTTTAATTAAATGAAAATAATCTCATATACCATGCAATAACCAAAAATTAAACCACATAATATTTAATCAAATCTTACTATAAATGTTAGCTATTTTTTAAAAATAAATTCTTAGTGCATAATTAATTATATAGATAAATTATAATAGTAATAATAATAATAAAGACTTGGTACCAGGTACCCGGTTCAAGAACTGGTACCAACGGGTACCCAGCCCCGAAACCGGTCCCACCAGGTATCCGGTGGGTACCGGGTCTTGAAAGTGTGGACCCAGAACCGGAACCGGTCATAACTGGTTTCAAGAATTTGGAACCGGAACCGGTACCGGCGGGTGCGATTCCGGGGTTGGACCCGGCGGGTCTCATGCGATTTCGGGTCCGAAACGGGTACACATTATTTCTACTCACCCCTAGACGGGGCTGTTCTGGTCTTGTAGTTCCTGACTCAACCCAACCTATTACAATCTATATATGGTAGCTACAATGTTTTAAAATGTGTACTACGTGACGTGTTACGTTTTGGTCCTTACATTACATAGCGTAAATAACATTGCATATTGTATGAGCTACATGAGAAAAATATTTTTATAATAAAATATAATTATTTTTTTCCGCAAACGGTAGATCAATGTATAATCTAAATAATTAATGTGGACATCCTGAGCTTCAATAATAATTAAACAACAATTACAGTTCATAAGTTTAAAAAGTTCGCCAAAGTTTACGTTGTTGAAACGCGATGTAGCGTAATATGATTTGTGTTTTGTTTAGTATGCCTAAATCTACGTGACGGGCAATTTGTGCTATTACGCACACTATTCAGTGTAAATTACCCACGTACAAAGTTTTTGGGCACAATTTTATTACCAACTGTATCCCACCCAAATTTTCAATAGCTTTTTATATTATGTTACTCAGACTACATGTCTAAATCATTACTGAACAATCATAAAATAATAGAGTTTAGTAATATTTGTTGCAATAATTTGTCAAATTGAAGATTGATCATTTTCAATAATATTCTATTTACAAACTAGATAACAATTTATTAATTTTTTTTCCTGAAACAAGGTTGTAACATAATTATATTATTCCAACTATATAATAGATGATAGAGATCAACTAGATCATTTATTTATTTCCATCTCCAATAGTGGAGAAAGATATTCCTAGACATTCCTTCAAAATATTTTGTGAACTTTTTAAACTTATAAATTGTAATTGTTGTTTAGTGATTGTTGGACCTCAAAACATGTACTTTAATTATTAAGATTTTATATTTAGCTACCTTTTGGGATAATTATTATTTTATGATAAGATTTTTGTTAAATAACTCATGCAATATTCAACGCTATTTACACTACGCTATGTAGGGACTAAAATGCGATGTGTTACGTGATACACATTTTAAAACACTGATAGGAGTAAAATAAGGGATATACAAATAATACCCTGTGCCCACAAATTCTTTGAAAAATAACTTTTTGCGTAGATTCAACATCACATATATCCCCAACCATAATACATGGGTTTCAGACACATAATTAAAAAAAAAACACAATCATCTTAAATAGTAGTTGTGCTTTTCTAGTTTAAAACACAATACATAAATGAACATTTGAAAGATGATGTGTGATTCGACATCAAATATCCAGGTCGGTAAATATTCATGTTCTATGTGGATTTATAAAGCGACCTTCCCTTTTTAAAGGGGCAATCCTTCCTATAAGGGGCGAGCTATTTTGGGAGTGATGAGCTCTCAGGTAGAAGTGGCGAGCTCTCGGGTAAGAGTGGCGAGCTCCTATATGAGGGTGACGAGCTCTTATGAAGTAAATAGTATTATGTTAGCTCGGTACTGAGTGGTAGCTCGGTATGGAGAGCTGGACTTTATGGTTAATATGGTCTTAGGCCCTGATTGGGCTGATATAGATTATGGTATGAGGTCCCGGCGGACGAAAATTATGGACATGGTTATTGCTCCATGGGTATTACAGTAATTCAATGAGAGTTTTAATATTTATGGTAACTTATCATACAAGAGAAATCCTAATTCTAAGTCGGTCGTTATTTATAGCATTATAGTTTTAATAGGAGACGAGAACCCTAAATTTGGAACACGTCTCTTATCTATATAAAGAGGACTCAGGCTTCATTCTTTTCTCTAAGTTGATTTTTATATCCTACGTTTTCGCATATCTCTCTAAAATAAAATCTGACTTAAGCATTAGAGGGCCTACGTTGGGGTTGTCCACTGTCTGGCTTGGGTTCTATTTTGTAGGTTGATTAGGTCGCCGGAGCTTTCTGGAGGTCTATCAGGTCGCCGAATACATATTTCAGGTCAACACTTTCTTTTCTTGGTGAACCAAATCTTTTTGATCACTTCAAGTGGCGCCATCTTAACGAAAGAGGGACATCGAGTCCTTGAGCGAAAGATATGAGGTTCACATAATTTAATTCATCAATAACGATGTATGGCTAAAAGGGGACTTACGAAACGACCAAAGTGAAAGATAAGTTTCTTTATCTTCCTTTTGAAATTGGACCTATTAAATCATGGGTTATTTGTGGTTAGATATAGTGTGGTATGATTTTATGGTCCATATGGTTAGGTATGGTTTAACTGATTTACTTGAGTTATATGGGGTGATTTGGTATGGTTTATTTGATTTTATATGGTTAATTTTATGGGGATATGTGTAACGCACCAGTTTCACTTTAGTCAAAATAGGATTTATATTTAAGAAAATATGACGAAACCTTGGCGTCACAATAAATGTCAAGACTTTCAAACTTTACGCAGCGAAAATAAACATAATATAAATAACCAAATCACCATCAAAGGAAATTTATAATTAAAAATGCGTTTTTATGTCTAGTTCTACTTTTATTTAAAACAATAAAACCAGTTTGGAAACACAAAACCAACATCAATATTTTTATTCCTCTACTCGTCTCCCATCCGATCGACATCTTCGTGCATACCTGAAAAAAATATCGTTGATTTGGGATGAGCTCAACGTACTCAATAGTTACACTGACTTAACCAATGCAAAATCATACAACTCATAAATAGTACAATCGATCATAGAATTCATAGTTTTATCGTAGAAAATAAGTTGACTGCAGCTAAAACGCGCCGGGATATACCCGATGACCCTTTTCCCTGGTCATAGACACATTTGGTCTCTGGTTTTAATTCGTGGTTATAGCACGTTCGGAGAAACCCAATGACCCTTTTCCCCGGTCACAGACACATTTGGTCTACGGCTATATTAGTTTTTGGAAATATAGAATCGCATTATACACATAGCACATAAATTTGAGTACATAAGATTTAACATATGTAAATCAGTGGTCCCTACCTCGTAAATATGTCGTGGAAAGTCGAGTGATATGCACGTAGTTGAAATCTTAAGTCCCCTTAATGCTCGTCACCTAATCAATTAGAAAATATATATATAATTAGTATTTTCATCTTTAAAATAATAATAATAATAATAATAATAATAATAGTAATAATAATACAATATTTATGATAATAATAATAATAGTAATAATAATAACAATAATAATGTTAATAATAATAATAATAATAATAATAATAATAATAATAATAATAATATAATAGCAATAATAATTAAAAAGGACTGGAGTGCAGTTTTAAAATATGTTTTGGGGCTGGATTTGGGGTTATTGGACAGCTGGGGTTTAAAGTGCAAGGGTGACAAAGGTCTGGGGGTCAATCAAAAAGGGGTTGAAGCTTATGGGGTCAATCTGGCATTTCTGGAAACTGGGCTGGTATAAAAACGCAGCACCCAGCCTCTATTTGGCCAAACCCGATTCCCTTTCCCCTTTCTTATCTAATTCGGAACGACGGTAACCCTCCTCCTTCGATCGCTGGCGAATGGCACCTGGAGACGGCAATTGACGGCAGCGTGGGTCCCGTCGGCGAAAACTCCTTCCCAATTTTCCAGAAATCGGCCAGCACAGGCTCCCCTTCGACTCCACTATGGCGGCGTCTCGGCGAACGGCAACAGCGACAGCAGCGGCACTCGGGTCAGTCTCGGCGGCTCTCCGCCTTCTTCGGCGTCAACGTGGTGGCACGATTCGTCGGCGGTGACGGGGTTATGGGCCAGAGGGTGTGCCGGCGGAGATAGTGGTGGCTCTCGGGTCTTGCACGGGCCGGAGCAGGGTCTCGTGAGTTTCAGGCACGGTGGGCATCCACGGTGGCAGCGGCTCCGACAGCTGTTATGGGGGAGTCGGCGAGGCGGGCTCGGGCTGTGGGTTTGGCTAAGTTGGGTTTGGTGGTGGTGGTGGCGGTGATGGGGGCTCGGCGATCCGGATGGTTCGACGTGGTGGATGATCGGGCTGTGGTGTCGATGGTCGTTGTACGGCAGTGGTCGTGAAGGCCCAGTGGCAGTGGTATGGTTCGGGTCTCGATCCGGTGGTTGGCGATTTGGTTCCTTTTTGGGTCCGGCCATGGGTCTATCTGGGTTTGGACAGGGGTTCAGTTGGGGCTTCGTTTGGGGTTGGCGACTTTGAGAATTTTTGCAGGGTTGATTAGAAATCGGCAGCCGATCATGGCTGCCGAAAATTGGGATTAAAGCTATATGCTTCTCTGAAGATTTAGAAAAAAAGAAAACAAGATGGGTTTTATTTTACCTGTTGTTTTGCGGCCGGTTTTGCAGAAATATGAAAAGGCTGGAGAGTTTTGAAAGCGGCTGAAGGAAAAAAAAAATAAGATTTTGCTTATAAACCAAAGTTGGGTTTAATTTTGGAAAGCTAGGGCTAAGGTTTAGTGGACTCGGGCTAGTCATTGGGCTCGTTTCATTTAAAGTCCGACAGGAATCGACCCAATTGACGACTTAAGTTAAAAACTAAATAATTATGTGAACGACCCAGTAATATTTTAACTTATATAAAAAAAATAACTATAATATAAACAAATTATAATAATTTTAGAAATTGAAATTATTTCATAGACGACTCAATAGTAATTTAAATAACTAATTAAATCACTAAATAATTATAATAATTTCTTAGAAATTGTTAATATAATTTTATTTGAAAACGAAGTTATAATTTCGTTTAAATAGAATTCTTATATTATTTAAAACTAAAATAGGAATTCGTTTATGGCGATGAGCTCGGGACTAGAATTATATATATATATATATATTTTATGTATGATGATAAATAAATAAATAAATATGCTTTGGATGTATGGATGTTACAATATGCGTATGGTTTATTTAATTCTATATGGTTTAATTTTATGGGGATATGTGTATGGTTTATTTGATTCTATGTAGTTTAATCCTTGACTGAAGGGACTTATTTGATTTCTTAAGCTCTCTGAAAAATATGGATATATTTTAATGTGGTTTAATTGGATTAATATGGTTATATGGTATGTTTAACATGGTTCATTTGATCAATTTGGTTGGTGTAATATTATTTGGTTTTAATGATTTGTTTTATTTGGTTTAATGGATCTATATGGGGATTATTGTCAAGGTATATGATTTAGTATTGATGTTGGTTTTGAGGGTTAATTTATTTTGCTGCCCGAAATCTAACTCGGGGATGATCAACTTAACTAAACACGAAAAGGTCACCAATATTTAAGGTGTGACAGATCGCGCGTCTAAATATTCAAAGAAAGGTGATCGTGGAATTTTGATACCTGAAAATAAAGAGGTCGCACATTTGGATATTAAAGGGGAGGTAAGATTTTCCCCTTGGCATAAATATGAATACGTATCAGGTACGCTCGTTTAAATCTTGCAAAAGGGAGAGCTTCTATTATCTACCTTATTTACTTTTTATTTCAATCAGTTAGAACATGGGGGAATAGCTGATTTATGTGATATAATATGGTTTACTTGATTTGATAAAATTCATTTGGTTCGATTTAAATGATTATGGTGTGTGATTCTATTTAAATAGTTAAGGTCTTGTCGCAAATTTGGTTTATATCATATTAATCGATGGTTTATAGATTTACTGTTTTAGGATCTAAGTTATGAAGAATATGTTTGATTAACATGTTCTCGGCGACCTCAGCTTTATTCTCATGACCTTAACTTTATTCTTGTGACCTTAGCCTGCGACCTCACCTTTATTCTTGCGACCTTAGCTATGACCTCATCGACCTCATGTGACCTCATTACATAGAACAATATATGGTTTGTTTGACTTAGATATGGGGGATTTAGTAGTTTTCTTGGTCACCTATGGTCTAATTCTATTGGTGATGCGACCTAGTTGCTTTCTTTGCTTGCATTATTTGAACATGGGGGACTGAGTAGTTTTCTCAGTCACTTGTAATCTACTATGGTATGGGGTTCGGTATGGGGTCTCAGCAGACTAAAGGCATGGTTTATGGTTATAAGGCGATACTTAAGTAATATTTTAGGGTTATGGTTTATGTATGGAATGACTTTTTGGCCGACATGTTTTAGGTTGAATAAATAGTTTATGATTTTTCGGCCGAAATATTCTAGGTCGGATAAATGATCTTTATTTTTTTATATATTCTACCTGATTTCATATCTCAATCAACTAGAATATGGGGGGTTAGCTGATATGACATCAAAAATCGACTCGTTTATATATGGTAAGAAAGTAATGAAAGGGGTACAAGGTTCTAGGTCCCGGCATATATGGTAATAAGGTTTTATGGTTAATATAAGAATATCTCCTTACTATGAAAATTGAGTACAATTAGGAGATTTATTCCGATATTGGGAATGAATCTTATTAGTTGGTGGACAAGTCTAAATAATCTTATAAATAAGGAATTCATGCTCTTATTTCATAACTTCAATTATTCTTATTTCAAAACTTTAATTAACTTCAATTCTCATGTACCATAAAGCTCACAATTTTATGTGGAATAATTCTTTAAATTTTCAATTATCATGGATCATGGAGCTCTTCTTTACGGATTTTATGGGGTAATAGAGAGGCGAGATCTTCTTTAGGAGACGAGAGCTCTTATATAGGAGACGAGAACCCTAGATTGGGAACACATTTGTGAACACGTCTCTTGTTTTAATAAAAAGAGGATACAGGCCTCACTTCTATTCCAAGTTGATTTATTATCCTACATTTCGAGCTCTCACACATTATTATTATGAAAAGTACTAACTTAAGTATCGGAGGGCCTACATCGGGGCTGTCCAGCTTGAGCTCTGTTTTGCAGGTCGATCAGGTTGCCAGGAGCTTTCTGGAGGTCTATCAGGTCGATGAATAAATATTTAAGGCCAGTATTCTCTTTTCTTGGTGAACCAATCTTTTTGGTCGCATCAAGTGGCAAAAATAAGATAGTACTAACCACTTGAAATCCAAATCTAGTATTTCTCGTCTTCCCAATCTAGGGTTCCCGTCTCCTATATGTAAGAGCTCGCCTCTCCTAAAGAAGAGTTTGCCTCTCTATTTCCACATAAATTCTGTAAAGAAGAGCTCCATGATCCATGATAATTGAAAATTTAAAGAATTGTTCCACATAAAATTGTGAGCTTTATGGTACATGAGAATTGAAGTTAATTAAAGTTATGAAATAAGAATAATTGAAGTTGTGAAATAAGAGCTTGAATCCCCTATTTACAAGATTATTTAGACTTGTCTACCAATTAATAGGATTCCTTCCCAAGATGAGATTAAATCTCCTAATTGTACTCAATTTTCATAATAAGGAAATATTCTCATATTAGGATTCTTGGTTTCCATAATTCCATAATAACCATAAAATCTTATTACCATGTATGCTGAGACCTATAACCTTCTACCCCTTTCATTACTTTCCTACCATATATAGTCAAGTCGATTTTTGATGTCGTATCGATGTGGGTGATGTGTTCAAAAAGTCGGGTCACCAAAAACAGGATGTAACCACTTTGCAACTTCACCAAGAATCGACTTGACTTGCGAAATTACACAGAGGCACTCTTCTGACGCTTAAGTCAGAAAATGGAGAAATTGAATAAATGTGCTTCATACATAATGGCTGATTAGAGTTTAGTATAAGGGACTGGATCCTTATTTATAAGAAAAATATTTATCCACAAAAAAGGACCCCATCATGTTTAAGGACACTCGGTCTCCTAAAGTTAAAAGGAGATAACTTTAAGAACTCTTCTCAAGTCAAAATGCACGAATCCCTAAGACTGTGTCTCGATCACCGGAACTCGTCGATGATTTGTTTTGCAAATATAAATGAAAAGCATGTCATTATTTGAAAACTTAAAAATGATTGTTTTTTTACTACAACTCAGATTAAATTTCATGGGTTTATTTACAATTAACCATTTATTTTTGGGCAACACTCTTGTTAGGCCGGACTAACGGATCATCCATTAGGCCAAAATTTCATATCAATACATTATAGTGCAAAAATCAATACATTATAATAAAAAACTAATACATCATAGTAAAAAAAATTACAGTACAAAAATTAATAAATCACAGCACGAGTCAGAGATTTATGAAAAACTAATACTTTACAGTATAAAAACCAATATATCACAATACAAAAACTAATACATTATAGTGACGGGTCAGATGGCCTAACGGATCATGACCCGTTAATCTGGTCTAACGCAAGTGTTTGCCTTTATTTTTTTACACGTTACCATTGACCAATCCAAAAAAAGTCAAATTTGGTTCAACTCATCAATATGGCTGGAAATTGAAAAATTCTTGCGGAAAATAAAAATTCAACTAAAGTTGAGGTTAAATTGCTATTTTTTTTGTAAGTTACTTGTAAAATTTCCAATGTGTATATTTTGTGGTATTAAGTTGTCACATCCCTTGTGTCACTGAGGCTATTTTACAATTTTCCTTCCAAATATCTATAAGAATCAAAACCGACCACTAATCATCCACCCAAGATTCCAGTTTCAGCTACCCATTAAGAAAAAAAAAACTTTCCTAAATATTAATATATAATCCTTCTACCCTCTGTGTATGCTTCTCATAATTCGTTCACCAAATTAAAAATTTTGGTGCTTCGATCGCTTATGTATTATACAAGTCTAATATCTATCTAATTTAATATTTCCCTTTGATTATATTTTTTAAATTATATTTTTCCAATTTAATAAAGTAGAAAAAGTAGGAATCATAATCTTAACGATATACTAATTTTCTTATCATAATAATCCTAATAATAATAATAATACTAATATTAATAATAATAATAATATATTTGCCAATTTAATATTTATATCTAGTGCAAGGTTAAAAAACACATGCAAAAAAAGGTAGGAAAAAAATAATGTGATTGCTTATGTGTCACCCGTCCCAATATCTACCTAATTTAATATTTTTCTTTTATAGTATTTATTTTCTTTTTATTATTTTGTCAATAGGATAATAAAATGAGTCATAATCTTAACAATATAATAATTATTTATCATAATTACCCCTATATATTAATATAAAATCCTCTTAACTTATTTGTCTACTTCTTATAATTTGTTTGACAATTAAAAAATTATGGTGCTTTGGTTGCTTGGGTGTCATCCGAATCTAATACCTAATTTAATATTTTTCTTTTATTGTATCTTGACTAATTTAATCTTATTAATATTATACCTAATTTAATATTTTCTTTTATTATATTTTGGCTAATTTGATATTTTTGTAACTAAATATTAGCAATTCAATCAATCTCAACGTAAAAATATTAAATAATATAACAATAAATAATATTGATTAGACGCCATTACAATGCGATATAGATTGAGAGTACGACATCCTTTGAATTTTTCAAAGTATGTATGTATGTAAACGTTAAAATATAAAATAATTTAATAATAATAATAATAATAATTGATAAATAGAGATTAGAAACAGTTTGAGTTTTTCAAAGTATGTAAGTAATAATTATAAATAAAGTTAATATAAATGTTAAAATTTCAAATAATTTAATATTAATAATTAATAAATAGAGATTAGAAACGGGTTGAGAATGTGAAATCTTTTGAATTTTTATAAGTATGTAAATAAAATTATTAACAAATTTAATATATACAATAAAATATAATATTATTTAACCATTATAATAATCAATAAATAGGTTAGACGTGTATACGGTACAGGTTGAGAATACATACTTTGATTTTTTATTTTTCCTTATTTAAAACTCTGCAACTATCACAATTTTTTTTATTCATCTTTTGATAATCTCGTTTAATACAGGTGATTCAAGCTTAATGCACCTATTTTTATAAACTATTTGTCAAAACATTTAAAGCTTGCCCGCAAGAGAACGGGGTCACTTATAGGTGGGTAAGTTGACTCGAGTCGATCTCAAGGAACATGCAATCGGAATCTTGAATAGTTTGTTCAATCACAAAGTAACACGAAAACTTGTACAAATTGGGGGTTTGGTTTGTTTTGATTATCTAAGAATTTAAAACGCATGAACATCAGGAAATTGTAACAAATCTAATACTTAAAAACTCAAAAAGAATAACTAGCTTAATCAAAAAGCAATTATCTAAAACGCAATGCAAACAGAATAAATTATCTAAGCATGAACAATATTAAAGCTTAAGAAACCAAACATCAATTAAACTAAATGAAAGATTATGAATTCAAGTATCAAAAGTAACTAAGGTTCGAAACATAAAATAACTCAAGAACAATAATTGAAAAGCTACTACTTAATTGCATAAATTAAACTAAGAAAAAAATTAAAGAGTTTAGAGTACTTATTGAACTAAGGAATGCAGTAAACTCTCCAGCTATTTCAGAGGAAGTGCGTAGACCTTGACCGAAAATCGAGTCACGAACTAACGGTTGGAACTTGGAGCTTGCGACCCTTGATTCTTCGATCTCGATCTATTATTATGTTGTGGGATGTAGAGTTGTGTTGTTTTTGAGCAAAAGGACCGAAAGTAGGGTTGAAGTGGTATTAGGTGTGTCTTGGGATGGATTAAAGAGGGTTTTATATAGTTTTCCCTTTGTTTTGGATCACAAGTTAGGGTATAAACGTATTTTCTGGGCAGGTAACGGTTAGACTTAGCGGTATGAGTTACCGCTAACTGTACCGTTAACCTTGCAGCCACTTCCCAACGTTTACTTTAGCGGTAAGGAGTAACCGTTAAGTTCGCCCCTGACCTTTCTATCACTTCGTAACGGTGTGACTAGCGGCATGAAGATACCGCTAATGTCACCGTTAACTCCCAGTTTATGCTACTCCTTCGCCGGAAGGCTCAATTCTCATCCTCTATTATTTGAACGTCAACCCTTAAGTGCTGAACTCTTCCGGCTACTTAGCTGTAAGATGCAAAACAGAGAATAATCATCTATTTGCATCAATTTAGATCACAATACGGTAAAATAAGCGGGAAGTATAAATATACGGAATTTAGCTTAAACTACCCGACTTATACAAAAAGTGATAAGAAAAACTAATAAAAACAAGGACAAATATGTACTAATCAACTACCCCATGATTATTGGTTTGTTCGTCCTCGAACGAACGATAGTTTCAAAGAATAACAAGAATAAAAATAAGCTCAAGCTAAGAGTCGTGTCGTGCTACATACATAATTTTGAAAATATAGATACAAGTCACGCAACTTCAAATGCTCGACCATTATTACATTGTCGCTCCAAAAGCTAAATCGTGCATCCTCTCAAAAGGAGATATATAGGGGTGTTCACTCAAAAACACTCGAGCATTTATGCATTGGACGTGTATACACTCAAATCATACAAATACATGCGTAATAAACAAGAACCAAAAATCAATCTCTTTTCAATCGCAAATTAAGCGTGTTATCAACAAAGAATCGGAAAAGGTCTTTTCGGGTTGTAATGTAAGGCTCTTTGGACGGGTATCGAATATATAATTCGTGTGGCTAACTCACAATCTAACGTGATCAATAACTCACACAACTAGTCTAATCACGAAGCAATGTGCTTCACCTTGCTCAAAAATAAAACCTCACTAAACACTCATAACGTAGCCTTTAAACATAGGCTATTTCTCAACTCGTAACTCTAACCGACTTTTGCTCGAACCACTTAAACACTATAGAAGCTCATAATATTCTTCTTTTCCAAACACAACTCTTTCCTCTTAAACATTAGGCTTCATAAGAAAATAAACAATAAAACACAAGCCTTATTAGCGCGTAGGCAATTCAACTAGACTCACCATCCTTTTTTTCTTCTTCTTTTTTATTTTCCCCTTATTATAATTTTTTATGGGGTATTTATATGTTTTTTTTTTCTTCTTTTTTTTTTTATTTTCGAATGGTGGTCCTTAATTACAAAATCCATAAATCCCTGATAAAAATTCCAAAACACTAATAACCAATAGAATAACGAACTCCCACCCCACGCTATTAATGTGTTGGTAGGGGTTGACTCAATAAAATCACTCAAGGCTATAGGCATGGATTATTTGGCTATGATTGGCTCATTCAGAATTTATAGTGGCTAAAAATATGTGGATATTGCCGGAATAGGATTTTTTCTGTGCATCAACTACACACGGCGGTTTCAAAGAGATATCAAAACTAAAACTTATTCAAGCACATGCAATGATGATAATCACTCAGGCTTACTCACAGGCTTTTTGCATGAATAAGTTTTGAATTGATGCTGCTTTTAAGGATTTGCAAAATCAATTGCGTCCAAGTACCATTTTACAATATATAAATAATAATTTTTAAAGATTTAATGCACTTATACACGCTCAAAGACAAGAACATCAAATCATACGTAGTCAACTTCGACAGGTAAGCCAGACAAACACAAATTAGCGCGGGAATAGAAATCAATCATGAGAATTTACTAATTATTACAGACCATAAAAATTCAAATTGCACCTAATTTACGAATTACACATAATACTCGACCCTCCCCTTCCCTAAAAATCCGACAATCTTCAAATTTCCACAAGAAGATATTAAACGAGAGAGGGAAAAGGAAACTTCCTAGAAAAAGATCGAGTCTCTCCAATTGAAGTCGTGCAATTGTCCATCGTCTAGAGTCTTGTGATTGAATTTGTCCTTAAAACAAAAACTTCCGAAATACCAAAAATAAAAAATAAACGTAAAATAACAAATAAAAGCAAATAATAAAAAAAAAGTGTTCATAAGCAATAATAAGACACAGAAAATCACTGCCATGGCTCATCAGCAGGCGACGGAGCAGGAGGCCACTGTCCCATGAAACGAGCAAAGTCAGTTGTCATCTTGTTCAACATCTCCCTATTGGCCTCGCTCACCTCTCTACTTCGACAAGCCTCCTCGTGTGCCAACTGGGCCTCCTTATGTGCACGTCGAGCCTCCATAACTTCCATCCTCGTATTCTTGCTCGCCTCTTGGGCCTCTTCGAAGGCAAGTCATGCGTCTGCCTTAGCTTCCTGGGCATCGTACTCAATGCCGGAGAGTCAATCATAAACGTTAGTCTTGAAATGTCTATAATCCGTCAAGTAGGCGTCGAACTCTGGCCGACCCCACTGTGATGACTCCCCAGTCGTACCCATCGTGGGCCTATCTTGCTGCCCAGCATCTTCCTCGTCTATTGTTTGCTCCTCTTCGCGATCTTCATCTTCCTCGTCTTCTTCACTCTCCTTAACATACTCCCACAACTGCGTTACCGGCCGCCTCTCGCCTCTCGGTTTCGCGGGCACTCGAACCATACGCCACTGAAGCGGTAGTGCCTGATAGGGATGGGGGGTGTAGGAGCCTCTCGGTGCATATCCGCACACCTCGGCCAAGCCAGTAATGAAAGTTCCATGTGACAGAGGAACCAATCGCTCTCTACTTATCTTCTTCACATTCTTGAGGTACTTAATGATCACGGGGCAAATTTGGACGAGCTTCCCCTTCTTCATACAATAAAGGGCGTATAGCTCATCCCTGTTCATGAAAGTCAGCTCCTCCTTACCAATCACACACCGGGCCAAGAACCGATACGCGGCGTACAACGCGTTGTCTTTCACCATCGTGAGGGGGAATTGACTCCTCCCCTCATTGTCCGGATACAATCAAAATAGATCCAAATCTATATTTCCAGTGCTCTTTATCAAATCTTAAAGAATCTATAATTTTCAATTCATTCATTATCAATTTCTTGGTAATTATCGAAACTCAATTCCCTCAAAGGGTGGATTTATTTCAGATTCAAGAAATATGTTGGTCAGTGATTCGTACGTTTTTGTCACGAATCTGTAAATAATTAAGTCTTATTTTAGTCTTTTTATTCTCTTTTCCGGGTTAAGACAAGAGCTAAATTGCATCGTTTTGCATCTTCCATCTCTTCACTTAACTTTTCGACTTATTGATCAACAATTGGTCCAAACGAGAATAATTCTGTGATTTTCTCATGCATCTAGAGTGTCCGGAAGATTCGGAGCACGAAGATTGAAGGAAAAGTACTCACAAGTAGCCCACAAGGACATCCACCGATCGGACAACTCATATCTCCGATCGGTGGAACTGTGTACTCGCACACCGACCGGGAGAGCTAGCACACCGAGCGGATCCACAGACAGAAGCTTTTGACCGATCGGACACAATTGTTATGAGCACAGATTTCTGGAAATTTCAGTTACAAAACTGCTGGGATTGCTTTTAAAAAGAAGGGAGGCGACTAGGGTTCCATATTGAGAGTTGAGGGCAGCTCTGGAAGGGAAGTAACAAGGAAAAGGATCACAAAAAAATCTCTCATACCTCTACTATAAACCATTTGATTCCGTGTTAAGGGGTGATCTGCAGCAACCAACGATCGACGTGAAGATTCTGGGATCGTGACAATCCTTTGGATTCAACGCAGCTTTTGGAGTGACTCGTTAATCTTCCTCACTCGTTGAACGTAGTTCAACGATTAGTAATTTCTGAACTCTTAGTCTTGATGTTTTCATAGTTGTTTGATTTTGGATTTGTTTCGATTTGTTCAAAGACATGTTAGTTGAGGTTTCGTTAATCTTTAGTTAAGGAGTTGAATGTATGGAATTGATATAATTAGATTTGGGATCATGTAATCAACAATTGTATTGGATATTCTAAAGACGATTTGTTTTCATATTATTGTGTTTTGAAACATTGTGAATCATTAGTGTTAACGGATTGCTGAATGTGTTCAACCTTTAGGATGGTATAGTGTATGAATTATTAGTCAAAGGCACGCTCCAGATCATTAGTGCGATTAGGAAAGGCTATTATTAGGATTACATCTTTTATTTTTCTCATAATTTGTCGAGAGATTGACATCCCCGAGACAAAAAGAGATCGTTTTTCTTTTATTTGCTTAATTGATGTTTATCCAATTATAAACCCGATGAGTTCGTGTGTTTTAGATAGAATTATGTTATTATAATAATAAACATCGTTAAATCCGATTCCCATTCCTCGAGAGATCGACCCGAGTTGACTCATCAGTCTACAAGTGACCCCGTTCTCTTGCGGGCGAACTAAAACCCTTTCAAAACGTAGATGCGTATTTGTTAACCGGAATTTAATTTTGAAAGGAACATAAAAGTTCGGCTCAAAATTTGGCGCCATTGCCGGGGAATGGCAAAGGTGATAATGATGTTTATTCGTGTTAATGCTTTCATGTCGAGAATTGTATAATGTTTTTGTTTTGCTTCTCGATGCGGTGACCGTTTGTTGTTGATGCAAGGTCGAAGAAGCCTTAGAGGAGAACTGACCCCATTTATCAATAGCATTGAACGTGTGTCGAGACCGAGATAATTATTTCCTTCAATCGAAGGGAATTCCTTCGAATCAAGTTCAACCAACATGGCAGAAAACCTAGCTATTGGAGGACGAGGTGGAATGAATGGTGGACGAGGGAGAGGGAGAAATACCCAAACCCCTCCTCGAGATAATCCATACAGATTGCCAACCGTTGACGATGTGCACGTACAAGAACAAATGGAAAATAACGAGAACGAGGATCCAAGAAATCTACCTCCACTCCAAAACGAGAACTAGGAGAACCAAGCCAAGCAAACGACGGAGAGCATCAACCAAGGAATGATCAGCAAATCATGATGCAACAACCTCCTAGACGATTTCGGAACCGTGAAGAAGCTCGAGCTATAATGCTCGAGCAAATCAGCAGTTTGATGATGTTGGTCATGGTCGGCCCCGACCCCAAAACAACCAACAAAATCACCAAAAGGCACGAGGAGCTCGAACGAGAACGGAACTATAATCAAAATAGGAGGGAAGGACGCCCTTTCAACGCTTGGCAAAGAGAGAACATTCGAAACGATGGATATGAAGACCAAGGGGATTATGAGGATGAGCGTGATCATGGGTATTACGAAGAATTTTACGGCGCACGTACTAATTTCGGAGGAAGAAGAGGGCGCCGATACCCAAATGAACGTCACCAAGGAGACCTCTTATTCCCAACGATTGGATCCTACAGCAGTGCAATAGTCTTAGGCCCCACGGCAAGAGACTATGACTTGAAACCGGGCAACGTCACACAACTTCCTACTTTTCACGGCATGCCCAACGAAGACCCACTAAATTTCATTCGAGAATTTTACCTCATGGTGGGTAAAATCCCGCATCTTGGACTCCATGAGGATCAACTGAGAATGAAATGCTTCCCTACGACTTTGAAAGACAAAGCGAAGCATTGGCTTTTGTCATTACAACCCAATTCCCTGACAATTTGGGAGATGGTGTACAAGAAGTTTGTGAGTAGATTTTATTCTGCCCAAACAACCGCTAAGCTACGAAGGGAGATTACAAACTTCGAGCAAATGGAAGGCGAATCATTCTATGAGGCTTGGGAACGATACAAAGGGCTCTTACAAAAATGCCCACACCACAATAATAGTGCCGAGATGGTGAACAATTATTTCCATGAAGGGCTATTTCCAGTCTACAAACAGCAAGTGGAAGTGAAGGCCGGAGATTTTGGGGAATTGACCGCCACGGAGGCTTGGGATTTATTCGAGCACATGAGTGAAAAATCGCAGCAAACGAGTTTCTGCCCAAGAAAATACAAAGTCCCAACGATCCAAATCGAGGAACTAACTAAGCAAGTCGCACTGCTAACGAGCAAAATGACAGGAGAAGAGGAACCTTCGATACCTCCACCCAAAATGTACGAAAAATGTGGGGCAATGGGACATGAAATGGATACGTGCAATGTGGTGTTTGACGATGAAGAAGAAAGGGAGGTAAACGCCATCCAAAACTATCAACCCAATAACAAGTTTGGGAAGAAGTTTACCGGGCAATATAACTCGAATGCTAATTACGATTCGAAAAACTCGAACTACGTACCCAATTCCAAAACATCGGAACCACGACCTTATCCAAACAAGAGTCAAGGAGAGTCAAGTGGTCAAAACTCCTACCAAACCAAAGGGCAGGGTAGCTATTCTCAACATCCTCCGCAACAATACCTAGCACCTCAGCAATCATACCAACACGCGCCGCAGCCGCAATACCAACAACTCCCTCAACAACAATTTTAGCAAATGCCGCCACAGCAGCAACTGCCACTTCCAAGTAATCCCGATGAAGAACTAAGACTATGGCGTAAACAATTAGAGCATGAGACTCTACGTATCGGGAGGAAACACTTCGTACAATCGAAGAAGGCAAGCGAATGAGGAAGCAATTGCAGAAGTTAGAGATGATGATAGGGCAACTCTCGGCTTCTATGGAAAAAATGGCAAGTGATCCGGGAAAGCTACCGAGCCAACCCGAACAATCAATGGCAGTGCATGTGCTACGTAGTGGAAAGGAGGTTGACAATGGAATACAAGAAACCGAGAGAGAAAACACCGGTAACAAGCAAATGATGGATGACAGAGACGAACAAGAGCCAAGTCTAAATGGTGAGGAAGGAACAGTGGGTAAGATTCATAAATCAAGTAACCCATATGTTCCAGGATCATTGACGGGAACTTTCCAACCAAAACGGGCCGAAGCAAATCAGAAAAACACAGCCAAGGACCTAACCGGTCGGACTGAGACATCGACCGATCGGTCTGGATTCCAGAAGGTTTTGACCGACCGGACAGACCAAGAGTCCGACCGGAGTAGAAGACAGGAGGTTTCTACCGACCAGACACCCAGGAACGACCGGTCGGACAAGAAGGCTGAGGAGGAGCAAAGGCCGCAACGAGTCATAAGGGACGCTGTTCCATTTCCGAACCGTCTTAAACCAGCAAAAGAGAGCAAAAAGTTCATGGGACTTTACAATATGCTGAAAGATGTGAACGTGAACCTCCCGATACTTGACGTGATCAAAGCAATGCCTGCCTACATCAAATTCTTCAAAGAACTTGCCTCCAAAGAGCAGAAAATGGAGGGGAATGAACGAGTCATACTATCCAAGGAGGTGAGCACAATTTTTCAACATACATTACCACCCAAAGCAAAAGATCCTGGGAGTTTCTGCATTACAATAACCCTTGGAAATGGTCAAAAGGCCCGTGGAATGCTCGATCTTGGAGCAGGGATCAATTTGATGCCCTACGCTCTGTATAAGCAATACAACCTTGGAGGAATGAAGCCAACAAGTTTAAGGCTTCAATTAGCGGATCGTTCATTAAGGTATCCTTTGGGAGTGGTTGAGGACGTCTTAGTGGAGGTTGGATCATTGATAGTCCCCGTGGACTTTGTTATTTTGGACGTTGGAGAAGTAGATAACACAAGCAAGGAGCACACCATCCTCTTGGGGAGACCCTTTATGGCAACATCGCACACTTTGATTGATGTTGGGCGGGGAAAAATGACACTCTCCGTGCTAGGAGAGTCAGTGACGTTCTCACTCAAGGATATTCAGAAATTCCCTTCACCCATGATTGGTCCCGATTGTTCCTACCTTGATTTAGTGGACCAATGCGTGAGCGAATTATTTGGTGTTTTGCCGATTCAGAACATTGATGTCGAGGACGACGGCTTTGATTCAAACGCGGAGGGGGTGATCACTCTTTTCGAGGTTAACGAAGCACCCGTGGTCAAGCCAATCATTGAATCTACCTAGGAGCCGAAATTGGAACTTAAACCGCTCCCAAGTCATCTCAAGTACGTGTTTCTTGAAGATAACGAGAGGAAGCCCGTAATTATATTTGCGGAATTGGAAGAACATGAAGAAAGAGAGCTTATTGATGTTCTTAAAAAGTACAAGCAAGCAATAGGATGGAGTATTGGTGATATCAAGGGGATAAATCCGGTCACGTGCATGCACCGGATCGATCTTGAAGAAGGAGCAAAACCGATACGAGAAGGACAGCGATGTCTAAACCCTACGCTTAAGGAGGTGGTCAAGAAGGAGATTTAAAATTAATCGAAGAGGGAATCATTTATGCCGTTTATGATAGAGAGTGGGTTAGTCCGGTACACGTTGTTCTAAAGAAGGGAGGCATCATGATCGTGGAAAATGAAAAGGGAGAAATCGTCCCAATACGCTTAACCACCGGGTGGCGGATGTGCATTGACTACCGAAAGCTCAATGCAGCGACGAGGAAGGACCATTTTCCACTCCCATTCATGGACCAATTACTTGACAAGCTAGCAGGGCAGGAGTATTATTGTTTTCTAGACGGACTTTCCGGCTACTATCAAATAGCTATTGCACCGGAAGATCAGAAAAAGACCACATTCACGTGCCCGTTTGGCAAGTTTGCTTATCAGAGAATGCCCTTTGGATTGTGCAATGCCCCGGCTACCTTTCAAAGATGCATGATCTCTATTTTCACCGAATTCATTGACGATTTTCTCGAAGTCTTTATGGACAACTTATCGGTATTTGGCTCTTCTTTTTCTCATTGCTTAAAAAACTTAACAAAGGTGCTTGAGCGCTGTGTTGAATCTTACTTGACCTTGAGTTGGGAGAAGTCGAACTTCATGGTGAAAAGTGGGATTGTTTTGGGACATGTGGTGTCGAGAAAAAGGATTAGAAGTCGACAAAGCAAAGATTAACATCATTGAAACCCTTCCGCCCCCGAAAGATGTGAAAGGAGTTCGAAGCTTTTTGGGACACGCGGGCTTTTACAGACATTTCATCAAGGACTTTTCAAAGATTTGCCGCCCGTTATGTAGATTGCTTGGGAAGGATGTGCCTTTCGAATTCAATGACGAATGTCTTGAGGCATTTAATATTTTGAAAGAGAAATTGACACAAGCACCAGTTGTTGTTGCACCAGATTGGTCTCTTCCTTTTGAGATAATGTGTGACGTGTCGAACGAGGCAGTTGGAGCAGTTTTGGGCCAACGAGTGGATAAAATGCTGAGGGTTGTTTACTATGCCAGCTACATGTTGAATAGCGCCCAACGCAACTACACCACTACGGAACGAGATCTATTCGCGGTTGTATTCTCTTTGGATAAATTCTGCTCTTACATCGTCGGCTCCAAAGTCATCGTGCACACTGATCACGCAGTACTCTGTCATCTGTTCGCTAAAATGCAAAGCAAGCCTAGGTTGATTCGTTGGATTCTTCTCTTACAAGAATTCGACGTCGAAATCAAGGATAGGAAAGGGAGCAAAAATGTAGCTGCCGATCACCTCTCCCGTATGCTAGTGGAAGGAGAGCCAAGTAAAATCGGGTGTGTGGATGATGTGTTCCCTTATGAAAATGCAAACGCCGTTGACGAAATCAATGAATCGTGGTATGCCGATTTTGTGAATTTCCTTGCTTGTAATATTATCCCTAACCATCTTTCTCGCAAGAAAGAAAGATATTTTCGTTCAAATGCAGAAGTTTCTTTTGGGACAATACTTATCTCTACAAGCGTTGCAAGGATAGGCTTTTTCGGAGATGCATACCGGATGAAGAGAAGATTGGAGTGCTGCGATTTTGCCACGACGAGGGTGGACACTTCGGAAGCCAAAAAACGGCCTTCAAAGTTCTCAAAGCCCGATTTTATTGGCCGTCACTTTTCGCCGACGCACACCAATTTTGCAAAACATGTGACAAATGTCAACGTTCAAGAACGATTGGAAGGAAGGATGAAATGCCCTTAAAACCCAATCAAGTGATTGAAATATTTGACATATGGGGCATAGATTTCATGGGACCTTTTCCGAAGAGTGGAGAATACGAGTACATACTCGTAGGAGTCGATTACATATCAAAATGGGTAGAGGCAATTCCCACGAGGAAAGCTAACTCCGAGGTCGTCCTCAAATTCATCCAAGAAAACATCTTTAGCCGTTTCGGGATGCCAAGAGCGATCATAAGCGATGGGGATAGCCACTTCTGCAACAGAGCCTTTAATCGACTACTGAGCAAGTATGGGGTGCGTCACAAAGTGGCAACCCCTTTTCATCCTCAAACCTCTGGTCAAGTAGAGACAAGCAACCGGAAAATCAAGGGGATCTTGGAGAAAACTGTGAAGCCGAACCGTAAGGACTGGGCAGCAAAGCTAATTGATGCATTGTGGGCTTACCGTATAGCCTATAAAATGGTGTTGGGCATGAGCCCATTTCGATTGATCTATGGGAAAGCATGCCACCTTCCATTCGAATTGGAGCGTCGAGCGGAGTGGGGGATTCGAACATTGAACCTTGATTTGAATGAGGCCGGAGCATATAGGAAGCTTGATCTAAGCGAATTAGAGGAGATTCGCAACGACTCGTACGAGACGGCATGGGCTAAAAAATGGAAAATGAAGGAAGCACACGACAAGAAACTTGTCCACAAAGGTTTGGAAGTCGGTAAACTAGTCTTGCTTTTAACTCTCGCTTCAAACTCTTTCCAGGAAAGTTGAGATCAAAATGGAGCGGTCCATTCTTGATTACCGACATAAATGAATTCGGCGTCGTGACCTTGTTTGATGAAAAAAGTAACTCCACTTTCCAAGTCAATGGCCATCGTGTGAAAATGTATCATGGGGGACCTATTTCGCAGCAAGATTACAAAGTGTTAGTGATCAATGACCCCCCTCGAGAGAGTTGAAGCACGACTGAGGTATCGTCATGCATAAGACGTTAAACGTTCCACTTCTTGGGAGGTAACCCAAGCTCTTTTTTTTATATATATATCTTTTCTTTATTTGTTGGGTAGAGTATTTGACAGGACTCCTGCTAGTTCAAAGCAAATTTCCCTAGAATACCGGTCGGACACCTACTGGTAACCGATCGGAATGTTCCAAGACAAGGAGACCGATCGGTATGATGATGACACCGATCGGATGGTACGTCTTGGAGATATTTAGGGAAACAATGACAAGGGTTGGTAAGATACTCTGACAGTATCTTCTGAGGTATGAGGGATCTTTAATTCGGGGGGATTTATTTGATTGTGTCTTTACAAAATAAAAGAGTATATTCTCTTTCCTTCTTTCTCGATCTTCCTTGATACTGGAAATCCTTCACCCGTACCTTCAAACCCTATATAAACTCACCCCCTATAACTTTTATTCCACACCACAATACCTTCTCCTCTTCAATATTAACAAGTGTCCGACATCGCCAAATAACATGAACCACCACAACAACCTTACTCATGGGTGGGTGTCAAGAAGAACGCTTGAGGACACGATCGACAAACTCGAAGAAGAGGCGAATGATTATCGACAGCAAATCCACAAGCTCCAAGCTAACCTCAATGAATCCCTCTTTGAAGAAGTCGATTTGACTAAAACCATCGAGCGTCTCCACGGCATCCTAGATGATGCCGATGCTGAGATAATGCGGCTCAAACGAAAAATAATTGAGCTTGAGGAAGATGTGAGGGATTTGTATGACTTGGCCTATAGGGATGTTCCGTCACCTAAGTAGTCCTTTAGACTATTATCCGTGAGGGTTTGGTTCATGAATTAATGATGTTTTGGG
>BMAC01000133.1:105975-118919 GCA_014905375.1 Phtheirospermum japonicum
TGGAGCTTGGATTGTTTGAATTCAGCTTGAATTTGGTTAAGTTTTTGAGGGGCACGCCAAGTGTTCGAGAAAATCCCTGAGTGAACTCCGTGGTAGTTTTTGAGTTTTACTTTCCGCTATGGCTCTCGGTAAGCGACCAAAACATGGACGAACCTCGGACACAGGTCCGATCAACACCCGAGGTGATCTAGCTCCCTTAAACCTCAAAGATGAACGTGAGGTTACTCTATACCAATCCCTCGTCAAATGAGATGTATATCACCCCCATTTCATTGATATCGAATTTTGGGAGGAACAAGCCAACGCGGGGGATAAAACGGCGGTCTAATTTATCCACGGCTTAAACGCGCTCCAACTCACTAAGTGGGCTGGTGTCAGCCAACCGGGGTTTCGCACCCTCATGCTCGAGTTTTTCACAACATTTCAATCACTAGCCAATGGGAGTTTCGAATGTCATTTCTGGAACCAAACATTCCGCACTACGCTCGGTGATCTCAAGGAAATTTTTGGGGTTGATGGCGAGAAAAGCCCAAGGCCAGGATTTGAACTCGACGATTAAAATAAGAATAATTGGTGGACCAAACTCTCAGGAGAACCACTGGAACCCGGTTGCCGTTTTAATTCAACATTCTTGTAATCTAATGCCGTCTACCTCACCTACAAGTTCTTCATGAAAGTGTTCTTAGGCAAGGAGGACGCTACGAGAATTTCAGCCACTGAGTTGAAAGAACTATGGATTGCGTACCATCGAGGCAACGCACGGATTTACCTACTTTTAATCGCTGCGGTCGAAAACGTCCAACAAGTCCGAGATAAGAAAACGGCAAAACTCACTCTCGGAGCCTTTATCACGGAACTCACCCGCCACCACGGTTGTGAACCATATGATGAGGACATCGTTTACCCGAGTGTGGCGATAATGGTAGAGAGCCGCATGATTGAGGGGCGAAGCGTCTCTATTCCAACCTTCTTGATGAACGGGGATAAAGAGCGATTTGAAAAGGTCGAGGATTCCATTATAGATGAGGAGGACGAGGAGGACGACAAAACTGACGAGTATGAGAATGACGGAGGTAATGGAGAGAATGAGGGGGAGCAAAACATGAACGAGGGCAATAGAGGAAATGGGAATACCGATTCCCGTGCTTACGAGCAAGATGAATATGGAGGTGGCATCTATTTCTCTGACGAATAGTGGCAGCAACAGCAAGACTTCCAAGCCCGTATGATTGCTCAAATGGGGGAATTACGCATCCACCAAGAGGAGCATGCAAGGAACACTCGCCAGGACGCTTTGGCCGCACGGGAGGAAGCTCGAGAGGAGGCTCGTTATTTCCGGAGCACGTTGACAAACTTGGGCAATAGTTGGGAGGAAACTTCTCAGCATCTTGCTCGATTATCCAGAAGCGTTGAGGCTAATCATGGCTACCTCGTCGCGATCGACAAACGTCTCTCTCGTCTCGAGCACCGCTATCCACCTCCACCTACGGACAACATGGACCAGTAGGCGGGCCCATACCCCAGTTGTATCACAACTCTTTCCTTTCCTTTTTATCGCTTTTTAGGATATTTATTCGGATTTTTGTAATATTATTTTCCTTTTCTGTTTGCATGTGATGACTATATTTACTCTGGGCTACTTACTTTGCATGCATTGGTTTTATGCGTTTTCGTAATTCCTCTATTCATATTCATATGTTAGCAACCAGGAGATTGCTTGTTCTTTCAAAATGGGGGAGGCTGGCAGTCCGATCGGTGATCCAAGTTTGACCGATCGGTCAAAACCTTCTGGAATTTTGACTGATCGGTCCACTACACACACCGATCAGACATAGCACTGATTTGTACATATTTGTATGTGATTTTCGTGTGTTTTTGCATCGTGTGTTGTGTGCTTTTATGTATTTTAGGTTATCTTTTTATCGTTTTTCTTCCTTTTAATGTTTCTCATCTCGTTTGGTGTTTAATGTCTTTTTACTTTATTTTGTATGAAATAATCTAATTTTGTTTAATGTTAATATCTCAGCTCAAAATGAGGAAAACGAGACGAGCGACGAGCCGAAGTCATGCAAGTGCGTCGACTGACGCATCGTCGACGCAAATGCTCTGAAGCGTCGATCCTAGGCCCGTCAGTCGACGTACTGCCTGGTCGACGCGTGCAGCCTTGCTCGCATCGAATGACGCACCGACGACGCAAACGTTCTGAAACGTCGATCTTAACCCCATCAGTTGACGCACTGCCTGGTCGACGCGTGCAGCCTGGCTCGCGTCGACTGACGCACCGTCGACGCACCATCGACGCTCCGGCAGTTTGAGCGGTTATTTTCGAAATTCTATATAAAGCCGGTGGTTTCTTCGTTTTTGAGGGGCTGGGACGAGGGGGAAAGGTCCAGAATGATACAGAGCACCCTCGGTTCATGCCACCCTTCCATTCAAGCAAGATTAGAGTTAGATAATTCGTAGTTTCATCGATTTCTACGCCGTCCAACGTTCAAGGCCGTTTATCGCCACTGAGGATCGTTCGATGGCTGATGCTTTCTATAGATTATAGGTTTTTCTGCACCTTTTATTTGCTTTGTGTATTTGACTTCAATGACCTTTGTTTTGATGTTATATATGCACTTTAAGTTTCGTTAATTTAGTCATTTTCCTTTTACCATTTTTCCTAGTTGGTAATTTATGTTAATTTGGTTGAGTAGTTTAGTTGTTATTATTCGTTAGATTAGTTGTTCGTTTTTACCGTTCGATGTTTAATGCTTATTTGCTTGCGTTAATATTATGGAGTTGATCATGATGATGTTTATGCTTGGTGGCTAAGTTTATGATGATCATGATGATATTCATGCTTTGCGTTGTTATTATGAAGTTGATCATGATGATGTTTGTTTTCGGATAAGTTTGTCGGTCTAGTGTACCTATGGTCGTTTTGAACAATCGGGATTGACAACCCCGATCGTGGAGACGATTTTGGCACACTAGACCCTCGTTTTCATAATCATTTTTTTAAGTCTTTTTATTTCATTGCTCGTAGATGTTAGAAAACTTCAAACCTTATTTGATCATGTGTTTATTTTAGTTTACTTCAGTTTATATTTTCGTTTTCTATGTATGTAAAATCGAGCACCGGAATAGTTTCCGATTAGTCTTCCTTGTGATTCGACTCGAGTCAACTTATCGCCTACAATAGCTCCGTTCTCTTGCGGACGAGCTTTTCATTATTTTAAATGCGAAAAAGTTCGATTCAAAAATTGGCGCCGTTGCCGGGGAAGTCTAAAGGCTACGATTTTTGGTGTTTGCTTTTAATTGTTTATTTGTGATAGTGTTTGTTGTTGAATTTTGTTTTTGTTTATTTTTGTAAATTTTGGTGCGTTTAATCTCGGTTTTTGAGTGTTGTGCTTTGTAGCCTCATTTTTGAAGACTCGAGATTTTAGATTGAAGATGGCGGATTCGCCATATGATGACTTATACACTCTACCTTTCGATCAAAAAGATGTTTTGCCCAATGTCTGACTGGCGTGGGTTTCGACCGGCAATTCCTTTGAGCTTTGCAATGCGGGAGTATGATCTTTATGAATTTTACCTCGAGCAACTCCCGATTTTTCATGGATTTTCGAGTGAAGACCTGCTCCATTTTATTCGAGAGTACGAAGCTATAACCAGCACATTCCCTCTTTTCGGACTTACATGGGATCAAGTGATGATGCGGCTTTTCATGTTCACATTGAAGGATCGGGCAAGTGAATGGTTGGCTACTTTAGAGCCTGATTCTTTGATAACATGGTATGAAGTAGTGGATCAGTTCATGGGGTCGTTCTACTGGTTTGAATGGGTCCCACCTTCGATTTCTTACAATTCGAGCTTAAATGATCCATATAGTTCACTTAATCACTTTGATCAACTACAAAGTTCCTAGTGCCCAACATTTAATGAAAATTCTTATAACCCGGGTTTGGAACCTTTTCCCACGGGATATGATTCCTATGCTCTACCCGATTCTGATTCTTCGAGCTACGAACCGTTTCCTCTTTTTACATCAAATTCTTATGTTTCGAGTTTCGAGTGATTTTTTCCCAAAACCACATATCACGATTCGAGATATAATGACCCGTGTGCTCCTTGCGAATCATATTCTTATACTCCGAGCTATGATTGTTATACTTTGTCTCATTCGTGCATTACTGATCATGAAACTCGAGTTGAGGTAAATCAACCTCATTTTGACGAGGTGAAGTTATTTGATGTGGTAGAGCCTACCGTGGATGTTTGTTCGGAGGAGTTTTGTAAGACGGCTAAGATTGACGAGTTGGTTGAGATCCGCCCCTTTGTGATATCTGATGACATTGCGGATAAAAGTGTGGGGGTGTTGCCGTTGGAGTGCCCGGTATATATTGGAGATTCGAGTCTCCCTACTCTTGGTGAAGAAGGTGGAGTTATGATGCTGATTTTGGAGGAGAATGAGACTATTGAGTCGTGTTTTGCACCACCCGAAGCTTTGTTGAAATCTGATTTTGAGGTGGTAGATGAGATAGTCGAGAAGGTGCCCGATCACCCCATGCCGCAATTTTGGTTTGATATATTCGAGGTGATCGATTACTCGCGTTTCCGACCTCCGAAGCTAGTTGGAGTGTTCGGCATCTCGGGACATGCTTTTTATGCCCGCCTTGGTGATTATCATCACCAAATCTTGCTCTTGGAGAATACCAAGGCGTGGCACGACCGTCATCTATTTCTGGATACAAGATGACAATGACCGTGGAATTTGTCAAGCTAAAGACGTTAAATAAAGCGCTTCTTGGGAGGCAACCCAAGTCTTTTAACTTTATTTGCTTTTGTGTGTTTTTTGTTTCTTTTCGTTTTAGGTTCCTCTTGGCGTTGAAGCCCGTTGAATGGTCTTGGATGCTCGACTCATTATCACAAGTACGATTTCAGGGATGTATCTCTCTTTCTCTTTCTTTTACCATACCTTGCTTAATTTTTCATTTTATACAATGTGGACATTGTATGGTTTAAGTGTGGGGGGGTTTGTCCTTGGTTGGTTAGTAAATTTTTGTATGCTTGCTTGTGGCTGATTGAGTTGTGTGTATTGATATTGACTGGAACCTTGACGAAGTGACGTGGTTAGATGCTTTGGTTAGGATATTTAGACTTCCGTTCGAACAATAGTGTAATTGTGGGGAATGAAGTGTAAATAATCTATGAAGTGTCTTGTCCCTTGTTTTATTCATGTTTCGTTCTTAAGAGTCGAATACTCTCTACTAGCCCCGTTTTCCAATACCCTCTATAGGATTTTATGAAAATTTTTTTTTTTATTTTATTTTGGAGACGTTAAAACTCCACGTGCAAAGTTGAAAGATATTATCAGTTGCACTTAGCAACGTAAGGTTGGATTCAATGAACTCTCGTTTGTGATTAATGTAAATTATGCTCGTTTTGTACCTCATCTTTATGGGTACTTATAAAAAAAAGAAAAATAAAAAATAAAAATAAAAAAAAAAGAAAAATAAAAAGAAAGAAATAAACGAAAAAAAAAACGAGAAAGGAAAAAAATAAGTACAAGAAGAAAAATCCTTGTACAAGTTAAGCTCTGTTTTTGTTTTTCGTAGATTGTTTTGTTAAAGAGGGTATAGATGACTTGGCTAGTCGGGTGACGACTTGGCGGTTTGAGCAGGGATAGACTTTGGCCGAGACATGGATGGGTGACGTACATGGAGGTCAACTCGTTACTTTTAGGTGTTCGAAAGCTAGTCTAAATCTCTTATCTCAACGTTATCGTGTCGTCCTTTTAGTTGAGTTTTCAGTAGATCTAATGCATTAACTTCTTGAATCATATGGATGCATTAGTAATTAAGTCATCAGGTAATTAGCTTTTCCTTGTCTACGTCTAGATTAGATTTTGCTTGAGGACAAGCAAAAAGCGAAGTTTGGGGGAATTGATTTGTACATATTTGTRTGTGATTTTCGTGTGTTTTTGCATCGTGTGTTGTGTGCTTTTATGTGTTTTAGGTTTATCTTTTTATCGTTTTTCTTCCTTTTAATGTTTTTCGTCTCGTTTGGTGTTTAATGTGTTTTTACTTTATTTTGTATGAAATAACCTAATTTTGTTTAATGTTAATATCTCTGCTCAAAACGAGGAAAACGGGACGAGCAACGAGCCGAAGTCATGCAGGTGCGTCGACTGACGCACTGTCGACGCTACGCCGGCGTCGACTGACGCACCGTCGACGTAAACGCTCTGAAGCGTCGATCCTAGGCCCGTCAGTCGACGCACTGCCTGGTCGACGCGTGCAGCCTGGCTTGCGTCGACTGACGCACCGTCGACGCAAACGTTTTGAAGCGTCGATCTTAACCCCGTCAGTCGACGCACTACCTGGTCGACGCGTGCAGCCTGGCTCGCATCGACTGACGCACCGTCGACGCACCGGCAGTTTGAGTGGTTATTTTCGAAATTCTATATAGAGCCAGTGGTTTCTTCGTTTTTGAGGGGCTGGGACGAGAGGGAAAGGTCCAGGATGATACAGAGCACCCTTGGTTCATGCCACCCTTCCATTCAAGCAAGATTAGAGTTAGATAATTCGTAGTTTCGCCGATTTCTACGTCGTCCGACGTTCAAGGTCGTTTATCGCCGCTGAGGATCGTTCGATGGCTGATGCTTTCTATAGATTATAGATTTTTCTGCACCTTTTATTTGCTTTGTGTATTTGGCTTCAATGACCTTTTTTTTGATGTTATTATGCACTTTAAGTTTCATTAATTTAGTCATTTTCCTTTTATCGTTTTTTCCTAGTTGTTAATTTATTTTTATTGCTTTAGTAGTTAGTTGTTAGTTCTCGTAAGATTAGATGAATGATTATATTAATTTAGTTTTGTATTTCTTTTATTATCGATTGTGATCATGCTTGCGTTGCATTTATGATTTGATTATGATCATGCTTGTTATCTAGATTTATTGTTCTAGTGTGCTTTGGGTCGTGTAGAACCATCGGGATTGACAACCCCGATTGTGGAGACGATTCCGGCACACTAGACCCTCGCTTTTATAAATTATTTTTAAAAGCTTTGTATTTTATTGCTCGTAGATGTTAGAACACCTCAAACTTTATTTGATCGAGTGTTTAGTATAGTTTAGTTTAGTTTTTATTTTCCGTTTCTACGTACGTAAAATCGAACACCGGAATAGTTTCCGATTAGTCTTCCTTGTGATTCGACTCGAGTCAACTTATCGCATACAACAGCTCCGTTCTTTTGCGGACGAGCTTTTCATTATTTTTAAATGCGAAAAAGTTTGATTCAAGCACTGCTGACCGTTTTTAAACTTTTAGAGTCTATGCATGTTAAATTGAACGTTTCCTTAGTAATTTAGTCACAAATCCGTAAAATAACATCGGTCAACCATTTACGTCAATCTGTGTTGATTAATTACCCATGATTACTTGTGTTTGTATTTGCATGCCTGTCGAAATCATTTGTTAAGTAATAAGATAATCGGAGTTTTTTGAGCTTGCTTAGTGCTAAATTTTCAAAACCTACTTATATATATTTTAAAATAACATTTAGTCGTTAGCCATTTTGCAAAGCCTGTTTAAACTCGATCACCTTGTTTCCAAAAGTTTGAATAAAACCTTAGTAAGGAGCCTTGTGTGTTTATCAACATTTCATGCCTTGATTTGATAAGTGTTTTGAGAAGTCTCTAAAGTCGCATGTGTACAATTGGTTTTGGAAATGACGATAGGCACATATAAAACCCGATTCCGGCTATATTCAAAAATAAAAACCACTATAAAATCCTAATGAGCCCCTTTGAGCCTTTATTCCTTCTCTTTGTTAGCCATGAGCATAATTGAAGCTCTTATTTCGTTTAAGTTTGTGAGATGAGAGTTTTATTTTTCATTGGTTAATGAGATATGACAAATGTAGGGTGGTAATTAGTGGATACTATTATTAAAAAAAAAAAAGGAAATTAAGGGTGCTTAGTTTCATAAGAGCATCAAGATGTTAAAAATAAAGCCTATTTATAAAGGCAAATATTCGGGTCTTGGGTTAGGAATAGCCTTAGCTATAAAAGGCTAAAATAATGGTATATGGTTGTTTTGGGGGGAATGAGGAGCAAGCTTTGCTCTATGCTTAAAATGTGGATTGAGTGAGTTATTGATTGCGTTTGTTCGCAATTTAGCCACACATCTTTATATATGGCATACCTTATCAAAGAGCCTACATTACAACCCTAAAAAGTCCTAATCCGATCCTTGATTAAATGTGCACATATATGCGATGTACGAGTTTTTAATTTTCACGAGTCGTTGAATGCATGTTTATGTTGATCCGAGCATATACACTTACCTTTTGAAAAACACGAGCGAATGAGTGCACCATTATATATTTCTCTTTTGTGAGGACGCATTCTTTTGATTTCAAGGTGAAAAGGTAACACGAGCTCAGCTTAAAAGTTTTCGACAAAAGTGTTTATAATTGCAAAACTAAACTATATATGCACAACATGACTCTAAGCTCTTACTATCATCGCTTCTCTTGATTTTGATTCATTCGTTTGTTCGAGGACGAACAAACCAATTAAGCACGGGGTGGTTGATTCGTACGTTTTTGTCACGAATCTGTGAATAATTGAGTCTTATTTTATTCTTTTTATTCTCTTTTCCGGGTTAAGACTAGAGCTAAATTGCTTCGTTTTGCATCTTCCATCTCTTCACTTAAATTTTCGACTTATTGATCGACAATTGGTCCAAACGAGAATAATTCTGTGATTTTCTCATGCAGCTAGAGTGTCTGGAAGATTCGGAGCACGAAGATTGAAGGAAAAACACTCACAAGTAGCCCACAAGGACATCCACCGATCGGACAACTCATATCTCCGATCGGTGGAACTGTGTACTCGCACACTGACCGGGAGAGCTAGCACACCGAGCGGATCCACAGACCAAAGCTTTTGTCCGATCGGACGAGACATATGACCGATCGGACAAAAACGTTATGAGCACAGATTTCTGGAAATTTCAGTTACAAAACGGCTAGGATTGCTTTTAAAAAGAAAGGAGGCGACTAGGGTTCCATATTGAGAGTTGAGGGCAGCTCTGGAAGGGAAGTAACAAGAAAAAGGATCACAAAAAAATCTCTCATACCTCTACTATAAACCGTTTGATTCCGTGTTAAGGGGTGATCTGCATCAACCAACGATCGACGTGAAGATTCCGGGATCGTGACAATCCTTTGGATTCAACGCAGCTTTCGGAGTGACTCGTTAATCTTCCTCACTCGTTGAACGTAGTTCAACGATTAGTAATTTCTGAACTCTTAGTCTTGATGTTTTCATAGTTGTTTGATTTCGGATTTGTTTCGATTTGTTTAAAGACATGTTAGTTGAAGATTCGTTAATCTTTAGTTAAGGAGTTGAATGTATGGAATTGATATAATTAGATTTGGGATCATGGAATGAACAATTGTATTGGATATTCTAAAGACGATTTGTTTTCATATTATTGTGTTTTGAAACATTGTGAATCGTTAGTGTTAACGGATTGCTGAATGTGTTCAACCATTAGGATGGTATAGTATATGAATTATTAGTCAAAGGCACATTTAAGATCATTAGTGCGATTAGGAAAGGCTATTATTAGGGGAAATGACTACGGTGCCTTCACGGTACCATGCCTCCCACCCCACGTGCATTTACATCCATCCATCTTTTAATATTTATAACTTTAATTGATCCAACGTTTGATAATAGGTGAGAAAAGGTGAGGAATGGTACCTTCACGGCACCGTAGAACATCCCATTATTAGGATTACATCTTTTACTTTTCTCATAATTTGTCGAGAGATTGACATCCTCGAGACAAAAAGAGATCGTTTTTCTTTTATTTGCCTAATTGATGTTTATCCAATTATCAACCCGATGAGTTCGTGTATTTTAGATAGAATTGTGTTATTATAATAATAAATATCGTTAAATTCGATTCCTATTTCTCGAGAGATCGACCCGAGTTGACTCATCAGTCTACAAGTGACCCCATTCTCTTGCGGGCGAACTAAAACCCTTTCAAAACGTAGACGCGTATTTGTTAACCGGAATTTAATTTTGAAAGGAATATAAAAGTTCGGCTCAGTCAGCTTTTGGTAATTAAGATTGCGATTGTTATTTTATGTGAATTTTGTGTGTTTATTCTAACGAGATTTTCCATGAGTTTATTTGGACTGTTCACCACACTCTCGAATATCATCACTGACCGTCGAGTGGCTGCCTGCCGAACCGTGAGGAGCTGCTGTGTAAGGATAACTCGGTCCAAAAGATGATTTTGGAGACCCACACTTTGGATAATGAGCCTAATTATCTAACGGGATAATGCATTACCCGTCGGGTTATGAGGCGGTTAATCATCATTAGGATGACCTAATTTAGGAACCAAATGTGATTAAGAGGAAGGTTAAGCATAATAATAATAATAAATCCTTCGATTTTCGGGTTTCAGCCGGGTTATAATAATATCCCATCTGCTTATACTAATGGCAAGGACAAATGGGATATTAGTAATTTCGCCTCGCAATCCAGCTTATGTGCCATTTTGGATGAGTTCTTCAGCAAATTTTTGAAAACTTTACAGGATGTTGTAATATAATAATTTTTAATTTTTGTGTGATTGATATATTTTTTTTTTTGGTTAAATTACCAATTTAATCTGCTCTTAATTAAAGTTTGTTTAATGATATATTATACTATCTTATCCATATTAGTGCAATATATATCTCAATGACAGCCTTGACTTTGGTTGACTAGGTTCATGTCCCATGGTCCTAGGGTAAAATTGACAGTCACGGCTTGCTATGGACTGATTTATAAGTTGTCTTTATCAGTACATTTGATAATACTTCTGAATGTGATGCAGGTCATATGTATGTAGCCTTAGAGATAAGTAATAAATTAGCATATGGTGTTATATTTCAGAATAAGAAAGCAGTCAAGTTTCACATTATAACATCGATATCATGGTAAGGTTAAAATGGTAGTTATAAATGATACATAATCTTGAGGGAAAATAGTGTTTTGTTATTTTAATCTCAAAAGTTGGATCATTTGGAAATAGTGTAATTTATGAGGAGAACTACTATTGTTGCACTGTGTGTTTTGGAAACTGTACATTTTTGGTTGGGGAAAAATGGGTCCTTTTTGTTTAGGGAATTTCAAAATCCCCTAAATGATAGTTTTTACAATCTTTTGCAGGTATCCATGAAGTAAGTGTCATAGCTTGGAAGTAAAGCTACTGGACTTATGATTTTGTAACAATATTAGCATCTGGATGGGGAAGCTGCTTTTTACTTCAGATGTTCATGCAAAGTTGGCAATCTAATTAATGTGGTTTTTTTCTGGTGCAGGAAATGTTGAAGGATGTAGTTAGAACTAAGACGTACCAAAATGTCATTTACAAAAACCCCTTCCTTTTCAAAGATAAAATAGTCCTTGATGTGGGCGCTGGGACAGGAATCCTCTCACTCTTTTGTGCTAAAGTTGGGGCTAAACATGTTTATGCGGTACGGAGCCAGCCATTTTGTTATTTTCTCCTTTTTTATAAGGACGTGCAATTCCATTTTTTTGTTTACCTATATGTCATTGTAATTCATTGCTTTGTGCATTGTTATTCAATATTGTAGTAATAGACTTTAAATGTGCGAGTTATGCGATCTGCCTCAGAAATAAGCTATAATATCTCATCGACCCATCTAAATCAAGATTTGTTTTCTTTAATATGTTTATTAGTGAATGATACCCAAAGAATTGTATGTTTATTTTGATAATGAGGATGATTCATGACATGCTTATAACATTAATGTTATGTAATTTGTAATTGTTGATGTCATGATATAATGTGTTTGTCTAAAATGTGTGTTATTTGAACTTTCATTGGTTAACACCAAAATTCGATAAATCCATGAGCTGCACATGTTTTAGCTATAGTTTTTGAATGTAATATCTGATTAGTTCATTCATGTCGCAGGTTGAATGTTCCAGCATGGCCGATACAGCTTAGGAGACTCTCTCTTCTTCGTGAATCTTTTTATATTTTTGTAATTGCACCTGTAATTTTATTTTCTTATGTTTTTTTTTTTTATTAAAAGAGGGTTGATGTCATTGAATTATTCTAAATCACATGTCAACTGAATTATTTGAAATAGAATGTATGTCTCCAGAATATGTAGTCAAAAGTTGGATGGTTATAAATATATTTAATTGCTTTAAAAAAGTGTTCTTTCAATTTGGTTTTCCTTTTATATAGACCAGTTGTTGATTTTCATCATATTTGTATAGTAAGATTTTATGGCTTATGTTTTATGATTCGATTCACTTACAAATATATCGTGAATCTCATTCTAAAGTTTCTCAATGATACCAAAGTTGAGTCACACACCAAATTTACATACAAGGATATATTAATCACTTGTGTATTTACCATTTTGAATTTGTTCTTAGAAAATAAGAGTAGATTGAGATGGTTTAACCAATTGGATCAAAGAACTAACAAAGGTCTTTTAGCAAAGAATAAAGTGGGTAGTTTCATGTTGAAAGTTGAAAAAGCTTTTTAGTGGCATGTTGAGAACAAATGGAAAATTTATTAATTTTTTGATATTAAAGTATTCTTCCCGAACGACAAGTGAGTGTGACGAGGTTAGATTTACGTGGTCATGTTAATTCCCTCTTGTGTACCCAAAAGGGTGTAAGTCTTAAAAGTGTGAAAATAGATCTCTCATTTTTTAATTATTAGCACCCAAGATAAAACAAAGTATATTCTCTTTGTTAATTCGAACATTATTTCTTTTTATATTTTTAATTCACATTCTGAATTCTTAATTATTTTTGATAAATTTTACGTATTTTTTGTATTTCTTATATTTGCCTGCAAAAATCACGGGTCTTACACTAATATATATATATATATATA
>BMAC01000133.1:120496-157647 GCA_014905375.1 Phtheirospermum japonicum
TGGACTGATTTTAGCACTACAATACTGTGTCAAAAGCACAATGAACCTGGAAATATAATTGCACTGTGCAATATTAGATCTAAGGCCAGGATTAGTCCCTAGGTTCACTAGTTTAACACCCGCATATTATGCGGGATTTGAAAAGGATTAATATTCATTAAAACCACGAAAAGAATAATATTGAAAATGGTACATACAAATTGTAACCAATATTTGTTCTATTTATAGGAAGATTATTTTTTCAATAAATAATTCTTACACACAAATCAGAATATTATTTGTTCTAATTACAGTAAGATTGTTTTGAATAATAAAGAATTCTTAAGTTTTTTTTTTTACCGTGAGTCACGAAATTAGTTGTAAAGTATATCAAAATACCTAAACTTGACGGGAAAACCCGTATAAATTTGAGTTTGATAAAATGTAAAACACACAACACCCTCGTGTCACATGTGAATATGTCATATAAAAAATTAAAATTTAAAAGGTACTGATAATTTTATTTAAAAAAATGTCGTACATCTAATTGTAATATATGTAATATTATTTGTTTTTTTATCTTTTCTTTTTGCTGAAGACAATAATTTGTTCATATAGATATATAATGTATATATCAATTCATTATATTGGGATTAGAAAAAAAGATTTAGAATGTATTTAATATTTATTTTTTCTAAGCGTAATAATTTATTATTATTATTTATTTTATGTTTTTTGTTTCCCTTTTTTTTTTCTTTTTTTGGCGTAATAGTAGTTTTCAATATATTTTTATGTTATTTCTAATTCATTATATTAGAATTAAATAAAGAAATTTAAGTGTGTATTTTTTATATTTATTTCCCTTTTGTAATAATTTTATATAAGTCGTATTATTTTAAATAAATATATAAAACTCTAATAAGATTATATAAAATTTTATTATAAATAAAAATTAATTCAACGTATGTAGATTATTTTCTAATTAGATATAACTTATTTATATTTTTATATTAGAAGAATAAAAGTAAGATACTGAATTAGTCAAAAATATATTAAAGAAAACATTAAATTAGGTAACATGTAACAAAAGAATAATATTGAATTAGACAAAATATAATATTAGAAAAATATTAAATTAAGTAAAATTTAATAAAAGGAAAATACTAAATTAAGTATATATAAGGCTCAGATGACACCGAAGCACCAGAATTTTTTCCAAAGCTAATAAAGCAAGGTAAGAAGGCACATAGAAGAGGAGGATTTTACATTAATGTATAGGGAATATTAACCAAACTTTTGTGCACCCCTTTTTAATTAATTTAAAAGCACGTTAGTTTGCTCGCAAGAGTACGAGGTACTTGTAGGGTGATGAGTTTGACTCGAGTCGTATCTCTCGAGGAAACAACTATTCGGTCTTTCGGATGTTTTTCTCAATTAGGAAATAAAATACATGTACATTTGGGGTTTTAAAGAGATTGAATTGATCATTATGAACTAAAGCAGTAATTAAACTATGACTAATTAAACTAATTATTCTAACTAAATTATCAACTAGGAGCAACTAAATTATGCTATGAAGATTTAAATCTAATTAACGTATCTAGGAACACAAATATAAGAAACTACCATTAAGCAATTGTATCATACGAATCTAAGAAGAATGGCTAAGCATAAATCAACTCGCATAAATAAACTAAATTAAATCAATATCCAATTATAAAACGATTAAGTTAATTAAACTAGTTCTAGCATTAACTAATCAAGCATTTAACTAGAAAATTAACTACGTAACTAACTAAGAGTTTAGAGTACTTATTGGAACTAAGAAAAGAAGTAAAAATCTCCAGTAATTCCGGAGTTGCACGTCGATCTTGGGCGAAGATTGAATCCTGAATGCGAATTCGATGTTTTAGACGCGTTGTTCTTCGATCCTTGATCTCCGTCTTCAAATCTCGTTATGAGATGTGGGATTATTGTTATTGTAAGCTAAGGAACCCTAGGTAGTCGTGTATATGTCAAAAAATCAAAAATATGGAGGGTTTATATAGATATATCAAGTCTTGGTGCACAAGAAACCCTAAAATCCGAATTCTGGGCCGTCGCGTCGACGGTGCGTTGACTGATGCAGGCTGGCTCTCGGCGTCGACGCGGCCTGGGTGTGCGCGTCGTGTAGGCGGGTGCGTCGACTGACGCGTGCTTAGATCGATGATTCAGAAAGTTGCGTCGACGGTGCGTCGGCTGTGCGTCGATCGTCGCGGGCGGTGACTCGCGTCGACGGAGCGTCGATGCTAGCGTCGATCGATGCGACAGAGAGCCTGTCTCGGTTCTCAATCTTTTTGCTACTCGTTTTACCGGAAAGCTCGTTCTCCTATTCTTGAATATCAAACTTCGTCTATTTCGCGCTGAACTCTTCCGGTTACTTAGATTTAAGGTGAAAAACAACGAAATATCACCTATTTGCATCAATTACGATTAAAATACGGTAAAATAAGCTGGAACTGTAAAATACGGAATTGATGCTTAAATCGTCCAACTTATACAAAAAAAGATAGACAAATGAATTAAAAAGCTAATAAAAATAAGGACAAATCTACGTAAATCAACTACCCCACGCTTAATTGGTTTGTTCGTCCTCGAACAAACGATAAATTCAAAGTATAACTAGAATGAAAATAAGTTCAAGCAAAGAGTCGTGTTATGCTACATACGTAATTTTGAAAATATATATAATTTCAAAGTATAACTAGAATGAAAATAAGTTCAAGCAAAGAGTCGTGTTATGCTACATACGTAATTTTGAAAATATAGGTACAAGTCACACAACGTCAATCACTCGACCATTATTATATTATCGCTCCAAAACAAAATCATGCTTCCTCACGAAGGATAATATATAAGTGTACGTTCAAAAGCACTCAAGTATTTTCTGCATGGGACGTGTATACACTCAAATCATACAATTACATGCACAATAAATAAGCACCGAAAATCAATCTCTTTTCAATCGCATATTAAGTGTGCTGTCACTACTAAGAATCAGAAAAGGTCTTCGCGGGTTGTAATGTAAGGCTCTTTGGACGGTATGGAATATATAAGTCGTGTGGCTAACTCATGATCAATCATGATCAATAACTCTTTCAACCTAACCTAAACACGAAGTAAAGTGCTTCACCTCGTACAAAAAAAAAATCGCATATTAAGTGTGCTGTCACTACTAAGAATCAGAAAAGGTCTTCGCGGGTTGTAATGTAAGGCTCTTTGGACGGTATGGAATATATAAGTCGTGTGGCTAACTCATGATCAATCATGATCAATAACTCTTTCAAACTAACCTAATCACGAAGTAAAGTGCTTCACCTCGTACAAAAAAAAAAAAACCTCACTAAACACTCATAACGTAGCCTTTTAAATATAGGCTATTTCCCAACTCGCAAACCGTAAAACCGACTTGAAGCTCAGAAACCACTTAATCACAACTCTTTTGCCTTTTAAACATAAGGCCACATAAAATAAACAATTAGACTCAAGCCTTTACAAGCGCGTAGGCAATTACTAACACAAGACCCACCATCTTTCTTATCATTTTTTTTTTAATTTTTCCCCCGTTTATTCTTTTTATGGGGTTTCTCTCTTTTTTTTTTATTATTTTTTTAGATGGTGGTCCTTACTCAAAAAATAATAAATTCCTAATAACAATTCCAAGACTCAAATAACCAATAAAAATACGAACTCCTACCCCACGCTTTTAATGGGTTAGTAGGGGTCGACTCAATAAAATCACTCATGGCTAAAGGCATGGATTATTTGGCTATGATTGGCTCATTCGGAATTTATAGTGGCTAAAAATATATGGATATGGCCGGAATAGGGTCTTATATGCGCCTTAACTTCATTTTCAAAGTCGACTATACACAGCGGTTTCAAAGAGATATCAAGACTAAAACTTATTCAAGCACATGCAAAGATGATAATCACTCAGGCTACTCACTGGCTTTTTGCATGAGAAAGTTTTGAATTGACGCTGCTTTTAAGGTTTTTTGAAATCAATTACGTCCACGTACCATTTTACAATATATAAATAATAATTTTTAAAAATTATGCACTTATGCACGCTCAAAGACAAAAATAAATAATCATACGTAGTCAACTTCGACAGGCAAGCCATACAAACACAATTATCGCGCAGGAATAGCAATTAATTGCACTTAAGCATATAATTATTACAGGCCAAGTATTAAATAAAATTACACAATTAATCAATACAAATTACACTCGACCACCCTCCTCCCTAAAAATCCCGGCAATCTCCGGATTGCCACAAATACATCCAAAATTCAAAAAGAGGAAGGAAAAAGAAAACATCCCTAAAATAATAGTAGTCGAGCCGCTACTCGTTGATTTGTGTAATTTGGCCTTGCTTCAACGTGCGCGATATGAATTGTCCTAAAAAAATTAAACTAGCAAAAACAAACAAAATAACAATATTTTTGGATATTTTATATTTTTCATTTTTATTTTTTTTATAAATAAGGCGTAATAATAAAAATAAAGATACAAGATTAGAACTCACAGGAATAATCATCCTTGGGGTTCTCGTCGACGTCCATGCTAGATGTGGGGTATGCCGCCTCAAATCATTTCTCGAGCTTCGAAATGCAAGCTCACATCTTCCTTAAGCTCCCACGGTTTTGCTCGTGGTTCGTATTAATCTTCTCGTCGATAATTTGGAGCTTATCGAACATCTTCAATTGAAATGCACGGTTTTCTTCGAAAAATTGGCTCCAATCGGGATTCGGGCCCGAAGTAGAACGACGGACTTGTTCCATATCCGTGTTGCCATCGTCGTCGTCCGGTCGAGACGAATATCCTCCTTGAGTCGAAGACCTCACTCGGGGTGCAGGGGCACGTGTCAATGAAAGTGAAGTAGTCCCGAGTGGATGAAAACTGCTTTCGGCTGGATCGAACCCGAAGTGACGGGCGAGGCCGGTTATGTACGGTGCGAAGGAGAGAAGTGGCGTCTTGCTTCCCGGAGTTCCCTTATTAACATTATATAGTCCTTGTAAAATTAACGGGAAAAGCCGGACTTGACGACCATCGAGAAGACATTGAAGAACGTAGAGCTCAGACTTGGTCGCATAGGTGGCCTCGTTCTTGCATAAAATAATGTGGTCGAGGATTTTGTAGGCAACATATAGGGCATCGTCTTGAATTTTTGAACAAGGAAATCGCTTGCAATCGCCCGTATTTCCCCCAGTAATCATCCTCCAAAAAGAGACTAAGTCGAAGCCTTGAACTCCTACTGGGTGGTACCCTTCGGTCGGGAAACCAAATATGTTGCCAAAACTCTCCTCGTCGACATAAACATCATTACCTCTTAGACGACAACTGAACGTCTCGTCGTTCCGGATTTCTAAGGTAGAGAAAAAATCGAGCATAAGCTCGCTAAATCTGGGAAGGTGCATTTGGGCGAAATACCCACAACCGAGGCCATCGACATAGAAGGAAAGGTCGGTATGGTGTTCCGAGCCATTCGAGGCCTCTTCCTCAAGTCCATGGACGTTCAAAATCCTATGAGTTGCAAACCCCCATTTTTGAATATTCTTAAAAACGTCCCCTTCCTTTTTTTTCATAAATTGGGAATGGTGCGCCATATCTCCCCGAGATATCCTTGCGTTTACCCGCTCGAGACATTATCAAACAATAAAAAGTGGAACGGGAATGATAAACCTTGAAAATAAGCCTCTTTGCTTCTTTGGGGAATTTTGTCGAACACTTGGCGTGCGTGTTCAACCAACAAAATACTTGAATAATTCTTGCACCAACAACTTCCCAACACAACCAAACAATGATAATAATAGTCCCAATAGAGTTTCAAGCGAAGTACCTCGTTGAATTGCTATGAAAACGAACGAATTATTGAAATTTGCCCGAACCCTACGTAGCTTGTTTTTAAGAATTTAGATTGAACACCAAACTTGAAGGTGCAATTCTGGGCAATGTGGTGTATGGTGGTCGAATTTTTGTGAATTGGTGGTGAAGTTGGTGAGTGTTTGTGAAAAATTTAAGACATAGTGATTTTTTGAAGAAAGAAAGAAAATTTTGAAGTTTGGAATTGAAAAGTGAAGGAGAAGGGGAGGGGTTGGCGATTTGAAGTGTTTTTCCTGGGTTTTCCGCAGGTCAAGACTCATATGGGTCGGGTTGGTCGAGCAAAATCCGGTTTAAAATGCGTTATGGGCCAATCCGGGTTTCGCGTCGACACCGCATCGATCGACGCGAACCCTATCGACGCGACAGAAGTTGTTTTCTTGGCAGTTGCGTCGACTCCGCGTCGACCGACGCGAGAATCCTCGGCGTCGACGCGGGCGGAATTCTGGGCATCTTTTCTTCGCTCATTTGGTCAATTCTCCTCGTCTGAGTTCTTCCATCTGTTCTAAAAAGATAAAAACCAAAAATAAAAAATAAATAAAATAAAATACAAAAGGATAAAATTGCTCGGGTTGCCTCCCGAGAAGCGCAAATCTTAACGTCGCTTGCTCGATGCTATTTTGCTCGTTTAATTCCAAACGTACGGTGGATCTCCAAACTCCACTGACTCGTGATCGCGATTCATCTTTCTTCCATCATGATAAGGCTTCAGTCTATGCTTTTGAACTTGAAAGGATGATTTTTCGACCTCATCATACAACGTGGCTACGCCGTACTCATCTAATTCTTTTATCGAGAACGGTCCGCTCCATGCAGCTCCAAAACTAACTGGGTCGTATTTACGCTCGTGATTATACAGTACTAATTCCCTAACCTCATACTGCAAGTTTTTGACTTCCTTCGTGCGAACCTCTTTTGATTTCTTCTTATTCCTCGTCCAATCATTGAGATATGCCTCGCCCTTGTTCGTCTTGCGTGAAATTTTTTTGTTAGGGTCGAGGGAATCGTGCCTTGGGCGACTTATTGGTGGCTTCAACTTCACCCTTTGTTCAAACTCATGTACTTTGCTCTCCACATCTAAATCATCTAAAAATTCCTCTACAATATCGCGCATGTCAATACCTAGCAACTCGATCAAGTCTTCTCCACTTAAGTGCATATGATCCTCAAACTCGTCGTACTCCTTGCTTGAATCGACTCGTTTATCCCTTCCCTCAATAGAGAATCCGGCGTCGTCCCCGTCGCTCAGTTTGTTCAAAGTTGCGATTTCTCGTAACTCATTTACGCATGATGTAATGGGGTCAATGAATGAATCATCCTCTTGCATGATGGGGGAGGGAGTGTTTTGAATTTCTCTTAGAGAAAATGTCACTATTTCGCCCAAAACTGTCATTGTCATCCTTCCTTTATGAACATCAATTAGAGTATGGGAAGTAGACATGAACGGACGCCCCAATAAAATGGTATGCTCAGTGCTACCAGTCGGAACTTCTCCAATGTCCATAACCACAAAATCAATCGGAAGTACGAGCTCTCCAACTTGTACTAAAACATCCTCAACTATTCCCAAGGGTCGTCGGGTTGAGCGATCGGCCAATTGTAGGCGCATGGTTGTCGACTTTAGTGGTCCAAGATCAAACGCTTGATAAAGTGAATATGGCAGTAAATTTATTCCTGCTCCAAGATCTAACATTCCTATTGACTTTTGTCCATTAGCCAAAGAAATAATGATGCAAAAACTTCCAGGATCGCGTTCCTTGGGTGGCAATGGCTTCTTAAAAATCGCGCTAACTTCCTTCGGAAATGTTACGTATTGATCCATCACTAAACGTCTCTCTTTTGAAGCAAGTTCTAAAAAATTTCACATAGGCGGGCATTGTCTTGATTACCTCCAACAGTGGGAGATTGATATTGACATTTTTCAAGAGGTTATATAGCTCCATGAACCTCTTGTTCTCTTTCGCCGGACGCAACCGGCTCGGAAAAGGAACAACATCCTTAAATTGCGTCGTTGATTGCTTCGGCAGTGATGGTTCGTCTTTGCAAGGGTGTTGTTTGGAATTGTCCCTTGAATGGAACCAGGCACATATCTATTGGTGGATTTATGTATCTTGTCTACTGGTTTAGGAACAATTTCCTCATCCTGGTCCACTATGCCATTGTCGATCTTCTTCCCATTGCGAAGGACGTGAACTGCCGACGCTTGCTCTGGTTGACTTGGTAGCTTGTCCTTTTCCTTATTTGACCTTGCAAAGTCAGTTGCTAGTTGGCCCATAGATCTTTTCATCCTATCCATGTTTTTAGTTAGATCATGCACAACACCGGAAAGATGGTCAATTTTGTTCACCTTCTTCGAGAGTTCATCAATCTTTGCGTTCACCTTTGTAAGTCCCTCTCTATTGHTRATYRYCTCGGCCACTTGATTTTGCTGCCAAACCAACAGCTGATCATTTGGTTGAGTCGCATTAGACGCCTTCCCTTGCATATGAAAATTATTTTGTGGCAGCGGCACTGGTGGTGCTTGAGCATATTGTGGTGGKGGATATTGTGGATCAGGTGGCATATGATTTGGATTTCCAGGGCCCCACTTGAAAAGAGGATTATCACGTTGCGGTGTGTACTTCTTTTGATTCGAATAATTTGGGATCGCGTTAACATGATCATGCTGCTCAATGTTGTTTGGACAAACATCCGCTGAATGCTGGGGGGATCCACACTGGTTACATGTTACGGCCATCCTTTGTGCAGTGGCCTTGCTAGCTCGCTCGGCTTTCCAAGCAGCTAATTTCTCGTCAAATATCTCCTCATTTCTCCTTCACTAGCTTGTCATCATCTAAATCAGGATCGGGGATGGAAACTTCGTTAACCCTCATTTTACGAGGCCGAGAGTTGTTTTGTCTAGATTTTTTGCTTTGCTTTTCCAACACCCGCCTCGCCTCGGTGGTTGTCAAATCTCGAAAATCTCCTCCCGCTGCCATCTCTACTTCTCGTTTCCCATGGTCCAATAAACCATCGAAGAAAAACTGGTTAGTCATCTCCGGAGAATAGTTGTGGTGGGGGCAAGCTTGCAAAAGCATCTTGTAACGTTCCCAAGTTTCATGAAATAGCTCTCCCTCCAACTGCTCAAAAGAAGCAATTTGCAACCGAAAATGCCCCGTAGTTTGGGCCGAATAGTATTGATTTAAGAATTTCTCACTGATCATATCTCAGTCAGTAAACGAACCAGGCTCTAGGGATAGTAGCCATGACTTTGCCTTGTCCTTCATACTATATGGGAAACAAATCATTTGTACCTCTTCTTGATTAAGTCCATGAACCAAAAATCTTCCAACTTCATCTACAAAATAATTCAAAAATGCCAAAGGGTCTTCATGAGGACTTCCGTGGAAAGTCGGGAGTAAATTAAGTTGGTGCGGTTTGATCTCCACTTCTCTTATTATAGGTCCAAGAACAATAGCGGACCTAAAGGGTACAACCTTTGGACGCGCAAAATCGCACTGCCTAGGTGCTCGATCTCCCCTTGGTTCCCTAACTCGGTCATTTGCTCTCTCGTAGTGATCGTCATATGCGTAATGGTTCTCGCACTCGTATCTTCTTCCGAAATTGTTTTGCTCGTAACCATGTTCTTGATTCTCCAACCACTCGTTCACGTGCCTTTGATTGTTACCATAAGCGTTTTGCTACAAAACATCCTCATTCCTAAATGCCACGTTCTCGATGTTGTGTTGACGCATGACATTTTTGTTCATCTCTTCGTTTTGCCTCATATTTGCCATGTTGGGTTGGTGATTGATCACGTTGTGCTGCTGGACTCCTTCGTCTCTCATGTTTTCCATGTCTTGCTGGTAATTAGCCCAATAGGCTCGCGGTAGTTGTTGTCCTTGGAACACGATTGGCTCACTCCCATACCCATTTCAAATTGGGCGTGGAGGTGATCTTGGTGGCGAATCGCCGTTTCGAATCGAATGTGCTCCTAACATTGTGTTGGGAACTTGGTCGCAAATAAAATCAGTTGCTGCTGAGGAATCGTTCTCGGGAATAAAAATGGGTTTTGGTCTTGGTGGATTTGAATGGTGGACGTTGTCAATGAATGGTGCAAGGTCGCGTTGAAGTGATCGCCTTCCTTGCATAAACTCAACAATACATTAACGTACCAAATGGCAAGAATCCCAAAACCAAGTGCAAAAATAAAATAAATAAATAAAGAAACTAATAATCTAAAACGAAAAACATCCTATATTCCTACTCGTTGCTTCCCCGGCAACGACGCCAAAATTTTGAACCAAACTTTTGTGCACCCCTTTTTTATTAATTTAAAAGCACGTCAGTTTGCTCGCAAGAGTACGGGGTACTTGTAGGGTGATGAGTTTGACTCGAGTCGTATCTCTCGAGGAAACAACTATTCGGTCTGTCGGATGTTTTTCTCAATTACGAAATAAAATACATGTACATTTGGGTTTTTAAAGAGGTTGAATTGATCATTATGAACTAAAGCAGTAATTAAACTATGACTAATTAAACTAATTATTCTAACTAAATTATCAACTACGAGCAATAACTAAATTATGCTATGAAGATTTAAATCTAATTAACGTATCTAGGAACACAAATATAAGAAACTACCATTAAACAATTGTATCATACGAATCTAAGAAGAATAGCTAAGCATAAATCAACTCGCACAAATAAACTAAATTAAACCAATATCCAATCATAAAACGATTCAGCTAATTAAACTAGTTCTAGTATTAACTAATCAAGCATTTAACTAGAAAATTAACTACGTAACTAACTAAGAATTTAGAGTACTTATTGGAACTAAGAAAAGCAGTAAAAAGCTCCAGCTATTCCGGAGTTGCACGTCGATCTTGGGCGAAAATTGAATCCCGAATGCGAATTCGATGTTTTGGACGCGTTGTTCTTCGATCCTTGATTTCCGTCTTCAAATCTCGTTATGAGATGTGGGATTATTGTTATTGTAAGCTAAGGAACCTTAGGTAGTCGTGTATATGTCCAAAAATCCGAAATATGGAGGGTTTATATAGATATTGCAAGTCTTGGCGCACAAGAAACGCTAAAATCCGAATTCTGGGTCGTCGCGTCGACGGTGCGTTGATTAACGCAGGCTGGCTCTCGGCGTCGATGCGGCCTGGGTGTGTGCGTTGGCTGGGCGGGTGCGTCGACTGACGCGTGCTTGGATCGACGCTTCAGAAAGTTGCGTCGACGTTGCGTCGATCGTCACGGGCAGTGACTCGCGTCGACGGAGCGTCGACACTAGCGTCGATCGACACGACAGAGAGACTATCTCGGTTCTCGATATTTTTTCTACTCGTTTCACCGGAAAGCTCATTCCTATTCTTGAAAATCAAACTTCGTCTATTACGCGCTGAACTATTCCGGTTACTTAGCTGTAAGGTGAAAAACAACGAAATATCACTTATTTGCATGAATTAGGATTAAAATACGGTAAAATAAGCTGGAACTATAAAATACGGAATTAATGCTTAAATCGTCCAACTTATACCAAAAACAAATAGAAAAATGAATTAAAAAACTAATAAAAATAAGGAAAAATCTACGTAAATCAAATATATATATATATATATATATAATATATATATATATATATATATATATATATATGGGGTGGGTTCAAATGAGGACCATGTCGTTATATGCGAACCTGCGAACTAGTGCTTTTATTATATACCAGCAGTGCTTTTATTATACAATCACAGTGCTTTATTAAATATTTCAGTTATATACACCAGTAGTGCTTTTATTATACAATTCTAATGCCTTTAATCAAATAAAGAAATACACAAAAAATCTGATACATCCATTTAATTAGATCTAAGGCCCATAATTGACCCTAGGTTCACATATAGGGACATGGTTCTCATTTGAACCTAATCATATATATATATATATATATATATATATATATATATATATATATATATATATATATATATATATATATACAGAGAGAGAGAGAATGCACTTTTGCATCTATATAAAACGTAAAAAGTATGATTTTAAATGTGATCTTACAAGGGAAAATTGGATTGCTAACTTTCACAGCTATGTCAGACATAAATTCATCGATCTACAAAGACCATTTATTAGGGAATTTCTACTTTGTAACTTTCATTTACTTCTTCTCCTTGACTATTCATTAAGGGCGAGCTCATCTTCTTCCTCCCCTCCCCTTTCGTATATTAAGGTCAGTAACCCTTTGAGATTGGGCCCCTCTTCTATGAGTCGAGTATGGGTTCTGTTGATATATATACATAGGGTTGGGTTCCGGTGAGAATGGGTCCATGTGTGAGAAATGAGAATGAATCCAAGCCATTATAACTAATTTAATCTAAATTAATCTAATTAAAAAGACAATATATTTCTATCAAACAAAATTAAAATAAATACTATCAGACCTAATTTCCTTCCCTACAAAGCTACAGTGGATAGAAATATGCAGATCTAAGCTTTCGAAAAAAATCTATCGATCAAAATTACCCTTCAGTAGGACGAAGAACCCTAATTTCAGGGGGTATAAAAAAATGAAACTCGTCATCTGGGATAATTAAAAAGACAATATACTTCTATCAAACAAAATTAAATTCAATACTATTAGACCTAATTTCCTTCCCTAAAAAGCTAGGCTGGATAGAAATATGCAGATCTAAGCTTTCGAAAAAAAATTATCGATCAACGAAGAACCCTAATTTTAGGGGGGGTATCAAAAAATGAAACTCGTCGTCTGGGTTTGAATGCCTATGTTCGTTTAAATTTGTCTGATTTCTCCAAGTTTTGATAATCTGGGATCAGAATTGAACACTAAAATATTTGTTGTCACCCTTTTAATCGCAAAATTTGGGTTGAAAATTCCTATTCAAATTTAGGGAGAATCAAAAACCAAACTCGCCTTTGGATTTTGGAGGCAATTCATGTTCGACTTTGGTTACTTACTCGTTCGATTTTTTCTTAGTTTTATAAATTTTAACTTTGGCCACACCCCGATGGCTTCAATTTTGAACAAATCAGGTAATGTTTTATTTTAATTTGGGGAGTCCATCTAATTTCAAGATTTTATTAAATTTTTTGATTTTTGAGTTTGGGGTTTTTGAATTAATCAGGTAAAGTTCTGTACGTGTTATGATTAAAGATTTCTCCGCATATTGTCGTCTAACTTCGTTGTCGTCTGATACAAGTGTGATGTGGTTTGTGTTTGTGTACAAGTAAGTATTAGTATGTGCACAATAATGTGTTCACTTGTGCTCGATCGTGCAGTAGCAATGGTGTTTGCACATGTTATGATTAAAAAGTCATATGCGTGTTGTCATCTGATTTCGTTGTCGTCTGATGCAAGTGTGATGTGATTTGTGCACAAGTAAGTGTCAGTATGTTCACAACAATGTGTTCACTTGTGCTCGATCGTGCAGTATCTATAGTGTTTGCACATGTTGTAATTAAGAAGTTATGAGCATTTTGTCGTCTAATGTCATTGTAGTTAATGCAAATGTGATGTGGTTTGTGCATAAGTAAGTGTCATTATGTGCACAACAATGTGTTCACTTATGCACAATCGTGCAGTAGCAATGGTGGTTGCACATGCTATGATTAAAAAGTCGTGTGTATTGTTGTCTGATGCAAGTGTGATGTGATATGTACACAAGTGTCAGTATGTACACAGTAATGTGTTCACTTGTGCACGATCGTGCAGTAGCTATGGTGTTTTGCACTTGTTATGAAATTTTAAATAATTTTTCTGCCGCATTATATGTGGCGTGTACTGTTTTGGGCACTGATTCAATGGGAGATTTCGTAAGTGATGTTGAATGTTTTTCCCACAATTGTGAGTCTATTCGACAAACTATGGTGATGACACTTAGCTCTACAAAATATTGGGTAATGATATGTGAAGATGCCATTAAACCTTATATTAGTCAGAAATTCAAAAGCTTTGATGACAATATACAATTTCACAAGTCTTATGTGTCGGTGTTTGGTTTTGATGTCCGTCGTAGCAAAAAACTAATATCGGGTGATGGTGTAATTGTTTGGAAGTATCTAATATGATTCTTGCACATTAATGTTTCAATATGTGCACAATAATGCATTAAATTGTGCACAATATGTGCAATGTAGTTTAACAGTCCTATGTGAGATGTTGTTTGATGTCATTTCAGTTAATGTAGGTGTAATGTGGTTTGTTCACAATTGTGCATTGAGATATACACAATTGTGACACTAATAATGCACAATAGTGAATGACAAAATGCATAATTGTCACTATTGGATTTTTTTTGTCATAATATAATTTATTTGGTATCAATTATGAATGTAATAATCACTTATTTTCACATTATAATTTGTATTTGGACAAAAAAGGGACCAATTCATCAAGACCCAACCCTTAATTTTATTTTTCTTAATTTATCAAACAGTTTCATAATTCGAGGGAGTGTTGTTTGAAAAGGCGAATGGTTTTTTGTCATATGATTTTTATAGATCAATGTTTTTGTACTTACTGTGATTGTTGTATTTAGTTCTTGGAGTGTTTAAATTGTTCACATTTCACTATTTTTATTAGTTATCGATCATCATATCCAGTTCTTGTAGTCATTGACGCCAAGTTCTGGTAGTGCTTTGCATGTAATTGTGGTATTTTTCTCGTGTTTTTAATAAGGGTTTAGTGTCATTTATAGTGGTTTTGAGTCGAGTTTCATTAGGTTATTAGGTTGTTTTCTTGTTTTATTATTTTTTGAGTTTCTTTTTGATTTTATACTTGATTTGGTTAAATGGATTTAATTAATTTGTGGATGGGTGTGATTTTTGCTAGATTTTAACAAAAAGGCAAAAAAGAATGTGAAATTGGCCCGTGGCCTAACCTTGGCTCGAGCCAAGGCGAGTATGGTTCACGCCAAGACGTGCTAGGATGCGTCAAAATCCAAGCCAAAAGCTACTCCAAAATGCCAATATTTTTTGGAATGGTCGCCAAGATGTGCCAGGACGTGCCAAGACTCGCCAACCGAACCTTGGCACAAGCTGTCGCGTGCCATGGCAAGCCGCTGCCTAGCCTGCGCGCAACCCCGCATGCCCGCGCACAGCGCCCAGGCGCCTACCGAAGCCACTTGCCAGCGCTTGCCTCGCCCGCGCGCAGCGCCCAGACGCCATGCTGAAGCCGCTCGCCAGTGCTCGCCAAGCCCAGCGCCTGTCGATGCCCGCACGTACTCCTGCGCGTGCCAGCGCTCGCCAGCGCCCAACAAACCTACGTGAAGCTGCCGACGCCTGCCAAGCCATGCTCGCCCAAGTCATGCCAACGCGCTCAGTGCTCAGCACACCTCCGCCCAGTGCCGCCCATCTCCCCCAACACCGATCCACCTCGATCCAAATCACGCCAAACATCGAGCCAAGTGCGTATCAAGGCCATTCCAAAAATATATATTCTTATAAAAAATATAATTACCATTTTATCAACCACTCCCTTCGTTTGATCATTCGGTATATCATAATTTCCCTTTTCGTCCTTCTTGATTCTTGCTCGAACCCAATACAAGCTGCGATCATCCGGAGCTATACTCGAGCTAAGCGAAGCACATGAAGACGATGACGAGAGAGGGTCTGATACAACCCACTTAGCTTTCACACTAGCATATCCACCGGGTCTTAAAAAGTGCGGATGCTGGTTGTGAGACTGGCTCTCCCGATCTTTCGTACTCTTTTCCTGGTAAAAAGATTTTAGGAAAATATTAGATATTTATTTCTGGTGATTTTTTTTTAAAAAAAAGGTAATACACTGTACATGCCTCGAATGCTTCAGATTGATGATCACTAACGAATTTCTCCCACTGATCAGCTGTGATGGAATGATATAACTGGGATGGATGATCATATTTTGAGTGTTTCCTCTTTATGAAGTCACGCACTAACCTCGACTTGAAAGCGGTCCACCTCACTCCCGCAACCTTCAGGAAGTGCTTCTTCTCATCCCCTTCGATATTGAACTCTCTCTGAATAAACAAGAAACAGACATATATTAACACATGTGTTCATTAACAGATGATTTGCTATAAAAAGTTGATTATTATATACCTGCAAATCCTCCCAAATCACATCCTTCAGACCACTCTCGACGTGTTTCCACTCGTCGATGTTAATATCTACATGCGACCGAACTAGAGAACCAAGATAATTCTTGAAATTGGCAGCATATTTCCCGATGGGTTTATTGTTATCGTCGAAATCGACATGCTTTTGCTCTGAAGGCTTGGCTTTCATTTTAATTCATGTCATTGAGCCTCTAGATCTTCTTCTCACATACTCAGACTCATGTTCACAGTGGGTGTTCGATGAATCAGTCATGACTCTGTGCCGTTAGTTGATAAAATTCTTAAAACATTAGATGAAAAGTATAATTTATACGGCGATGAAAGCTAACACATCAATCGACAACTAATGTGAAGACACCAAGTTTTTAAACATATTACAAGAGTGAAAATAGATAATTGGATGATTCTAGCAGCTACAGACAACTAAGAAGCATATCAACAACTTTTGTGAAGGTACTTACCGCATAACATAGTTCAAGAGAGTTCAAATGGCTTGTGAACAGGATGTCCAAAATACAACAGTGAAATTACTCATCAAATAAATGGCATCAACCATACAGTAATTCATGCATGTGGGTGTGTTAATTAATTTTTCCCATATTTTTCAATAGGCAGCAACTAAATCTAATATGATAATTAAACCTGTCATAGACATTGGTTATGGAATGAAATTTAGAGGTCCGGTCTTCAACATAAATACTGAACAAATACCTAATCAACATGAAAGGTCTAACTTTAAAGGTCTCAGTCCAATCTGAAAGGTCCGACTTGGCCACGGGAAGCGAAAAATGGTTGTGGTAAAAATTCTTAGTTCCAACCCCAATTACCAACTCAGAGAATTTAATTTTCTACACCTGAACATTACCCAAACATGTTAATTTAACGAACTGAACAAGTACTTAAAAAACATATATTTTTGCGCAATTTGTAGCAGGCAAGGATGAAACAAGGCGACAGGGAATCGACGGTGAACAGCAAGCGACGGGGAATCAATGGCGAACAGCCGGTGAGGTTAAATGAATCGTCCAAACTTTTCCAAAATATGGCTTCTAAGTATCTGGCAGGTTTTTGGAGTGGAAAATATGAAAATTTTGGACTGAATTTAATTCAAAAACCTAGTTTTCGTGTATTTGGGGGCAAAATTGGACTTTTCAGAGGCTACGAGCCACGCGGGTTTGAATCCCTCCCTCGCCCACAAATTTCTGAATTTCACGAGTATATGCATCAGTTGTACAAAAAGAACCAATGCTCATAAGTTTTTCCAGACAACTAAAGTCGATTGTTAATAATAATCGATGCCTATAATAGTAATTATTAAAATAAAAAAAGTCTCGCGTTCCCCTGCCTCCCAGAAGCAAACACTCCCTTCCAAACCCCTACAAAGTCTTGAACAGTAGAATGGATCTTCCCCAAGAAATCTTGATGGACATATTCTTACGCCTCCCTACGAAATCGATAGGCAGGCTCAGGTCTTTATCAAAAACATGGTGCAACTTGCTCTCCACCCCAGAGTTCATCAAATCCCACCTCGCTCGAGAAATATCCCACCAAGAATATCTCACTCTCATCACCCCATCTAACACCATTCGCTCCATCGAAATCATAAAAGGCAACATTAGCACCGTTTCAAGAGAGCTCAAATTTCCAGATGTGTGCAGATTGGTTTTGGGTTCATGCGATGGGTTACTACTGCTACTCAATCTAATTGGTGGGATGGTTTTGGTGAACCCCATTACTCTGGAGCAGGTGGGACTACCTCCTCCACCTCTGGTTAGGGGTGAGACTACCCATGTCACATGTGGATACGGGTATGATAGTGCCAGAGATGATTATAGGGTAGTTTTACTTTCTTATTATGATTTAGATTATGATGGCCCATTAGTGCCTAACCGTTGCCATGGTGCATATGTGTACTCTGTGAAAATGGGTGTCTGGAAAAGTCTTAAGACCTCGACTTATGGTAATTTAGTAATTTTCATCCCCTGCGAAAGTTTTTTCAACGGGCCTATCCATTGGCTGCATTATAAGATGAGTGAATTTGGAAAGCTGGAGTTTGTAATAATTGATTTAGATTTTGTTACCGAGGCATATTTTGAAATCATCCCACCTGTTGGTGTCATTGTGGTTAGCGAGTTTTCAACAAATGCACTTGTGGTTTTTGGGGGATGTCTTTGTTTGGTGGATAGGGAAACTGGTGACCAAAGAACGGATGTTTGGGTTATGAAAGAGTATGGTGTGGCAGGGTCTTGGACGAAACTCAGCATTTATTATAATGGAGTTTTGTCTTGGTTCACGCCTTTGTATTTTGTTGGAGATGAGAAGGAGGAGGTTGTTTTGATGGCTGGAGATCGTTTGGTTGTTTATAATGTGAAAGATAGATCATTGAGGTCCTTAGTCATCGACAATGGGGGTTATTATCAATTTCAAGACAAATGCTACTTTACGGAGAGCCTCGTTTCGCCCTTTGGCGGTCGCCACGGTAATTTTTATTGGCAGTAAAATTAAAACATAATTATATCTTTTGAAAGACTTATTTTTCATTTAAGCCTAAATTTTTACTATCACAAAATTAAAGTCCCATAAAAGGTATGAAATCTACGAATTCTGGAAATTTAGGGCCAAAAACATAAACATCTAAAATTCTAGGGTGCAATATGAAAACTCCTAAAACTGTTTGTAATAAATATACCATATTTTAGTCTAAGGGTTCTATTTCAATAATCTTCTTGGAAATGGCCTGGAGGCAAACATCTGAGTTCACTGTGGGAAGAGGAAAATGCAGTTGTGATGATGATGTCGTTTGTCGGACATCATGGACCGACCTCAATCCCGGGAGGAGATATATAAGTTGTCCAAGATTTCGTGTAAGTGTTGAATTTCTTTCCTATTTTTAGATATTAAGGCTAATAATTATTTGGGGGTTTTGTATAAGATGTTAACATGGGATCCATTGATTGTAGTTAAAATAACTGTTACTTAAGATTTATGTGGGTGTGTCGTGCTTTTGCTTGATTTTTATGATAGTCTTCATTTTTCGTAGTTAAGGGGTTGTTTGCATTAATTTTGATTGGAGTAAATTATATTGTAGGAGACTGAAGGGTGCAATTTTTTCAAATGGCTTGAGGACCCACTGTGCCCAAGAGCTACTCAAATTATTCCCGAGCTTTTAAGACGAGCAAATAAATTTGAAGATGAAGTTCAATTGTTGGAGTCTGACCTAAAGAGACTTGAATTAGATGTGAAGAAGCACGAAACAAACCTGAAAGCACTTGCAGCAGAAAATTATAAGCTTGAAGAATATGTTAAGAAGAAGCGAAATCTGAACGTTGGTTGTGCACGGCGCTTTTGATTACTTTGTTTGTTATCTGGATAAAAATTAGCTAAAAGTGTCTCTATGGTGTATGTGGTTTTAGTGTGTTGTACGCCGTTTATTGTTTGACTTGCTATGTATGAAACCAAGAAAGGGAATTTGCTAATGTGATTTTTCCGTTGTTCATGTGTTGTGATCGGGAGAGTAATGTTTTTTAAACGAAGGATAAATTAATCCAGTTTTTATGTTTCTTATTTTCCATAGAAGTTAATGGAATCTTAAATTAATTGAGAACACGGGGGATTCATTAATAAATGCTAGGAGGAGAGAACAAACACAACCAATCTTATAGGTTATTAAATGCCTGACACATAAATAAAAAGGCTATAAAGTAATTAAGTTTTGACCTCATAACAACCATTACTGCAAAAGATTAAGCATTCACATAGTCCAAACATAAAACAATTTCCCATTACATCTGATTCCATCCCACACATCTAAAATTGCTATAGAAAAACCAAAACTAAAGATGGGAGATCCAAGAGATGAAGGGCGAAGGTTGAGTCGAGTGGCAAACATAAGTCTTCAATCATCTCCTGGCAGCCAATAAGGACAAGGCGACCATCTGATGCCTATCTTGATACATCAACAACCCAACGTCGATCAGCAAAACCTATAATTGTAGCCTTCACCTGATGACCATTACCTCCTAGGACCACATGCTCAGTCCAGAAGTCTTTCGGAATGGCCTATAAAAAGCTCGCATGATTAGAAGCTGCTAACGTCAAAATCAAAAACTGTTGGAAAGTGTATTAGTTGCAGATAATTTAAAAATTCTTCAACTTACTATTCGTGCACGCTCTAGAACAGTCTTCGATACTGGTACTTTGAAAGAAGGAAAATGAGTCAACTTAAGGCCAGGATCTTTAACACCTACAAAGTGATTGCTTGAAACGCCTTTGCTGTCAAAGACTATTACGTCAAAAATATAAGGCTCATTATTTATGAAGACAATGGAATAGTCCTCTCTAATTTTTTTTGTCCTCCACAAAATCGAACCACTCCCCATTGAACTGCATCTACAATAAACAAACAAAAAAAAAACAGAGTATAAATGAAAAATCTCAGTCATATCTAGTTTGCGGAAACTTAAACAACACATCAAGAATGACATTATTATACACATACGAAGAAATAAAATTCATAATCAGACGTATCACCGTCTTGAATACAGAAGAACATAAATAACACAAATCGAATAAGGGTACTTAAACACGCAAAGTTGTTCTTCAACAAACTTGAGTTAGTTATGGAGAGAACAAACCTGGTCACCATCTTCACCAAACAACTCCACTGTGACATCCCAAGTATGCCCGATGAGATTGCGCAATTGAAAATCCTTGCTCAGAAGCTCCGCAATAAAATGGACAATTTTCTGCGGGATATGCTACAATTGTTTCAACAATTATTCAGAATTACAAAAAATCATACATCGCAAATCAGAAAATATATATCAGAACAGAAAAAGAAAAATAAAAACAGATGAAATAAAATCACATATACCATGAAACGCGACAGCGACATGAGGATGGTCTTGGTGAATGTCGGAATTAAAGTCATCTTTAATCTGGGATAGAAGATAATTCGACAAGATGTGTGGACGAATTTTTCAAGGCCGATTTTATGTTTTCCGAGGGTTTAATATATCGAAAAGATTAGGGTTAATCATTGGTTGTTTGACAAGAGCCGATACATATTCAACGCTGGTAAGAAAATCGCGGGAAAGAATGTCAACCAATATTATATGCATCGGTTGTTTTCATACAAACCGATCCTACAGACATACTTTAAGCATCGGTCGTAATGGTAATAACCGATGTTACTATTAAGATCTTAGGAAAATTTTAAAAAAAAACTTTAGACGGGCTACGGGCAGGCCCTAGCCAATCCGATTAAAGATCAAATCTCGGGCCACGCGTCATGTCCATCAAGCAAAGCAGTTCTAGGCCCAATCGAGCCCAATAGTGATTCCCCGGACCAGGGGTCGATTCCGAATGGTCCAAGGGAGGAGAACATTTTTAAGTTGCCAAATTTCCTCTTAGAAAGGCGATGTGGGATAGGGGGTTATGCATTAAACTCTTTTTTAATGAATGAACTATTGTACTCTGTTTATTTAATGAAATTTCCATTTTGTGTTGATATCCTCTACCATTATTTGCCGTTTTCATCCTTTAATTATTGATGTTGTTTGATGTTGTTTAATTCTTGAACATGAAAAGGTTACTTTTTTATTCCTTCCCTTCAGCAGCTGTACAGTTCATTCATCTTTGTACTTCTTCATCTTCTCCTTCAAAATTTTGCATTTTTGGCATCTTAAATATTGATATGTATATATACCAACAAAATGCTATTTTTAATAAAATGTATCTTGTAATCAAAGGTTTGAAACAGAAATAAGCATATAATTATTTGCGAAAAGAAGTAAAAATAGATTTGTACAATAATGACAATATAGATAATCAACCACAACATCAAGAAAGGATGAAAACACACAACGGAAATTTTCATTAATAAACCATATGGAAATTTAAAAAAAAATTAAAAAAAAATACAACAACAGTTCATTTATCTTCATACTTCCTCAGCTTCTCTTTCAACACCTCGTTCTCAGCTGCCAAGCGATCCCTCTCTTGCTCATAGTGTTGGCTCTCGAGAAGTATTTCAACAATGTGGAATAACTTATCCACGAAGTCTTTCTTGAGGCGGACTATCTCCGCCTCAAGTTGTTCTACGAGGCTGGATGGACCAGCCTCGTCGTCGCTGCTTCCGGACCCCGAGCTCGACATCATATATGATAAAGAAAATCTGAGAAAATATGAAGGGAGAGGATTACAAAAGAAGAGAAAAGTGAGTTAAAACAAGGGTGATGGCAGATTTTAAATAGAAAATGAAGAGGTTGGGCAGGTTAAAAGACTGTGAAATTGATCATTTAATTGACATGACCTCAAACCACAAACAACATTGACACTTAATTTTAGCTTGCGTGAAAATGGTATGCTATTAACACCTCCTACTAATTATATGAGATGATTACTACTCCCTACAGATATCCATTGAACACCCTTTTTTTTATTGGGAAACAAGCAATATACATTTTGTAGTTCCAAATTTACCCTTATATTAGTTGGACACACATTAATTATTTGTATGTTCCCAATAAACTCACTCCACAATTATACCAGAATAATCTTTCACAAGATTTTGAGGCAAATGTCAAATCAAGAAAATCATGACTTAGTGTATATATTAACGAGGGTATTCCTAATTTGTGAGTTTTGTGCTGGAATGTCTTGCTCTTAAATAAGTCGGTTTAAAACAAAAAAATGTTTATGCATGCAAACGAAATGAATACTTTAATTATTTTGATTAGACGAAGTGCTCCAGCTACCCAGTGAGCCTGAAAATTATTTTGGTTGCTAAAATTAAATGCATCGGTCTGTATACCATCCGATGCAATTGATAAATTTTAAGCATCGGTTTTGAAGTGAGTTGTATAACCAATCCTTATAAAATAATGGTAGCAACCACCTGGAAAAAGAAAGCAATTTGAACGACCAGCAAGAAAAAATCGAGAACAAAAAAATTACAAAGCCATTTGATACTGAGAATTATTAACAACAATCGTTTGGCATACATCATAATTTGGGACACCACATGAAAAGGAACAATCTTCAATGTAACAACAAGGGTTCAATAAGCTGCTTTTTTATTCCTCCCACCAGCAGCTTCCTTTACTGCATAATCTCCTATATCCCACATCGCCTTTCTAAGAGGAGATTTGGCGACTTAAAAATATTCTCCTCCCTTGGGCCATTCGGAATCGACCCCTAGTCCGGGGAATCACTATTGGACTCGACTGGGCTTAGAACTGATTTGCTTGATAGACATGGCGCGTGGCCCGGGATTTGATCTTTAATCGGATTGGATAGGGCCTGCCCGTTGCCCGTCTAAATTTTTTTTATTTTACCTAATATCTTAACAGTAGAATCGGTTATTACCATTACGACCGATGCTTAAAGTATGTCCATAGGAAACAGCTCACTTCAAATAATTCTATGTTTATTTCTGTTTCAAACCTTTGATTACAAATACATTTGTTAAAAAAAACATTTCGTTGGTATATATACATATCAATATTGATCTAACAAAACTATTATTCATTTAAGGATATATCTGAGATGCCAAAAATGCAAGACTTTAGACACACTTCAAGCATCGGTGCTAATGTTAAAAACCGATGCTACTGACATATTCTGGCATTAAAAAATCAAGAACAAAGCTTATTGTTTAGGCACGGGTTTGAGTTTTATGGGTAAATATACATCTACCCAAAAAAATCAATATTTACAAAATAAACCCTGTTCAAAACTTATATTTACAATACAAACACTTCCAAATCTCATACTTACACAAGAGATCATTACAAAAAACACACTTGGGATATGGCTTTCAACCATATTTCACTTAGGTTAAAACTGAAAATTTATTCTTAAACTGTCTATATGAAATTACATAGTGTCTTTCATAACTTGCTATTTCGGTAAAAGAACAAAATCCACCAGTACTAAGGGAGTTCCACCAATAACAAAACCAGACTAAAACAAGAGCAAAAGGTGAGTGTGTGTGTGTGTTTTCTAACCACACACAAAAAATAATAATAATAATAAAATAAAATAAAAAACACAATGCAACCACCATGGAGATGAAGACACATTGATGAGTCGATTCTTAAGCTCGCATGAAGCTGCTTCCAAGCATAAGGATGTTTGTTTATAATTGAGACAAGAAAATGCGTCAGAAACAACTGGTATAACTTATTATGACCAAGTAAATTTCACCGTCCCCAAAAATAATCTTACATGTTTAGTGCATTAATCTTTGTTTTCAATCCACTCTCCTTCTCCATGGTCAGAACGAATATAACCATCACCTAAGGTTATCAGATGTTCATTAATATCAATGGAAAATGGTGGGGTTTCATCGAAGTGGTCGTACTCGTCTTCATCTACGACATCGCTAACATAAACAATACTCCTTTTGCTGGGGAGTACCAGAGACCACCTAGAATCGACAGGATCAGAAACATAAAAGACTTGTTTAGCTTTTGATGCAAGTATAAATGGATCATCCCGATACCCCGACCGACTAAGATCAACCGAAGTGGATCCCAAATCATCAACCCTCACACCCCGTCCGTTGTCGACCCAACTACATCGAAAAAGAAGAACCTTGAACAATTTATAGTCAAGTTCCCAAATGTCCTCAATGACCCCATAGAAAAACATAGAAGCATCCACTTGTCCTTTACCTTTCGCACTCGAATAATCGCTCGTTAATGCAACTATTGAGACACCACTATTCCACAGCACACTTTTGTCATCCTAACGTTTCGTGTAAAATATATACCCATTGATGGCATAACCTTCATAACAACTTACGTGTGAAGCAGAGCCATATGCTAACCATTTGACTGTTTCGGTGATGTTATTAGGTGTCCTAGATAACTCTTGCATTACTGTCTCTTTGAGCCATTTATAAAATGTGCGATTATGTTCTCTTGTCATCCATATTTCATCCCTCGAAGGGTTCTGCTGTTTTAAAATGGACATGTGCCGGTCGAGGTATGGATGGACCTCAGAAATGTGTTTCAATACGAGTTTGTGTGCCTGGATGCGCAATTCAGAATTTGCAAAGAATGTTTTGATCCCAATAGTACCTTTTCCTGCAAGCCTTCCTTCGTGGCGAGATTTAGGAATGCCAATAGTTTCAAAATTCGCCAAGTAATATATGCAAAATTCAATTACCTCCTCGGCAGCGTAACCTTCAATGATACTCCCTTCAGGGCGAGAACGATTCCTCACAAATCCTTTTATTATACCCATGTACCTCTCAAACGGGTACATGTACCTCAAGAAAACCGGCCCACAAAACTTAACCTCTCGAACTAAGTGGACAATTAAGTGCACCATAATGTCAGAAAACGATAGAGGAAAAAATATCTCAAACTCGCATAACGTTTTAACAATGTCGGCCTGCAAATCATCTAATATTTCAGGATCAATAACTTTACTATAAATTGCGTTGAAAAAATGACAAAGCTTTGTTATTGTACGCCTGACATCTATTGGTAATGAGCCTCGAATTGCAACCGGTGGTATGTGCTGCATTAAGATATGACAATCATGAGATTTCATACCAACCAATTTCAAGTCCTTCATTGACACGAGCTTTTTAATATTCGAAGAATAACCAGAAGGAACCTTGATTTTATTCAAACACTCACAAAAACCGATTTTCTCTTTTTTTTACATGGTATAACAAGCTGGAGGTAGGTAAGTTCGCTTGTCAGTTTTTTTTGGAGCTAACTTCTCCCGTATCCCCATTTCCACCAATTCTTGTCTAGAGTTAATACCATCTTTCGTCTTACCCGAAATGTTTAATAATATTCCAATAACACTGTCACATACATTCTTCTCAACATGCAGCACATCTATACAATGTCTGACCAACAAATGTTCCCAGTATGGTAGACCCCAAAATATGGATTTCTTCTTCCAACCACCCGTTGAGACAATTTTAGAAAGTTTTCCGAACTCAACATCAATATCTTTAACCCAATCGTAAATTGCACATCCGGATAATGGCGATCTAGCAACTCGTTCCAGAGTTTTCCCATTGAAAATCTTCTTTTTTTTCTCTATAAGGATGCTGACTTGGGAGAAAGGCCCTGGTATCCATGTACACATTTTTTCTACCATTTCTTAGCCAAATACTACTTGTCTCATCTTCACAAATGGGGCATTCCTTAGCTCCTTTATTTGCATAACCTAACAAGTTACCATAGGCTGAAAAATCATTGATCGTGCAAAATATCATGGCTCGTAAGGTGAAATTTGTTTGAGTATAAGCATCAAAGATGATCACACCATCGTTCCATAATTTCTACAAATCCTCAATAAGAGGTGCCAAGTACACATCTATGTCATTCCCTGGTTGCTTAGGTCCTGATATCAACAAAGACAGCATGATGTACTTACGCTTCATGCATAGCCAAGGAGGAAGATTATAAATTGTTAAAAGAACCGGCCAAGTACTATGACGACTTCTCATGTTTCCAAATGGGTTCATTCCATCCGTGCACAGTCCTAGCCGAAGATTTCTCTTCTCACTACCGAATTCAGGAAACTTACTATCAATGTTTCTCCATTGCGGAGAATCGGCTGGATGTATTAGTTTTCCATCCTTCTCCCTTCCTTCAGCATGCCACTGCAAATTCTTTGCTTCCTTAGCATTTGAAAACAACCGATTGAATCTGGGAAGAACTGGGAGATAGTACAACACCTTGGCCGGAGGACCTTTTTTTTGTACAAGCCCACCATCATCACTGCCTTTTTTATAGCGCAATTCCCCGCATTTTGGGTAGTCCCGCAAATCCTTGAATTCATTCCGATACAATATGCAATCATTTGGATATGCATGTATCCTCTCGATCTCCAGACCCAACGGGCACAACATTTTTTTCGCCTCGTAGGTTGAAGTGGGAAGCTCGTTATCATCAGGAAATGCATCTTTTAGAAGCTCTAGTAACCCCGAGAAACTCGTATCACTCCATCCACTTTTCGCCTTCTGGTTATATAGATTAAGCATGAATGATAACTTTGTAAATTTGGTATAGTTAGGGTACAACGGTTTCCCAGCATCAGCAGATAATCTTCCAAACGCAACAACATTATTGATATCACCTCCTATGTCATGCAACATTTCATCTAATCGATCACTGTCTAGATCCTCGTCGGTCTCTGTATTACTATCACTAGTACCATACGTAGACGGAGCTGGCGAGTGAGCAGTATTATCAGGTAAAGTTTCACCATGCCATATCCATCGTGAATAACCTTCTATAAAACCATGACGTATCAAATGGCTCTTCACTTGGTTCGTAGTCTGAAATTGCATCAGATTTTTGCAATCAACACAAGGACACACAATCGTCTCCGAAGCAGTCTTAGCTTTATTCTCCACAGCAAATCTAAGAAAACTTTCAACCCCTTGAATATATTCAAGTGTATTACATCTACCATATATCCTACTTCGATCCATTCTCTACCACTGCACAATTGAATTAAGAACTCAATAAAAAACTAACAAAGAAACAGAAAATTAATTTACCAGAAAATATAAATGCATATATCTCTGTTCATAATTTATTTTTCTTATTAATTACTTTAATTTTGTTGTTATTATGTTTTCTTGACAAAATTTATGTAGTGTTAGAATTCATATTATATTATAATTAACTTTGAGATAAAAAATTCAACTAATTATAATTACTATTTTTATTATTATGTTAAGCAAACCAAAGTCGACTATCGAAAGACAAGTGTTCCTCCAACAAGTCATCTACTGTTTTATGTGTATCAGAAATTTTGTGATAATTATATTACTCTGTTATTAGGCTACGTACAATTTGTTTTACATGATGTTTTATTAGGTCAGTCACATGTACATGTATGAGTCAGCTGAACTTGTTTGTAGTCCTTAAAAGTTCAAAACAAACCTAAACTTTATTTTATTCCTTACTATTAAGTAGCACAGTTAAAAAAAAAAAAAAAAACACAACAATTTAATATAATGATTTTTATTCCAATTACCAAAAGTCAAAAAAGTTACAAATGCAAAAAATAAAAATAGAAATTACAAATGCATGAAGAAAAATCAAGCATCGGCAGCCTTCCTCTTTGTTCCTGCCTGAGAATTACCAACATCATCACCATCAAACCGTGCACCAAGCTTCGTGATGAGAATAGATTCGATCTTCGAGATGGAGAGAACCACCTCACCCTAATAGCATTTATACTGCTCAGAATGTTGGTGATTGCTTCTAACTTGTCGACTACGTTCCGCATGTCTGCGGAATGTTCTTCCTGCATTAGCTTCATCAACAGGACAATTTATTTCTCCTGAGTTTCCATTAGTTTGCGAAGCGGTCCCGGAATCATGTTGTTAGCCATTATTTTTTTGAGATCGAGCTTTAGATTTCAATTGCCATAAAGGTGTTGTGAAGATTAATATTTTCCAAAAGCAGGGGTATTTAGACAAACAAGTTTAGTGCACCTCTTTGAATTCTCAATGCCTTTTCAATTTTCAGAAACAACACAACCGTATTCATTCTAGGTTTAAATAAATATTAATGTTGCTTCACGCCTTTTCAGATTAAATGCAGATAAATTATATGTAAAACAATAAATGAGAAAAATAAATACTTACCTTGATCAATTTGCAAAGAGACTAGTAGGTTTTCGGTTAATTTCAAAAAATTTAACTTCAAATTCAATAGCAAAGATGAAAGGTATTTGGGTGGAGTTATGAATTTCTGTTCATCAATTATAACTGTGAAGATTCAATTCAGAATTATGAGTTGTTCTACTAATTTTAAAAATGCCTGCATTTTAAGAGAAGACAGCATTTCACAATATGCATCGGTTGTTGACAGAGCAACCGATGCATATTGTGTGATGCCAAAGTAATTAGCATCGGTTCTGACAAATAGAAAGATGCTATTATTACTTTTAAATATAAATGCATCGGGATCAGTAAATAACCGATGTATAATGTTTTGAATTTTTTCGGCCGATTTTTTATTCACTTTTTCTTCCCGCGGTGGCGCGTAATTAAATTTGAATAAGCATCGGTTTTTCAACAGAACCGATTCTCTTGTTTCGTTCCAGGCATTGGTTGTCCATCAACAACCGATGCTATTTATTTTACAGAAATTTTTGGTTTTTTATTATTATGTGCATCGGTTAATGTCATAAAAACCGATGCTTCATGTTTTGAAATTTTTGCTCAGCCAATATATCACCCTTTATTCCCGCGAATGGGCACGTATTAAATTTGAATAGGCACCAGAACCGATGCTCGTAATTTGTTATAGGCATCAGTTGCTCTACATGAACTGGTGCTTATATATTTTTTGGATTTATTTCTATTATAGGCATCGATTGGCGTCCAACAACCGATGCATATTGATTTTTCCCGGATTATATAGGCATCGGTTGTTTGACCAAGACCGATGTCTATTTATTTTAATAAATTTTTTCGGTTATCTTATTATTATACGCATCAGTTGTTGAGGGATGCTAATAATATTTAGGCATCGGTTGTCTTTCGACAACCGATGCATATAACTTTTATTTATTACAAAAGAAAACCCGCGCGACTATAGGCATCGGTTTCTGCTTTAAAATCGACGCATATAACTTTTTTCAATTATAAAAAAGACCCCACGCGACTATAGGCATCAGTTTTTGACAACAACTGACGCTTATAACCCTGTTCCGATGGCGTTTTTTGTAGTAGTGCACCTTTATTCCGGCCATATCCAAATATATAAGCTACTTAAAAATCCCAAATGAAACCCTCTTGAGCCTATACCCCGTTTCTTGTTAGCCAGCTCGATTTTAGCTTTTATATCTTCATAAATTATGAGGTGAGAGTGTATGTTGTTAGTTGACTAGGAATGTGTGGGAAATCAATTTTTGGGTTTTGGGTTTTGAGTCTCTTATATATAATATTATTAATAATAATAATAATAATAATAATAATAATAATAATAATAATAATAAAGATATATAAAAATAGGGAAAAAATGAGAACAACAAATAAACTCCAACACAAATCACAAAAAGTGATAAAGCGTGTGTTTAAGTGAAAAGCCTAATGTTTAAAAAGGTTAAGTTTAGTAAAAATAAGCGAATTCGAAAAGCTTCTAAGTGTTGTGAAATAAAAGTCAGAAAAGAGTGTGTGTGTGTGTGTGTGTGTGTGTGTGTACGAAAGGGTTTTGAATGAAAGTTGGGTAATTTGGGAAGGGTGAAGCGATTATAAGCTTCGAGTTCTAGAAGTTAGGGTTTCGTGTGTTATTGATCACGTTTGATCGTGTGTTGCCACTATATCTATATATTTCATACCTTACCAAAGAGCCAACATTACAACCCAAAAAAAAAGACCTCTTTCGATTCTTGTTTGGTCATGTACAATGGGCGATTTTGAGTTTTTGATTTGTGAAATCTTGACAAGATGCATGCATTGTCCGACTTGAGTGTATACACATCCCATATAAAACACACTTGAGTGAATTGAGCGAACACCCTCAAAACTCCATTTGCGAGGAAGTCATCGATTTGGTTTTCATTTGAGAAAGAGTAATACGAGCAATGCTTGGTGATAATGAGTTTATGTTGATACTTTTATCATTCTAATAAGGATAAGCACAAGGATTTTTTTCTTTTTGCATAATGTTCATTGCATGTATATTCTCGATTCTTTTCATTGTTCGAGGACGAACAAATCGATAAGTGTGGGGTGGTTGTTTTGCATGTAGTTATGGTATTTTTCTTGTGTTTTTAATCAGGCTTTAGTATCGTTTATAGTGGGTTTTAGTCGAGTTTCATTAAGTTATTAGGTTGTTTTCTTATTTTATTATTTTTTTCAAGTTTCTTTTTGATTTTATACTTGATTTGGTAAAATAGGTTCAATTAATTTGTGGATGGGGGTGATTTTTGCAAGATTTTAACAAGAAGGTGAAATTGGCCCGTGGAATAACCTCGGCTCGAGCCAAGGCGAGTCTGGGCACGCCAAGACGTGCCAGGATGCGTCAAAATCCAAGCTAAAAGCTAGCTCCAAAACTCCAAAATATTTTGGAATGGTCGCCAAGACGTGCCAGGACGTGCCAAGACTCGCCAATCGAACCTTGGCACAAGCTGACGCGTGCCAAGGCAAGCCGCCGCCCAGCCCGCGTGCAACCCCGCACGCCCACGCGCAATGCCTGGGTGCCTATCGATGCCTGCCGAAGCCGCTCGCCAGCACTCACCCCGCCCGCGCACGCCCGCTTAGACGACATTCGAAGCCGCTCTCCAGCGCTCGCCAATCCCAGCGCCTGCCGATGCCCGCGCGCATCAGTGAATGCCTGTGCTCGCCAATGCCCAGCACATCTGCGTGCAGCTGCCGACGCCTGCCGAGCCATGCTCGCCCAGGCATGCCAATGCGCCCAGCACACCTCCACCCAGTGCATCCCATCTCGCCCAACACCCGAGACACCTCGAGCCAAATCATGCTAAATGTCGAGCCAAGTGCATATCAAGACCATTTCGGATCAAACTTGGTCAAACATGGATAATACAAGCTTTTAAGGCTTATTTGACCCATTTACCCTTAATAAAACCTAATATAAATAGATAGATTTCTCATTCGCTAACATATCCATCATTCTCCTCCCAACTCATGCGTGGGTTTGGATCTGATTACTCTCTCTAGTTCTTACATTTCAATTTCAAGCTTTTCCTTGGGTTTGTAAGCTCAAGAAGAACTCAAGTCATCACTTGAATTTTATTTTGGATTCTAATTTTATTCAAGTTTGTGTTTCTCTTTCTTAATTCAAGTAAGTTTTACTTAATTTTTTTCCTTGTTCTTCTTCAATTTCAAGCTTGTTCTTCAATTTATACATTTTGCCTTAGCTCTTAGATTTATTGTTAGATTTGTGATTTTGTTTATGAAATCTAGATGAATGACACAACTTGATCATAGATCGGGTCCTTGATCATTTTTATTTTGAGTGTTTCCTATGCTTTATTTTTGTTTTTATTTTCATGCTTGGTTTTATGTTGAATCCTAGATCTACTCTTTGTTTCTAGTTATTTTTCGAAAAAATTTTAACTTTCATGTCAACTTTTATTGCTCTATTCATTGGTTCTTTTGATTTTTGTAGATTCGCATTATTTAAATTTCATGATCGTGCATGCATAGTTGTACCTTAGTTTTCATGATTGTACTTTGTTGTTTCTTTGCTTTTTATTGCTTATTTTGATTATTACTTGCAATTTCAATATAGCATACGCATAGGGCATTTGAAATACTTTAATTACTTGCATCTGCTTTTCGTAGTTTATTTTCGTTTATCTTTCATTTTCCTTTAGTTATATAAGCTAAAAACCATTGATCCCTACTAGCACTTGAATTTCGATAATACCAAGTCATGAACCCCCTATTATATTTTATACCACTAAAAACTACACTTAAGGTAGTTGGTATGAGACTACTGTTGTGAATTGTCACGTACACAATAATGTATTAAGTTATGTACAGTCATGCAGTAAGATATGCACGATAATACAATAAATTTGCACAACACAAATGAAACTTTTGAAAATAAAAAATCAAAAAACTAAATATCTGTCAATGGCATATGCACAATCATACATTAATTTATGCACAATTATGAAGTAAGATATGCACAACCAAAAATTAAAGATGCGAAAATATTATTCAAAAATTAAAGTTGTGCCACGAACATTATTCAAAAACTAAAGATGCAAACACAACTTCTCCATCAGATAAGAATGCATACAATCAAGTACAAAACTTATCCATGCTACCAAAAATCACTCACCAGTAAGTTTGTGCAACTAAGAGGACAACATACTGCCTAATTGTCAATTCTACATAACATTATATAACAACATTGAAGTAATGATATTTTGAAAATAAGATCATTACAAAACTCAACAACTCCAAATAAAGTCAAATTACAATACAAGTTTTTACATTAATTCAAAATAGAACATTAGAATTGATAAATATTTTCAAATTAAAAACCTAACTCGAGGGAATAATCTTAAGCGTGAAAATTATTTCTTCAAATCAGCCTCCCGTTCATGTTTTCCTGCCTTGTAAATTGAGAGATACTCCTTCGCGATTTGTACGTTTGCAATTTTAAGCTCGTATGTCTCTCCTCATACCAGGAGTGGCAATACTTCTTCTGGATATGATTGTTTTTAATATCATGCCTTAATTCCACGGACCCAGTTAACCTTCAATCCAGCACCCATATATAACTCCAAGTGCCTCATGGTGAAAACACCCTCAATCCACATTTTCTACCCATGTTGTGCATGTTATCTCCGAAACTTGTGGTTCAATTTTTGCAACCACGTTGGCATAGTGTGCCATATATGTAATTTTATAAACTTTGAAAATGCATCTTTCTACAAAAATAAAAACAATTGATGTGAGAAAAAACGACAAGGAAAATATGCATGCACAAAAACTGTATATGATCCACATTAATAAGTAATACATTCCACAATAATAATATACTAGATTTTGAATATTATTATATATTTATTTGCAATTCTACCATACACACCCTAAAACCACTAAACCCATTGAATGCAAGCAAGTATATTTATTCTGCACATTGGTACATCTTATTTTTCACATTACTATATATCTATTTGCACATCCCTTTTGTTATGATTTCTTATACAAATACTAAACAAGAGTAATGCATGTCACACACTCTATCACTTAGTACCACAAAAATAATTTACTTATAAATACAACAACACAATAATGACTACAAATTACATGTATACAAACTGTGTTGTTTGCACATTGACATGTATTATTTTGCACATTAATAAGTATAATTTTACACATTAATGTTTTGTTGCATACACACAAAATATATATAAAGTGTTATGCCAAATGTTGATGGTTGACATCGTTCGGAAGACCCCGGGAAGGAACCAAGCCGGATTACTTAGGGAAACCATAAAAAAATGCCCAGCCGAGCAGGGAAACTTCGTCGCCGGGCCTCGTCGACCAACGCTGGGCATCGATGCCAAGCAGACCCCTGCGAAGCTAGGCAGCGCTGTCGTCCATGCCTCGTCTATCGACGTCGGGCATTGACGCTGAGAAGGCCCATGCCGAGAAGGGCAGCGTCATCGGCCAGGCATCATCGATTGACGCTGGGCATCGACGTCGAACAGGAAGCACCGAGCAGGGAGTGTCGAGCAGGGAGTGCCGAACAGGAAGGGCCGAGCAGGAATCACCGAACAGGAAGTGACCTGCTTAGCAGGGTAGCATCGTCGGCTCGGCCTCGTTGATTGATGTCGGGCGCTGATGCCGAGCAGGAAGTGTCGAACAGGAACCGCCGAGCAGAGACCCATCGAGCTGGGCGGCACTATTGACCTGACCTCATCGGTCGACACCGAGCAGGAAGTGCCGAGCAGGATGCGCTCTCCCGATGCGTTCACGACATGTTCAGTTCACTTCCGGTCATTTATCGAGATGGAAATGCCGAGCTGAAGTACTAGACCGACATCCCCAGATTCGTTTGGTGAGTAAAATAGTTAAGGTCGGAACTAAGTCGGTGGAAAATTACTGAGGTCAGCATTGACGCGGTGGACACGTGAGCAAAATATTTGGAGAACCAATAGAAAAAGGACAAGTGTCCAATTAGGGTTTCAATGGAAAACTATAAATAGTCTCTCCAAGAGAGAGAGAAAGGATACCCAATTTTTAAAGAGAGAAACATAGAGAGTTTTAGAGAGAGAAAGTTTGTATCTAGAAATCAAGCACCTGTAAAAGGTTCCGGCCAAGGCCGATCCGATCTGATTTTTGGGGATAAAAGTTAAGCACTTTTTCCTATTCGGTTTTGTCGATTTATTGTTGTTCTCCTTATTTTTGTGGTATTGTTATTGTTTAGGCTACTCTTAGTCTAACAAAATAGCGCTAGAAGGAGGGCTCCTTGTGATCTGTAGTCCCACTTGCTCAATCAGCCCTTCCGATTTTATTTTATATCTCATGTCTGATTCGAGCTTTTGTGTGTGCCTACTTTATAAATAATTGTCAGAAATATAATAGCTCGCCCGCAAAATAACGGGATTGCGTGTAGGTTTGACAAGCTTAACTCGAGTCGTCTCTCAAGGACTGACGTTCGAAATTTTTAATGTTTGTTTAATCACAATGTTTAATACGAGAACTTGTATAAATTTGGTTTTTGAAAATTATCAACTACTAATAAATTTAAAAACATCAACTAAGTATTTTAATCTAACTAATTTATACTAATTAATTAACTAAAGCTTCAAACTAAATTATCTAAGAATTATTAATCTAGGGATTTTTTAAAGCAAATAAATTCTAAATTAATTATCTATCATGCATGAAATACTACGATTTAAACTAAACATGTGATTCTCAAGAACAATAAGATCAATCTCAAAATTCTCAAGCAATAACATAACAATAACCAATTATCAACTAATTATCAAAACTAAAGCAATAATTAAATTAATCATGAACAAATCATCACCAAGCATGAACAAGAGAATAAACGCAGCGACTAATCAATATTAAAAATAAAATTCTAAGGTTCAAAGGCTCAGCGATTCAATGGTTCAAACGATTCAAAATAAATTAATGAAACTAGAAACTCAAACGAAATAATTAAACATAAATTATCTAGAATTAAACTAAGAATAACTAGAGTTTAGAGAACTTATTAAGTAGCTAAAGGTGCTGAAAGTTCTCCGCGAATACGAGTTGTTGGTGGTTGCTCTTCATCGAAAAATTATATCTTGAACGAACGTCTTCGTCTTGGTGCTTCGGATCTTGAATCTTCGACGTAGATCTTTAAAATATGTTGTAGGGTGTTGAAAATAGGTTTCTCAACCCTAGGTAAGTGTCTTGGGTCGTGGTTGTTTGTTTAATCCGAAATATGAAGGGTTTATATAGTTATTTCATGAATTGGCGCACAAGAAACCCTAAAATCGCGAAACTAGGTCTTCGCGTCGATGGTGCGTTGACTGACGCAGGCAGGCTCTCGGCGGCAACGCAGCCTGGGCGCTCGCGTCGCTGGGTGGTTGCATCAACTGACGCGGTCATAGATCGACGCTTCAGAGAGTTGCGTCGACCTAGCGTCGGTCGACGCGTCTAGGATCGACGCTTCAGAAAGTTGCATCGGCTGTGCGTCGGCCTTGCGTCGACTGACGAGGATCATAGCTCACGTCGACGGAGCGTCAGTCGACGCGACAGAGCGTCTGTCTCCGTTTCTTGATCTTTTGCTACTCGTTTCACTGGAAAGCTTGTTCTTCTATTCTTGAACATCGAACTTCGTTTATTACGTGCTAAACTCTTCCGGTTACTTAGCTGTAAAGTGAAAAATCACAAATAATCACTTATTTGCATCAATCTAGGTCAAAAAGCGGTAAAATAAGCTGAGAGTACAAATATACGAATTAAAGCTTAAACTACCCAACTTATACCAAAAACAATAAGAAAAACAAGCTATAATACTAATAAAATAAGGACAAATATGTGCTAATCAACTACCCCACGCTTAATTGGTTTGTTCGTCCTCGAACGAACGATAGATTCAAAGTACAACAAGAATTGTAAATCAGTCCAAGCAATGAGTCGTGCGATGCTACTTAAATAATTTTGAAAATATAGGTACATGCAATGCAACTTCAAACACTCCACCCTATTACATTGTTGCTTCAAAATCGAATTCATGCATCCTCACAAAAATGTATTATATAGGGTGTACGCTCAAAAGCACTCGAGCATTGCTGCATAGAACGTGTATACGCTCAAACCATTCAAATACAAGCACAATAAACAAGAACCGAAAATTAATCTCTTCTCAACCGCAAATTAAGTGTGTTGTCAACACTAAGAATCAGAAAAGGTCTTTACGGGTTGTAGTGTAAGGCCCTTTGGACGAGTATGGAATATTTAAGTCGTGTGGCTAATCGCTCACTCAAACTAATCTAATCACGAAGTAAATTGCTTCACCTCGTATAAAAGAAAAACCTTACTAAACACTCATAATGTAGCCTTTATACATAGGCTATTTTTCAACTCAAGACTTTAAAACCGACTTGTAGCTCAAACCACTTAAACACAGTTGAAGCTTAAGA
>BMAC01000133.1:172593-184834 GCA_014905375.1 Phtheirospermum japonicum
ATTCCACTAAAAAAAATAAAACTGACCTACTAACTTTAATACATATTTTTGAATAAGCTTTCTTCTTTAGTCCAGCCATTCCCCGTGTTTAAGATTTAATGTTCGTTAATTAATTATGTAAATCTCTGACAACTATAATTAATTAACTTCTAAACCTTGAGTAGTACCACACAAGCTTTATCATGTACGAAATAAATTCCACCTGCAGAGTTTTTTCGAACGACCGGAAAAAACCGATCGAATAGTACAATTTGGTTCGGTTTTTCGACCGGTGGTTCGGTTTTCGGTCATAAAAGATTCGGTTAATTAAGTCGGTTTCGGTTTTTCTACCAAAAAAACCGTTTTGGGGCTGGGGCCCGCCATTACCAACTTGGTTGCGTAAGAACTCCTCGTTTGCACGAGCGTTGTATGCTTGAGCTTCCACTCGATTCCTAAAGTGTTGTGGACGGTTGATTTGGTTTTCTGGAATCACTGCTTGACGATTATCTTGGCCTTGGGGCTCCCCGTTGTTTGGATCGTTGAGGAACTGGTTTCCTTCTTCATTCTCTTCGTTATTGATCCTTTGGTTGTTTYCGTCGTTATGCGCTTGATTAGGATCAAGAATTGGTGGATCTTCTTGACGATTGTCGTCTTGTGGGTCTCCAAAGTTTAGATCATCGGTAGGTGGCATCCCATATGGTTGGTATCGTAGAGGGGTATTATTATCATTTCCTTGCCCTCGGCCACCATTCGTTCGTCCTCCTCCTCTTCCTCCTGGTCCTCGGCCTCCAATAAGGGTAGTGTTTGACATGTTGGCCGAAGTTGTATTACGATTAATTGCGTCGGGGGAATGAAAGAGTCTTCTCGGTCTCCCAACTCGTTCGATGTTGTCTATATATATAGCAAGTTCGTTTCTAAGAGTTCGACGTCCTAGCATCAACAACAAACAAATATCAACGCATCGAGTGGCAAACAAAGAACCTTTATACAAATAAATGGAAAAGCATAAAATAACACGAACAAACATTATCAAAACCTATTTCAGTCCCCGGCAATGGCGCCAATTTTTGATTCGAGCTTTTGTGTGTGCCTAATTTATAAATAATTGTCAGAAATCTAATAGCTCGCCCGCAAAATAACGGGATCGCGTGTAGGTTTGACAAGCTTAACTCGAGTCGTCTCTCAAGGACTGACGTTCGGAATTTTTAATGTTTGTTTAATCACAATGTTTAACACGAGAACTTGTATAAATTTGGTTTTTGAAAATTATCAACTACTAATAAATTTAAAAGAATCAACTAAGTATTTTAAACTAACTAATTTATTCTAATTAATTAACTAAAGCTTCAAACTAAATTATCTAAGAATTATTAATCTAGGGATTTTTTAAAGCAAATAAATTCTAAATTAATTATCTATCATGCATGAAATACTACGATTTAAACTAAACATGTGATTCTCAAGAACAATAAGATCAATCTCAAAATTCTCAAGCAATAACATAGCGATAACCAATTATCAACTAATTATCAAAACTAAAGCAATAATTAAATTAATCATGAACAAATCATCACCAAGCATGAACAAGAGAATAAATGCAGCAATTAATTAATATTAAAAATAAAATTCTAAGGTTCAAAGGCTCAGCGATTCAATGGTTCAAACGATTCAAAATAAATTAACGAAACTAGAAACTCAAACGAAATAATTAAACATAAATTATCTAGAATTAAACTAAGAATAACTAGAGTTTAGAGAACTTATTAAGTAGCTAAAGGTGCTGAAAGTTCCCCGCGAATCCGAGTTGTTGGTGGTTGCTCTTCGTCGAAAAATTGGAACTTGAACGAACGTCTTCGTCTTGGTGCTTCGGATCTTGAATCTTCGACGTAGATCTTTAAAATATATTGTAGGGTGTTGAAAATAGGTTTCTCAACCCTAGATAAGTGTCTTGGGTTGTGGTTTTCTGTTTAATCCGAAATATGAAGGATTTATATAGTTATTTCATGACTTGGCGCACAAGAAACCCTAAAATCGCGAAATTGGGCCGTCGCGTCGACGGTGCATCGACTGATGCAGGCAGGCTCTCGGCGGCGACGCAGCTTGGGTGCTCGCGTTGCTGGGCGGTTGCGTCGACCTAGCGTTGGTCGACGTGTCTAGGATCGACGCTTCAGAAAGTTGCGTCGGCTGTGCGTCGGCCTTGAGTCAACTGACGCGGATCATGGCTCGCGTCTGTCTCCGTTTCTTGATCTTTTGCTACTCGTTTTACTGGAATGCTTGTTCTTCTATTTCTTGAACATCAAACTTTGTCTATTACGTGTTAAACTCTTCCGGTTACTTAGCTGTAAAGTGAAAAATCACAAATAATCACTTATTTGCATCAATCTAGGTCAAAAAGCGGTAAAATAAGCTGAGAGTACAAATATACGAATTAAAGCTTAAACTACCCAACTTATACCAAAAACAATAAGAAAAACAAGCTATAATACTACTAAAAATAAGGACAAATATGTGCTAATCACTGTCCTGTTTTTGTTTTTCGTGAGGAGCTAAACCTCAGCCCTTCACCATGTTTGAGTTTGGTTAAGAAAAAAGAGGAATTTCTGTTCAACCTATTCGTTATCATGAGCCCTTCATAAAGTTCAAGGAGAAATCACGGAAAGGAACATCAAGAAAAAATTGTTCAATCGGGTCCAAATGAGCTCGACCCGGAACAGGTGCGATCGTTTATGCAACACCACGCTTTTGCTAAGGAATTTGAAGAGATGATGAAGAAGGCAGCAAAATCAATCTTGACACAAGAGGTTCTGGTCGGCATGCCCAAGAATGCTGACCTTCTAGAAGGACGGTCGGAGTCAGACCCCGTTAGAGATGCAGCTCGGAAGAACGGAAAGAGAAAATTAGATGAGGAGGTCGAGCTGAATGCCAAGAGCACGCTCGATAGACCTCCCATCGCATGACGCCTCACATTCTCTTCTCCTCATAATGTTTTTGCTCGGCTCAGAAAGCCAAACAACAAAGCAAAGGAGAACATCCCCACGAGGTCGGCCAACAGCAAGAGTATCGCCAACGTGGACATCCCCCCACAATAGAGGCCAAGTGATGAATCTGCCAAGCTGCAATACCTGAGGCAGAGAATTGCTGAGCTAGAAGCCAAGCAAACCACCCCCTGGCCCAACACACCTAGCAGATTCCACGAACAGCAACGATAAGCTCGGCATGTGAAGATGAGTCACCCATGTCCGTCCAAATCCTCTCAGAACCACTAGAAGGCAAGCTAAAGATCCCTCCAATTGATTTGTACAAAGAAAGTACCGACCCCGACTCACACTTGAGCCATTACCAAAACTACATGGACATGCTCAGCGCATCCGACACATACCGATGCCGCATGTTCTCCATGACACTTGATGAGGCCCCGTGGAGATGGTACCGGTCGCTGCCACGCCACTTAATCTGCTCATGGTCACAGCTGAGATCCTCATTCCGAGGACACTTCATGGTATGCAAGTCCATAGTCGCACCCAAGAGAGCCATCGCCACCATTGTGCAGCAACTGAATGAGTCACTGAAGAGCTACATAACTCGATTCACGATACAGGTCTCGGAATCCCAGTCGTATGGTGATGAAGCCTTGATCATCTTAGCTCAGAACAGATTGTCCGAAAATTCCTTTTTCAAATGGATAAACAACCAGCAAGATCCTCAAACCTTTCAAGAATTCCTAGGCCGCATCTTAGATTGCAGCCGAACAGAACATGTCTGCCCCGATCATATCCGTCCCGCAACACCACAAGTCAACTCGGCAGGTCAACAAGAATTCAAGCTCTCAAGCAACAGAAACCAAGAAACTCCTGCAGGACAAACATGTCGATCTCTTAGCTAAGTACAACAAGGTCTACTCACTAGCTGCAACCACAATTTTTGAAAGAATCAAGGACTTGGACATTCTCCCTCCAGCTCGGCCAATCAAGAAAGATCCCCCCAGCCCAATCTCTTAATAATAGAAGCCAAGTCGAGCTGAACATACCCCCTGCACGACAGATTATTGGCGATGATTCGCCTGAGTTGAAGTATCCTAAATAATGAGTTGTCGAGCTAGAATCCAGGAAAGTAACATACCCCGCACCAAATTCATGCCAAATAACTCAATCCAACCAATATTTCCGCTCGCCATGCGGTGATGAGTAACCTCTATCTGCTCAGCTCCTTTTAGATCAATTGATTGAAAAATTGAAAGGTCCACTGATAGCTCTCGGTAAGAGCAATAGTGACCTGAACTCACACTTAAGCCAAATAAAGGCAAACAGCCACTCAAAGGCACCTATCCGACCTAAGGCATTAAGCCAAACAAAGGCGTTGTAAAATCCTAAAGCGTTAATCCACCCAAAGGCATTGAGCCAACCTAAGGCGTTAAGCCATCCAAAGGCATTGAGCCAACCCAAGCGTTGAGCCATTCTAAGTCGTTAAGCCAAACAAAGGCAAACAGCCACTCAAAGGCACTTGGCCGACCTAAGGCATTAAGCCAAACAAAGGCGTTGGAAAATCCTAAGGCATTAAGCCACCCAAAGTCATTGAGCCAACCTAAGGAATTAAGCCATCCAAAGGCATTGATCCAACCTAAGACATTAAGCCATTATAAGGCATTAAGACAAACAAAGGCGAACAGCCACTCAAAGGCACTTAGCCAAACCAAGGCATTAGGCCACTAAAATTCAAAATCCAACCAAAGGCACTTAGCCTACCTAAGGCATTAAGACAAACAAAGGCGTTGAAAAATCCTAAGGCATTGAGCCAAACAAAGTCATTAAGCCACTCAAATGCACTCAGCCGATTTAAAGCATTAAATAACTCAAAGGCATAAGTCAACCAAAGGCACTTAGCCGACCTAACGCATTAAGCCACTGAAAATGTCGATCTCAAAAGCGATCAGCTGAGCTCATCGACATAAGCCAAACCTATTAGGTTTGCACACACAAAAAATGACGTTGCAAAGCCAAAGATGTTGAGCTCAAAATGCCGAGCTCAAATGTGGTTAGCCGAGCTCATCGGCATCAACCAGACTAATCAAGTTGGAGACAAACTATGGCAATATGAAGCTAAAGATGTCGAGCTCAAACATTATTTGTCGAGCTCATTGGCATCAGTCAGACCAATCAGGCCAACATAAAAAAGGAGCAAAGTTAAAAAGAAATTCCGAGCTCAAAATGTCAAGCTAAATTGTGTTGGCACGCAAAAAAGAGCGAATTTAAAAAATCTGAGCTCAAAGTGCCGAGCTCAAAATGTTGAACTCAATTTTACCGGCATAGAAAAAATAGCCAATTATGAAGTTTCGAGCTCAAAGTGCCGAGCTCAAAATGCCAAGTTCAATCGGGCCGGCACATATAAAAGAGCGAATTTTGAAATCTCGAGCTCAAAATGTCAAGTTCAAATTGAGTTGGCACACCAAAAAAGTGCATTCGAGAAAAAACTCCGAGCTCTAAGTGTCGAGCTCAATACGTCAAGTTCAAATTGAGCCGGCACACCAAAAAAAGAGCATTTGAGAAAAAGTTTTGTGCTCAAAGTGCCGAGCTCAATGTGTCAAGTTCAAATTGAGCCGGCACACCAAAAAAGAGCATTTTAGAAAAATTCTGAGCTCAAAGTGCCGAGCTCAAAACATCAAATTGAGCCGGCACACCAAAAAGAGCAAGTTTTCAAAAAATTTCGAGCTCAAAGTGCCGAGCTCAAAACATCAAGTTCAAATTGAGCCGGCACATCAAAAAAGAGCAAGTTTTAGAAAAATTCCAAGCACAAAGTGTCGAGCTGAAAATTCTGAGCTCGGATATATATAAAAAAAGGTAATATGTATACATATCTAAGTTGCCGAGCTGAAAACACAAATAAGAGAAGCTACTCGAAGACAAACTAAAGGAAAAAGTTGACCGACCAGGAAAAGCCGATCAGCATTTATTCAAATTTAAGAGATTTGAACACATCAAGGTCAACTGCCCAAAAGTGACGTGCCGAAAAAGGAACAAAAGCAACTAAGTCAGAAAAATACAAACTAATCTCCACCATCCTCATCATCACCTCCCTGCTCATCACCGTTAGCAACCATGTCCTCCTCGCCGCCCCCCATGCCGAACTCCATCATATTCTTGGCGATATGCCTCTCAAAGTTAGCAATCGAGGCCCCATTCTTCAGCATTTGGAGAGCACTCCTCATAGGCCCGAGGGTCTCAGTTTGTATTCCTCGGTGTCGATGGCTTTCCCCCTCGCAAATGCCTCCTCCCCCTCTCGAGAATGAGTTGCAACCAGCTCGGCATGGCTTTGGACCAGCTCGACATGCTGAGTTTTTAAATCATCCAGGTCGGACAAGGTCCGCTGAGTCGCGCTCAAGGCCGCTTCGACGGACTGCTCTGCCTTGTTAGCCCTGGCCATCCAGGTGTCGCGGTCAAGGATGAGATTGGTGCACTGGTCATGAGTCTCCCGAAGAGCAGCATGGTCCCACTGGAGCCGAGCATGATCCTTTTGGAGGTCATAGAAGCTCCGGCAAGTTAACTTCATCGAAGCAAGGGCCCGACAAAGGTTCACCTCTGAGAATCCCAACTGGATGTCCATGCTGAAACCTGATACCCAGTCATCCAGACTCGGACCCCAACTGTGAGCAACGCTATTTAAGAACTCGGAAAAGGGGTACCCCCAAACCGACCCACCGACAGTGTTCGGATCATAGCACCCCGAGTAGTCGTACTCCTAATGAACAGGTTGGGGATGAGGACCACCGAAGACGATCTCCTCCTCATTTTCCACGGTGATTGGCTCTTGGTGGGAGCTACACTCACCAACCTAGGGAGCCGAAGGCCCAGACAAGCTAGCCTTTTTCTTCCTCCCGCCACCACACGCTGCTGGCCTCTTCGCAGGTTTCTTATTCTTCTCCAAGAACTTGACAGCCCGGTCAAGTGTAGAAAGAGACATGGTCCTGTCGAAGTAAGGGTAATACACTACAAATAAAAAACACAAAGCTCAGTAGAAAGACAAACGAGATGAACTCAAATCAAAATCCAAACTAAACCAAGCAGTTTGGAAGCATCGGGCAGAAACTGCCGAGCAGAAGCTGCCTAGCTCGGCAGCACCATTGGCGCTACGTCGATCAACGCCGAGAAGCGACGAGTGCTGTCGAACAGAAGATGTCGAGCCGCCCAGCTCGGCAGCACCGTCGGCGCTATGTCGAACGACGCCGAGAAGTGATGAGTGTTGCCGAGCAGGAGTTGCCGAGCTGCCCAGCTTGGAAGCACCATCGGCGCTGCACCAATCGACGCTGAGAAGCAACGAGCATCCCTACCGGGCGGAGATAGCCGAACAAAAAACCCAATATTTTGAACAAAAAATACCAGGCAGAAAAACTCGAATGCCAAGCTCACAAAGGAAAGAAAGACATGCTCAAACGAGGGCAGGAAAACAAACAAAGTTCGACTTACCAGGAATAGTAGGTCCAAGTTGAGATCGGAGAGGAGAATCCCTGAGACCAGCCCTTCAAAGTTTAGCCTTGGTCAACACTCTCTTATAATGCCTTGGGTCCGGGTCAGAATCAATAATGTCAAACAAGCGAGTGAAGAATTTCTGGCTGGGTGTTGCTGGCCGGTGGTAAAATGAAAATAAGATCAAACAATGACGGATTAGATCGAGATAAGGAAAGAAATTTCAGTGTCACACTGACCAAATTTAGTAAAGGAATTCGGAGGGGGACAAAGCGAGCCATCGGAGTTCTTAGTTTACCAATCCCCCCCGACGTAGAACCAGTACGGCTTCCAAATATGAAGGGTATCAGGGAGCCCCGTCACGAGGTGCTTGAATTTGCCAGACAGAACTGAGGCATAATAGAACCCGAACTCACCTGCATCGGACAACCTGAAAAGTTAAAGCCATCGAAGCTAATCGATGGTTGGGGGCGGCCACCTGTTCTCGTTGAAGAGCACGAACAAGCCCAAAATTCGGGCTACCGATAGGGGGTGGAGCTGGAAGATTGGCAATCCCAAATCGATAAGAATGTCAGTAAGGAGACAAGGGAGCGGAAATAAAACCCCGAAATGAAGACTGTCCATGAACAAGGTGGTGCAAGAGGCAGGTGGACAATGGATCTGCTCGGCGTCGTAAGGGAGGAGCAAGTGAGCAGACCCGGGCACACCGTAGTCGGTTCGATATGTAAGTAGATCACCGTCGACCAACGAGCTCTGCTTGACGGCTATGCCGAGCATAGTATCATCCCAGTTATGAGGGGCTAGACTCTTACAGTGGTCGACCGAGGTACGCTCACCGGGCTGATCCAACCATGAGGCAAAGGATTCTAGAGTCGCTGACCTCTTGCTGACTTTAGGCCTTCGGGATTTTTCGGCCCGTGGCACTCATTGGGCGTCGTCTTCGTACTGTCCAAGAAGGTTGTCAAGGGGCTCGAGTAGGTAAGAGACGATCCCAAAATCATCGGTTGCCGCTCCGTTCCGATCCAGACTCAGACCACGCGCCCAGACGGACCCACAAATTGCTTCATCTTCGGGTTTATCGAATAAAACATAACGGTGTTCCGGATAAAATTCGCTCTGAGCACCGAATTCGCAGCCCTGCCCAAACTGCCCACTGGGTCTGAAGGGCTGGCCTAGGTCGAACTGAGAACATCCACTGGACTGGTGGTTGTCACCTGAGAATTGCTCAAAGGCAAAGGGTCGCCCTTGACCAAAGATTTCCCCCGTACCAAAACTCTCATACTGATTAAAACCAAATTCCCCACCCTGGCCTGTTTGAGGACCGAGCTGACCGCCGCCCTAGCTAGCTCTCCCAAACTCCTGAGAACCATTCAGAGAGTAACTCGGACTGCTTGACATGGATAAGAATCGAAAGGAAAGAGAAGGAGATTACCTTTGAAAGTAAGGAGGACCGAAGGGCGAGGAGCAGATGAAGCTGAGCTGAAAATAGAGTTAGCCAAACAAAAAATGGGGATTGAGAAGTGTATATAGGGCTGTCACTCAATATTGAAGGCTTGAGAAACGAATGAAATTGCAAAGAGAAGAAGTGATAAGAAAATGAAAGCCAAAAGGCTTGTTTTAAAGAGGGGGGAGTTCTATCATGAGTCATAAGAGTCCAAAAGAAGGAGTCATATGTCACAAAAGTCCAAAATAATAGGAGACAAAAGGGGGTTGCAAAATCTTCCATTTCGGAAAGCGTGATGGTCAAACTTCTCGTAAAATGAGATGGATGGGACTAGACATCTCATACTTTGATCAGCTCGGTTTATTCGAACGACCAAAACTGAATGAATCTGAACCCGCCTACTCGTAGACGAATCCGCACTCATGGGATTTTTGATGGTCGACATCGTTCCGAAGACCTCGGGAAGGAACCAAGCCGGATTATTTAGGGAAACCCAAGAAAAAACTACCCGGCCGAGCAGGACCTGCCGAGTAGGGCAGCGTCATTGGTCGGGCCCCGTCAACCGAAGCCGGGCATCGATGCCAAGCAGGAAGCACCGAGCAGATCCCTACCGAGCTAGGCAGCAACCAGGCCCATCGATTGATGTCGGGCGTCGATGCCGAGGAGGGCAGCATCGTCGGCCAGGCATCGTCGGTGACGCCGAGAAGGAAGCACCGAGCAGGGAGTGCCGAATAGGAAGTGCCTAGTAGGAAGCACCGAACATGAAGCACGGAGCGAGACCTGCTTAGCAAGGCAGCATCGTTGGCCCGGCCTCATCGATCGACACCGAGCAGGGCAGCATCATTGGTCAGGCCTCATCGATTGACACCAAGTAGGAAGTGCCGAACAAGAACTGCCGAGAAGAGACCCGTCGAGCTGGGCGGCACTGTTGATGTCGGGCGTCGACGCCAAGAAGGATGTGCTCTCCCGATGCGTGTGCGGCATGTTAAGTTCACTTCTGGTCATTTTTTGAGCTGGAAATGTCGAGCTGAAGTACTAGACCGACATCTCCAGATTTATTTGGTGAGTAAAATAGTTGAGGTCGGAACTAATTCGGTGGAAAATTGTTGAGGTCGACATTGAGGCGGTAGACACGTGAGTAGAAGATTTGGAGAACCAATAGAAAAGAGACAAGTGTCCAATTAGGGTTTCAATGGAAAACTATAAATAGCCTCTCCAAGAGAGAGAGTGAGTGGATCCACAATTTTTTAGAAAGAGAAACATATAGAATTTTAGAGAGAGAAAGCTTTTATTTAGAAATCAAGCACCTGTAAAAGGGTCCGGCCAAGGCCGATCCGATCTGATTTTTAGGAATAAAAGTTAAGCACTTTTTCCTACTCGTTTTTGTCGATTTATTGTTGTTCTCCTTATTTTTGTGGTATTGTTATTGCTTAGGCTAGTCTTAGTCTAACACCAAAAATTAATATTGGACTACAAAAAAATAAATTTATATAGAATCATGTCTTTTCACAGACATGTCATGCTAATGGAAAGTGCACAATAGTATACTAGATATTGAACACTAATTATAAATTTCATGCACATAACGTAGATCAGAAAAATAGAATCTAAACAGACTACACATTTAATCACATCTATATCAGAGAATTAAAAATAAAACAAATTATAGTTTCTAAGTAATATACCCTTAGAAAAGAGCAAAGAAGAAGAAGAAGAAGAAGAAATACAACCAATCTTGATGCATTCTAACATCAAAAAACAATATCACTAGCATCATCGTTGTGAAACCAACCACATAAACAAAAAACTTAACCAATCCAACCAAACATCCATTCATAATCAACTTGTACCTATAGATGATTTGAAAACTGCAAGAATGCAACAGAGTGACCAAAACAAGGGGATAAATGCATAAATGAAACAGAATTCAAAAGGCATAAATGAAACAGAAATAAGTTATGTCGATAATCAATTTCTGCCATTAGTTAAAACAATTTAAAAAAACGAAAATCATATAACCTCCAACTCAACACATGAAATCAAGGCACAAAATCCAACACATGCCACATTAAAATTGATTCAAAAAAATTTAATGAATTATAAATCCGAAACGACGAAAGGATTCGAGAAAAATACATTGTAATTCACAAACAAAGATTAAAAAAAAGGAGAAAACGTACCAGCATTCTTGTTGGGCGGATTTTACTTTTTTGGTTGAGATTTCTGCGGAGTTTATCTCATCATATGCTCTAAAATTGGGCGTATATTCTAGGGTTTCCGATTTTTGAAGATGGAGTGGATTATTGATAAATGTGCGTATACTCTAGGTTTGGGAGAATATTTTTGCTTCTGTGCGTGATGAATGATCTGAGAAGATAGTGAGAATTTGTTTGCTTCTGTGCGTGAAAAATGCATGAAGATGATCCGAAAAGACGAAGGGGTCAAGTTGCTGAAGTGAGATTGTCACATAATTACTGAAAATGGCACCGAATGTCAAATAATTACTAAAATGCCACCTGATAATTTTAGTAAAAGACATTAAATTAGTGGCTAGGATTTATTCTCATTTCTCACCTAAGGATCCATTCTCACATGATCCTATACCTATGTATATATATATATATATATATATATATATATATATATATATATATATATAATATATATATATATATATATATATATATATATACACCCCACTATATACTAAACAAAAGATTCTTATCTTACTTGTTTGCTTAGGAAGTTTCAAACTAAGGTGCAATTTTCTGGTGGTTCGAAGGCGTATTTGATGAATTCTTGAGATTTGAAAATTTACTAAAATATAAAAAATTCTAATTATAGGAGTCCCATATTTTTTAGTTTTTAATTATCCTAATACTAATAGAATATTTAAATAAACTAATAATACAAACTAACTAATTACGATAGCAATTTTAATAGGTCTTTTAAAGTTAAATTATAGAATCGAGTTGGTCTAAAACTCACCTTATTAGCATAAACCGTATGAAGAATTCCCATAACCTGTGTTATGTTATTCAATTATTAAAACGATTTATGAATAAAATCTTTAAGCATGATCATTACTTAATAAAAACCTTGGTAAATGTGAGATATACCCCCTAAGGTTTCCTTATATGTGTAAATAGACCCCTAATCCTTTTACTTATTATTTTTTTTTTTTTTGGATAAAAATACACAAAGTTCAAGTTTTAGGAGCATTTTTAACATTCCCTACCACAATGGAGTTTACACTAAAACCGTTAGATGAATTCCTTAAACCATTCTAAGTATGTAATTAAAAACTATTTATGAATTTAATTTAAGTAAATAAAATATAAATTATTCAATAATAATTAAG
>BMAC01000133.1:199576-227750 GCA_014905375.1 Phtheirospermum japonicum
AAAAAAACAAAATACAATTAAAAAAAATTCGGTCACATGGAGCATACACAGAAAAAGCTTACAAAAGCAAACAAAAAAGAAGTCATAAAAAATTGACTGGTCCCCCACTTCAAAAGACTACAATCATAAATAATACAAAAAATAGACTACACCAACTCATAACATGGCCTACAAAATAGGAGTTTCTCAGTATACCACTAACTTGGCAGATTCAATTAGCCACATGAGATGGATGCCACCACCCCCCCTAAAAAAATACGGTATGGAAGCTCTATTATATATATATATATATATATGGATTTTTAGTGGTATACTGAGAAACTCCTATTTTGTAGGCCCATGTTATGAGTTGGTGTAGTCTATTTATTGTATTATTTATGATTGTAGTCTTTTGAAGTGGGGGACCAGTCAATTTTTTATGACTTCTTTTTTGTTTGCTTTTGTAAGCTTTTTTTGTGTATGCTCCATGTGACCGAATTTTATTTTAATTGTATTTTGTTTTTTTACTTGGCAAATTCAACTGGGCCACATGAGATGGATGCACCACCACCCCCTAAAAAAATACGGTATGGAAGCTCTATTATATATATATATATATATATATATATATATATAATATATATATATATATATATATATATATAATATATATATGGGTTTTTAGTGGTTACTGAGAAACTCCTATTTGTAGGCCATGTTATGAGTTGGTGTAGTCTATTTTTTGTTATTATTTATGATTGTAGTCTTTTGAAGTGGGGGACCAGTCAATTTTTTATGACTTCTTTTTTGTTTGCTTTTGTAAGCTTTTTCTGTGTATGCTCCATGTGACCGAATTTATTTTAATTGTATTTTGTTTTTTTACTTGGCAGATTCAACTAGCACTTTTCTAACACTGTGGGGCAAGTTTCACTTTGACCCAAGAAATTTGTCTAAATATGTAGGTGGTAGTTCTTATAAGTTTTATTATATAAGTGTTGATTTCTTTATGGTGGAGGCATTCAGAAAACTTTGGTTTTTCTTTGAACTTGATGATGGTTTCAGCTTATTAGAGATGATTATTTATTGAAAGATATGTGTGAAATTAAATTGAAAAGTGACAGGTAGGTTGTTATATATGTTGAGGAACTAATTGATGGTGAGGTTAAGAGCCTTGATGATAGTGAGGGTGAGAGCCTTGAAGGTGTTGAAAAGAACATGAATGATATTGAGGTTGAGAGCTTTGATGGTGTTGAAAAGAACATGAAACACGGTGAAGTTGGGATTGAAAAGGACATGAATGACAGTGAGATTGGTGTTGAAAAGAATATGAATGATATTGAGGTTGAGAGCCTTGATGGCGTTGAAAAGAACATGAAACACAGTGAGGTTGGGATTGAAAAGGACATGAATGACAGTGAGGTTGGTGTTGAAAAGAATATGAATGATATTGAGGTTGGTGTTCAAAAGAACAGGAATGACAGTGAGGTTGAGAGCCTTGATGGACTTGAGGACAACTCAGATTTGAATGACAGTGATTACAATGGGCAAGATTATGAAGATTGTGCTGATGTTGATGCTGAATGTGATGTAAATGATGAATGGATGGGCTTGGGTGATGAGAATGAGGGGCAGACAAATGGGGGCGATGTTGGTTTAGATAGTGAAGAAGAAGTATGCAGAAGTGATGAGCTACTTAGTGGCAGGAGTTCTGATGATGAAAACCCTCGGTTCCCATCTTTTAATCCTAAACAAATATACAAACCTGTCTTTAAGTTGAGTATGATTTTTTCTACAAGAAAAAAGTTGAGACAGGCAATCCATTCACATGTTGTGGATACCAAGAGGAGTATTAACATCACCAAGAATGATAGAGAGAGGATGCATGCCAAATGTGCAAACAAGTATTGTAGTTGGAAGCTACATGACCTGAATGTGAAAAATCAAGAAGCATATTAGATTCATAGATATGAATTTGAGCACACTTGACCTCCTTCCTTTAAGGTTAAAAATGTGACCTCAAAGTTCTTGGCTGGAAAATACCAACACAAATTTAAGACAGATCTTAAAAGGTCTGTGAAAGGTTTCAAAGTTGATGCTATAGAGGACATTAATTGCAATGTGACTTATTCCCAAGCTTGGAAAGCTAAAAAGTTGGCAATTGAGTCTTTGGAGGGAAACTCAGAAGATCGGTATGCAATTCTGTGGGATTATGCAAATGAAATCAAGAAGACAAACCCTGGAAGCACTGTAATCATTGGTACAAATCAGTCTTCAGGTAAAATATTGATAATTTTGCCTTATTTTTTTAGGTGTGTGTGTGTGTGCATTTCCTTATATATACTAACTCATTATTCAATCTTCAAGTGAAAACATATTTGATCAAATGTATATGTGTTTGAAGGCTCTTAAAGATGGCTTTCTGGCTAGATGTAGACCCTTCATTGGTGTGGATGGATGCCACCTGAAGGGACCTCATAAAGGGGTTCTCTTAACTGCTGTTGGAGTTGACCCCAACAACAATATTTATCCAATTTGCTGTGCTGTTGTACAGAAAGAGGATGGAGACACATGGAACTGGTTTTTAGGTTTGTTTATTTTTAATGAACTCCTTTTTAATTAAAAGACAACATTTTCAGGTTTCTACTGCTAAGCTCTTAAAGACAACATTTTTTTTAAGTGTCTTTTGTTCTTTTACTTGTTTTTAGGTTTGTTGAAGTCAGATTTGGAGATTCAAAGGGATGAAGAATATACATTCATATCTGACAAGCAAAAAGGGCTTATGAAAGCTTTTGATGAGGTGTTCCGTGGGTCAGAACATAGGTTCTGTGTGAGGCACATACATGGGAACTTCAAAAGAGCTGGGTTCACTAGTCAGGCTTATAAGCTTGCTTTATGGAATGCTGCTAAAGCAACTACTGTGAATGAGTTTAAGGTGAGGATGGGTGAAATGAGAGCCTTGTCTGAGGAAGCATATAAGTGGTTTGTTGATAAACCACCTCATGGATGGAGCAGATCACACTTCAATGATTACAGTAAATGTGAAATGCTCCTAAACAATGGGTGTGAATGTTTCAATGCAAGCATATTGGAAGCTAGAGATATGCCCATAGTAACCATGATGGAGTGGATAATGGAGTACCTCATGCAGACATTGCAGCAAAATAGAGATAGGGCAAAGAAAAGTGGAAAGGTGGGGTGTGCCCTAAAACCCAGAAAATAGTCCATGACTATTTTGAAGAAATTGGTGATTGTTTGCCTATAAAGAGTAATGATTGGATGTACCAAATCAAGTGTAGAAAGTATGAGAAACAATATAGTGTAAACCTCAAGACAAAAACATGTGGTTGTAGGAAGTGGGACCTTGCAGGTATCCCCTGAAAACATACATTGACAGCCATCGTAAACCAAGGAGAAGATTGGTATGATTACCTTGATGAATGTTACAAGATAAACACTTACATTAAAGTGTATGGACCTGCAATAATGCCAATCAATGGTAGACATGAATGGGAAGAAGCTGGTGTCATTCCTCCATTGCCACCACTTGTTGAGAGAGGTGCTGGAAGGCCTAAAAAGGCCAGGAGAAGAGAGCCGCATGAACATGAGCCTCATAAAAAGAAGAGAAGTAGAGTAAAAAAAAACATTTTGAAGAGTGCAACTCAAATGAGGCAACAAAATAGGACAGTGAAGTGTAGCAAGTGGAGTAGAGGGTCATAACAAGAGGGCTTGTATTACTATCACACAAGAACAATCCCAAACTTCAGAGGTCCAGAGTAATTTGACTAATGTCCATGCCTTGCCAAGACCCACTAAACTTCAGGTAAATTAATGATAATTTTGCCTTATTTTTTAATGTTCACTGTTTGTGTGTATGTGCATTGTCTTATATATATTAACTCATTATTCAACATGTGGATAGGTGAGAAAAGAGGGTGGAGCATCAAAGCTTGGTTTAAATGGGGAATGTTTAACACATAAATCATTCGATCAGGTACAAATTATTATTTTAACTTTTTTAATAAATAATTTGATTTTTGATTTTTTTTGGGAAAATGAATATATTAATTTTTAATAAATTATTCTAACTACTGTGTATGGGGAATGTTTTTCTAATTATTTAGTATAATTTTAAATATCATTTTTAAGCTTTACTTACCTTTATTTTAAAACACCTGTTTAATTGCATGCTCCAGTTTTTTTTTTAAATAAATATTTTGATTTTTGCATTTTTCAAATAGAATAATGAATATGTTGATTCTGGAATGACAATAATTAATAAAATTATTATTTATTTATAATTAATTCACATGTGTCTCATTTATTTTATTTTACTATATTTTACCAGTTTGATGAAAATATTTACTCCCAAAATGGGACATCATTGGGACAGTCTCCAGAAGTGGCTCTAATACCTCCACCTTCAATGTATAACCAGCTAAAAGGAGCACCATGTGGCCCAAGTGTCAATATAAGGTGCCCTGCACCTTTTATTGGAGGACAGTATATCCCTAGTATTGAGAGATGCCTCACAAACCCAAGCTTGAGCCAAAAATCAATAATCACTTCTAGAGGGAGAAAGTTTATTAGCTTACAGGAGTTGACAACTGTTTTTAAGGGCCAGACTGCAGAGAAGAACAGGGCTAAAAAGAAATGATTGAGTTTGATATATATTGTTTTGTCATTTTGATCAAGTGCTAGGACATTGTGCTGTTTTTAATTGATAAGGTGCTGTGACAATCCTATTTTGTCTTATTTTTCAAGTGCTGTGAGCACTTCTGTTTTTTCTACATTATGATAGTGTTGTGACACTAAGGTCTATATATTTTGGCTACAATATGCGAGTGTTGTGACACTCATTGTGTTTTGATATGGAGTTGTCATGAATGTGAGACAAGTTCATTTTCTTTTGTTTTCAAAGTGTGTTGTTATGGTTATTTTGTCTGTGTGTGAGGCTCTACTGAGTTAGTTTTTGTACTGATCATATATCATCCTTGTAATGAAGTTTCTGGTTATTGTAATGAGGCTTGTGTAAAAAGCCACCACTTAAGACCAGTTAATGCCAAATAAGGCAGCGTGTTATGTGTGATAGTCCAATGAATTATGAAGGAGAGACCATGACAATGTGTTAATATTGTTTATGTGAACTGACAATTGTAATGAAAAGAGAAAAAACAAAATGATGGTACATATAGTAAAATAGAGCACTTCATTAATTCATTCATTCTAATAAGCTTACATTTTGGGGAAACTACTGCAAATATGATATACCTTACCACAACCAACAAAACACAACTAATTAACCTAAACAAATGTTTTCAAATATCTTACCACAACCAACAAAACACAATTAATTAACCTAAACAAAATGACAACTAACAAACAGACATAAACCATCACCAACTTCACTACTACCATAATAATCATCAAACTGCCTCATAACTTCACTAGTACCATCATAATTCTCCAACTACCTCATTAACTTCACTACTACCATCATAATCATCCAACTGCCTCATTACATTCATGCCCTTGCATATGCTAACTAATAAAACATGAAAAAACACCAGTACATAATCAAAAGCCATTTCAGTTTTTTCTTCTCCCGTCCAAGCTTCTTAAGTTCTTCCTCCAACATCGCACTTTTGCGCCTCAAATTAGGGATTATTTCCATAGCTCTTGAGCAAATGGGAGGGTCATCCCAAGCAAAAATATCGCAGCCACCCTGTAAAATTTCATAGAAAAAACAAGATTTTTTTTATATGTATAGATTTAAAAGATCTGAAAGGGATAATATTAACATGCTTCCAGTCCTCGCACCCAAGGAACCTCCTTCCCAGATTATCAATCGTCCGTGAAGTGCGGATTTGAGCACGTTTCCCGCAATTACAGAACACTCTAGCTGGTTGAGAACCGGAAATTAAAGACATCTCTGAAGCTCCGTCAAGGTGAGTCAGTGAATTTCTGTACTGGATTTTTTTTCTTGGAAGGCAACGTAGCGCTCTCTTCTCTTCCTCCATCTTTTATCTGCTAGGGTTTTTTTGGGGGTGACGGGATGAACTAGGAGGGAACAAAGAGGTATTTTCCCCCCTTTTGATACCAACACTATGGCAATTAAAATAAATTCTAAAATCTTTTATTTCCACGCGGCCGAGGATCCCTAAATTTGAAGCCAATTCAGTAATAGTCGGCACCTACTCAGCAAATTAGGGTGCATTTCAATTTTTCCGGCGACAATCGGACTAAATTGCAGATATTTTAAAAGAAATCAGATGAAATTAAAAATAGGCCAAAAAAAGGACTAAATTGCAAAGTAGGCCAACTTACAGGACGAAAAAGTTCATTTTCCCTTATTTTTTTAATTTTAAAAATAGATAATTAAATAAATATGATAATTGCCAGTAGCAATTTATAAATAAAAAAGATATAACTTTTAAAAGTTATTTTATGCATGTAGAAGTAATCATAAATCTGAAGTTTGAAATTTTTTACCTATTTAAGGATCGTTCAACATCATTGTTCAAACTAAAGTCTTCGACTGGATTCGTAATCCATCTTTGGTAATAAATCCTCGAATGAAATGAGTATCCAATGTAACAGAGAGACACATTTGAATACCGAAAAAATTATGTTTCAAAATAAATAGAAATATAAAGGTGAAAAAAAATATGAATGGATCTAACACAATTGACTGATTTTGAACCAGGTCGACATACTTTTTTAATAGATCTAAAATATAGTATGGTTTTGAAATAGATCGACGCATTTTTTAATAGATCTAACACAGTAGACTGGGTTTGAAATACATCTATACATTTTCTGAATAGATCTATACATTTTTTACAATCAGATGTATACATTTTTTAGCAGATCTAACACTGTCTAATGATTTTGACCCAGATCGAAAATTAGTTTCAAGATTTCAATAAGAACAGACTGATGTTGTTGAGGATCGATGAAAATTAATTAATAAGTTATATTTTTAATATTACAATAGGTTGAAGAACCTGTACCTGAATTAAATCACTGCAAATTTTAAATTTGGCACAATTTGTTTTCGGCATTCATCGATCTGAGGGTTTGTGGTATGTTTCCCTTTTTTTTTCATGAAAATCAAAGTTTATCAGTGAGATCGATTTTGAACCAACGAGGTATAAAAAATAAAATTATGGAGGCGTTAAGATGGTTGAATGGTTTTAGGGAGGTTATGTCTGGTGTGACCGGCGGAGAGAAGCGGAGAGCTGGGATGAGCGGCGGAGAGGAGTGAAGAGCATTTCTGCAGAGGAGCGAGGGTAGGGTTAGGGTTAGGTGATGGGCAAAATGAGGCTGGAGGGCCGAGTTTTTAGGGTTGGGGCTTTTATACCTAAGGTTAATTGCACGGGTCTGATCATGGCCGTTAGATTAAGTGTGTTAAATCCTGACCGTCCGATGTTCTGTGGGTTGGTTTATGGGCTCGAATCCGAGTTGGATATTGGGCTTACCCAAATTCTAATTGGACTCCTACTATTGGGCTTCTGGGAATTTATTTGGACTCAAATTAAATATTCTTTTGGGTTGGATTTGATTATTTAAATGGGCTTAATTATTAATTCAAGCTAAAAAATACTTCTAAATTAGTTTTAATTAGTTTAAATTTATATGATATTTAAAATTATATTATGATTTTTTTAAATAAACTTTAATGGTCGAATTTAAATTGAAATAATTATGCATTATTATATATATTTCAGTTTTTAATTTTGAAATGTATATGTATGCGTAGTATATATATAATTTATTAATTCTGAATTGACATAAGATATTAAAATAATAATTTTGGATATTTCTTATGATTTTTTTTATATAATTTGGAATTGAAATAAGGTATTCAACTAATAAATTTATTCATTTTTTATGCATATATAGAAAGGATGTATGTGTATGTGTATGTGTATTTATGTATATACAGAGGGCTGATGCTAGCTTCGCGGTTTCAGGTTGTGGGCTAAGTTTCCATCTCGGATCTGTGTCGGTTTGGTTGGTCGGAGATCAGGTCATGGCTATGGTAGTTGGTCCTCGGTATTGTCAAGGGGTGGGGCATCCATGACTCAGTGGTGGAGATGGGCTGGAGCTATTGCTGCTCTTCTCTTTCCGTTTCCCCTCTTTTGTTTTGCCCTTTTGTTCGAAGAAATATTTTTTGTTTGCAGAAATATTTTTTGTGTCATTGTGATTGTGCAATTTTTGTTTAATATAGAAGTTTTTATTTATGTATACATGTGTTTACACAAAATACTTATTGAGGGCGGTGATTTTTTGGAATTTGATCTGGATTTCAGAAGAAGAGCAGCGAGAGAGGTGGTGGTTGCAGGTTTTTTTTATTCTAATATTTTGGTATTTTTAATTTTCTTCTGATTTATGGTGCTTCTTACTTAAGTTGAACATAAAATATTTCATGTATTTTAGAAATAATTCTTGTTGCCTTGTTTTTTCTGGTTGGATTATCATATTAATTATTAGTCATTGTTCATTTACTATTATTCAAACAGAGAAAAGGGAAAATAAAATTTTGGAAATTTAATCAAGGCTAAAAGTAAAATAGGAAGCAACAAGGGAAAAATTGGTAAATGATATTTTTATTTTTCATTTAATTCCGATCAACTGCCTAAGCCGTAGCGCGCTAGCGCGCGTACTCTTCTTCTATGAGCGAGACTCTATCCAGATCTGCATTAAAAATAAATAAAAAATGATAAGAGAATAAATAATCACGTCACATCAGCATTCGGGCCCAATCAGGATAATTTTATACTTTTTTTGATAATTTGGTCAACTTAGTGGATGCGTTTTGATAGTAGACTATAATATCATGGGTTTATTTTTTTGGAAAATGGACAATACAGTGGACTAAAAAAGCAAGTTTTCCCCACAATGAACATTCAAACATTGGTTGTGATGGTTCTAATTCAAGAATATTCGTTGACCTCACAATTGATGATCCGGCGGACAGTATAATTGTTGATGATAGTACATTTGTGAGGAATTTAGTCCTGAATATTGACAATCCGGCACATGTCAATCAGATATCGTCTAATTTGAGCACTGGTCAGTTAATTTTCAAGACTAAAAAAATAAAATGTACTTTTGGAATTGATTTATAAGTTTCGTAGTTAAAATTGATTATTTGAATTGTTTCGTCTACAGCCCCGGTCAAGAGAAGACCATATACACGAAGGAAGAACGTTGTTCCAAATCTTCCTGGTGTTGCAGTCATGGAGATAGACAAATCGTCCAATGGCCGAAAGAAGAAAAACCTCTACGAGTGCTGGTGAGTCGTAATCTAATAAATTTTTTAATCGTGTTTTGATTATATTTTATTAAATTATTCGTTACCGAGAGCTTTTTCTATTTTGAGCTGCAACTCCAATTAATAGACGATCGTACGCACGTAGGAAGAATATCGGTAGAGGGACCAGTAGCTCAAGTAATGTAATTGATCTCACGGATGAACCGATCAGCAACAACACATTGCCATCGGGTACATATTTGTTTTATTGTGCTTTTGATATCACTGTTTTGAATGTAATTGTTGTGTTTTTCTTAGTATTTTTAGTTAGAGTTTTATGTTGATTTAAGTAGTTTTTAATAGAATTTTATTAAGTTTTTATGTGGTTTTTCTTGTTTTGTTGATTTTCACTTGACTTGTTAATTTTATGTTTAAATGGGTTTAATGGTTTCAATTAATTGGAGGTTTGGTGTAATTTTAGATTTTTATGTTTAAAACTCCTATTTTTATAGGTAAAAGCATTGAAGGCCAAAAATACTAGCCAAGGCAAGCCAAACTTGAAGCCAAGAGAGGCTTAAAAACACCCAAACTTTCTGGAATACTTGCCAAGACTAGCCAAGGCTTGCCAAGGTAGCTGCCAGCGTCTGGCGCTTGCCAAGCAACTGGCCAGTCTCCTCGCCAAGCCTCACCCCCTAGCGCTTGCCAGGGCGCTTGCCAAGCCACTGGCCGGTCTTCTCGCCAATAATCTCCTCACCCCCAGGCGCTTGCCAGGACGCTTTCCACAGCACTCGCCAAGGCCTCGCCCCCAGGCGCTTGCCAGGACGCTTGCCACAGCACTCGCCAAGCCTCGCCCCCAGGCGGCTTGCCAGGACGCTTGCCACAGCACTCGCCAGCATGCAAAAATGCGGTCAAATCCCAGTCAACACGGGTCAAATTGGGTCAAACCCAGAAAATTAAGCCCCTAAAGCCCAAATTGGCCCATTTTAACCCAAATTAACCTTGTATAAATAGACTAGAACTCTCATTTTGTAGGATCACTCAAATTTCCCAAAATTGCATGGGTTTTGGAATATTTTCTCTCTCTTGTTCTTAGTTTAATTTTTAAGTTTTGCCTTGGTTTTGTAAGCTCAAGATGAATCCAAATACTCCTTTGGATTAGCACTTTCATTTGTAACTCAAGCTTGGGATTCTCCATTTAATTTTAGTAAGCTTTCCTTTTAATTTCAAGCTTTGTTCTTCATCTTCATGCTTGTTCTTCATATTATGCTTTTTGCCTTAGTTACTTGATTTCATGCTAGATCTTGTGARTYGACTATGGATTCTAGTTGAGTGACACACCTAGGCTATAGATCGGGTCCTTGATYATCATGACTTTGAGTTTTACTTATGCTTTATTTTGAATTAAATTTCCATGCATAGTTTTAAATTGAATCTTAGATCTACTCTTCGTTTCTCGTTATTTTTCCGAAAGATTTGAACTTTTACGTCAAATTTTATTGCTCTTTACTTTGGTGCTTTCAATTTTTGTCAATTTGCATTATTTGAGTTTTCATGCATGGTTGTACTTTATGCATGCATGGTAGTACTTGATGAAACAATGCTTGTTTTTGCTTGTTTTTACTAATTGCTTGCATTTTCAATTTGGGCATACGACCGAGGCATCCGACCAACTTGTCATTTCAATTTCTAGTTTAGTTTGATATTTTTAATTGCATTATTTCCGGTTTTCTCTTATCTCTTGAGCTTGAAACGCATTGAAACTTGCAAATGGATTGAAGTCCGATAACACCAAGCCATGAACTCGTTGATTTATTTCAACACCATAAAAACTATAACTTCAATCACTCCCATGAATATTACCATCGTTGTCAACATCAGTCTTCCAGTATGATATATTTAATTAGTTTGCAGATTATTGGGATATTGGAGATGCGAACTATCATTGTAGGTTTTGCGGTGCGATGTTTTGGTACGAGGAGAGGTCGAGGTCTCAGAATAACGCAACGAATCCAGACTACAATGGGTGTTGTAGTTGCGGCATCATTGACCTCCCTCGGTTGATGGAGCCGCCTGCGTTTCTCCGTGAACTGTTGCATGGAACCAACAGTGCAAGCAAACACTTTCAGGATAACATTAGATCGTATAACAGTATGTTTTGTTTTACGTCCATGGGGGGTAATATTGACAGCGATGTAAACAAAGGAGGTGGTCCTTCCATTTTCAAAATACACAGTCAGAACTACCACCTGATTGGTGGTCTATTGCCGGAAAATGATGGAACCCCTAAGTTTGCATAGCTTTACGTGTATGATACAGAACATGAATTTTCCCACCGGAGGAATTCAGTGAGGTTTGTTGCGTTAATAATAATTATAATATTTATAATTGTGAAGGTCTTGCTATTGTTTACAGCATGGCTTATATTTAATGAAACATCTTTTGTGTCGACTGTGTTGTGACGTAGACAAGTATGATTGGCTAATAACCTACGTGAAGAGATTGTTGACGGGCTGAAACAAATGTTGGACGACCATAACGAACTTGTGAAGACGTTCGGAATGGCAAAGGATAAAATGCAGGAGTTTGGTCATACCGATGTTCGGGTGCGTCTTATTGGCAAGAGGATCAATAACAGGGATGAACGTACACGTAATCTTCCCACTTGCAACGAAGTTGCCGTGTTGGTTGTCGGTGAATTTGATGCAGCTTTGGGGGATGGAGACATAGTGGTTGAATCTCACAGTGGTTCTTTGCGCAGGATAAATGAGCTGAATGGATCGTATTTGGCCTTGTAGTATCCTCTTTTGTTACCTTATGGGGAGGAGGGTTACACAGAGAAGATCCCATTTATGGAGAGAAAGAAGAAAACCGAGAAGGGACGGAAATATATCAGCGCCCGTGAATACTTTGCATCAGGCTTCATGAAAGGGAGGAAATAAAAAACGCAAGAACATATGCACATAAACCAAGACAAGATGAAACTAAGAACTAAAAAGGACTAAAAGACAACTCGAAAATATTTTTTTTGTTTTTTCATTTTTCAAATATTTTTGAATTTTCAAGAAATAAACGAGAAAAACTTGGGTTGCCTCCCAAGAAGCGCTTGTTTTACGTCACTGGCTTGACGAACTCCCTTATGGTCAAGGTGGAAAGATAATAGGAGGGTCCACTAAAATAATCTCCTCCTTTCTGGGAGGATCCACTCTTTGGAACGTCCTTGGCGCATTGCATAGCTCAAATAAGATCCGCCAAAAAGCAAACGTTCCAAATGGGCAATTAAAGCTTGTCTAGGCTAGGTCTTCGGGTGGAATGGTGGTTTTGAAGTGTCTCGATGACTCGTCAAGAAAACAAAAGAAATATCGGTCGGCTATATTGTTTAACCTTCGATCGATAAACAAGGAAGGGAAATGATCTCTCTTGGTAGACACTTTAAACTTCTTAAAATCGATCAACGTCCTCCAACCCATTGTAGCCCTCGTGGCCAACAACTCTCCTTTTTCATCCTCGAAAATGAACATGTCGCTCGTCTTTGGCACCAAGTCAATGGGATTCACCCACTCGCTCTCGGCGAGTACGAACATTAAGCCTTCCCACAACAATCCCAAAATCCCGGTTCTCACCATTCTTTCTTCAAGACTCGAATTCAAAGGACTATCTCTCTCAACCACTCCGGGTCCCCAATCAATAACAGCCTTAAGAACTTCAAGCACTTTAACCGTCCACTCATCCTCTTCCTCTCAATGCGAATTTGCAAGGATGAAAATCGACTTACTCTCCTCTTCCTCCTCAAGATAATCGTTAATTTTTCAAAGCTTATCATCAACAACCCCCACCTCCCCCTCTAAAAAGTCATCGGTTCCCTCAACGACCCATAAACAACCTTCGTCACACAAGTCTTGGGCATGTTGGAGCACAACGGATTCGTCATTACAAACAAAGGGCTCAACAACCTCGCAACAATCCCCAATATCAACGTCCAGGCCAACCTCTCCCTCATGGTTCATTTCCTCCATATAAGCTTGTTCGACCAACTCTTGGATCATGTCCATGAGTAAGGAATCCTCATGAGCTCGATTTAGCATATCGACATCGCTTGTTAATTTGTCCATCGTAGCATCAAGAGAATTAAACTTAGCATCAAATGAGGCCAACGTAGTGGACAATGATTGCAATTGTTGTGAAATGGATAGGAGATTTGGATTGGGGGGCAGAATAGGAGCATTCACTAGAAAATTGATGGCGGGAGGGGCATTTTGGTCATTGGAGCTCAAACCTACAAAGTACGCATGCGAATACGGATCATGAGTGCTATTGGTGGTACCAAATGGGGCATAAATGAAATTGGAAGTGGGAGAACCTCCATATAGGCCGGGATCCAGAATTTGGCCACCCTCATTCTCAATCGAACTCGCAAAGCCACACATAGACAAGCTCGTGCATTGTGTGGAAGCATTATACCCACCATAAGGCCCGGATGTTGGAATATGCATGCTCGGGAAGTGAGTCGGAGCACCAAATCCTCCATACGGACCATACCAACCCGAGGAGTCACTAAACCCGACATGGTTTGCACCATGCCCTCCCATGCCGGGTTGCCCATAGTCGAAACCACTGTTGGCAACGTGGTTTGCACCATGCCCTCCCACATTGCCAAGGCCATTATAAAACATCTCATTCCGAACATGGTTTGTACCATGCCCTCCCATGTTGGGAATGTATCCACCATAGCTACAAGTACATATCATACTTAACAAAAAATGTCAAATAACAAAGAAACCTAGAAACACAAAGAGACAACAATCAACTCGAAAGCCTTAACCAAGCCGAGTCACAACGACGCCATTTTGAAGTGTATTTTTTCGTGTTTTGGAAAAATAAAGGTTCATTGGCTTGGTATTATCGGAATTCGATTCAATTTAAGGAATCAATGTGTTTCAAGCTTTGAAAAATAAAAGGAAAATGAAAATAAGCAATTAAACTACACTAGAAATCTAAATAGCAAATTGGTCGGATGCCTCGGTCGTGTGCCTTAATAAAAAATGCAAAGCAATAATGAAAATAAGCAAGAACAAGCAATGTTCCATCAAGTACAAGCATGAAAGAACAAGGTACAATCATGCTTGCATGAGCATAAAATCCTAAATAATTCAAATAAGCAAAAATTTAAAGCATGAATAGAAAGAGCAATGATAATTGACGTCAAAGTTTAAAACTTTACGAAAAATAACAAGCAACGAAGTGTAGATCTAAGATTCAACCTAAAGCTATGCATGAAAATAAAAACTAAAATAAAGCATATGAAAGACTTGAAATAAAAATAATTTGAGACTCAATCTATGATCTCAGTGTGTCAGCTAGATTCCATGGACGATTCACAAGATCAAGCAACAATTCTAATAGCTAAGGCAAAAAGTATAAAATGAAGAACAAGCATGAAACATATGAAAATACTCAAAATAAAGACGATCAAGTACTCGATCTATGATTTAGATGTGTCACTCATCTAGATTCCATGGACGATTCACAAGATCTAACAAGAAATCAAAGATATAAAGCAAAAGGCATAAATTGAAGAACATGCATGAAATTGAAGAATAAAGCATGAAATAAAAGAAAGCTTACTTGAATTAAAAAGAGAATCCCAAAGCTTGAATGAAATTACAATCAAAATAAAATCCAAGGGAGTACATGAATTCTTCTTAGGCTTACAAACCCAAGGCAAAGTTTGAAAATTAAATCTAAAATCTAGAGAGAGAAATTTTAATCCCAAACCCAAGCATGGGTTRGGAGGAATGAGAGATAGAGTTCACAAATGAAGGTTGGGTCCTATTTATACTAGATTCTGATTGGGTTTAATGGGCCAATTTGACCTTAAAAGGTTTGAGGACCCATATTTGAACGACTTTGACCAAATTTGACCCGGGCAAGGCTTGTTGGCAAAGTTTCTCAGCAGTGCTCGGCAGCTCGGCATCGACGCGGACGGAGCTTCAATCGACGCACCTTGGATCGATGCTATAGAGAGTTTGCATCGACCCAAGGTTGACCGACGCGGGCGTAAATAGGCATGGACGCGGGCGACTCTCTCGCGTCGATTGGCACGACGTCGATCGATGCATCTTGGATCGACGCTACAGAGAGTTTGCATAGATCCAAGGTCGACTGATGCGGGCGCACTCGGGCGTCGACGTGGGCGGTTGACTTGGGAGCCGGAGGGCTTCGGCTTAAACGTGCGTCTCGACACCATTTCGCCTTCTTATCGCTTGCTTATTAAAATCTAGCAAAATAACACCCAACACGCATTAGTTGAACCGATTAAACCATATTACTTGTAAATCGAAAGGGAAATACGAAAAGCAACAAAACGTGAAGACAAGCGAACAATCTAAGCAAAACACGACTTAAAACAACTAAGATCAACGCTAAATTCTAATTAAAAATGCTAGGAAAAACACAACAATTACATGCAAAATAGTTATACACGTGGTTTGTTGGAAGACGATAGGGAGTACATTGATGGAATCGCCGAAGCAAGTGAGTGGCCCTCCGCTCAATCTGTCAGGTGTCTTTTTGTGTTGCTGCTGTCGGCTGATACTCTTGCTAAGCCCGAGGAAGTGTGGGACAAAAGTTGGCAGTTTCTGTCGGAGGATTTGCTATACAGGAAACGTCTTATTTTTAAAAATCTAGGTATGTGCAAGTGCTAGTGCGTAATGAATCGTGATTATAATTTATTGAATGTACTCTATTAGTTATGGTTATTGTGTTTGAGTGTGTTATGACCTAAACGTGTGTTGTTAATTGGCAAGACTAAATTTGAGTGAGTCTCAGGTAAAGGATTTAGCTTTGGTAGAGATTGAGAAATTACTAAGACGTCAAGGGAAGAGCCTGCGCGATTATGATTCCATGCCATTTCTAGAGACCGATGGTAGCGGTGTTGGTCACAGTAGATTGATTCAAGATGAGTTGAACTATGATCGTAAGGCGTTGTTCGCTGAGCATGCTGAACTTCTCTCGAAAATGACGAATGAGCAGAAGGGTGTGTACTCCAAGATAATGAGTGGGGTCGAGTCCGATGGTGGTGCGATGTTTCTTCGTGTATGGCTATGGAGGTACGGGAAAAATGTACCTGTGGAGAACTCTGTCTGCTAGGTTGATGGTCTGAGGGTCATATCGTGCTGAATGTGGCATCGAGCAGCATAGTTTCTCTACTTTTGCCTGGTGGAAGGACCGCGCACTCCCGGTTCGGTATCCCTCTGAATCCGCAAAAAGGGTCGGATTGTAATATTAAGAAAGGCACCCCGCTTGTGGAATTGGTGATTCATTGCAAACTCTAAATATGGGACGAGGCTCCAATGATGCACAAGCATTGCTTCAAAGCTGTTGAGAAGAGCTTGGAGGATATAATGGAGGATGTAGATTCGGCCAACAGGCACAGGTCATTTGGTGGAAACGCTGTTTTTTTTTTTGTGGAGACTTTCGCCAGATATTGCCTGTTGTCCCCAAGGGCAGCCGGAAGGACATAGTCAATGCGGCTATCAATGCGTACAGCATGTTGAGGCACTGCAGTGTGTTGAGGCTGACTCAGAACATGAGGCTCCAGAGTCTCGGTGACGGATAAGAATGTGCTGAGTTGGAGGAGTTCTCCGATTGGATTGTCAGCATTGGAGATGGAAAGATAGGAGGACCGAATGATGGTTGTGCTGCAATAGAAATTCCACCGATTTTGCATGTAATTGTTGTGTTTTTCCTAGTGTTTTTAGTTAGAATTTCTTGTTGATTTTAGTAGTTTTTAATAGATTTTTATTAATTTTTTATGTGGTTTTTCTTATTTTGATGTTTTTCACTTGACTTGTTAATTTTATATTTTAATGGGTTAATTGGCTCAATTACCTTGAGATTGGTGTAATTCTTGGATGTTTATAATTAAAATTCTCTTTTAATAGGTGGTATAATGATTTTAAAATCAAGCTAAGGCATGGAGGCTAAAAATCAAGCCCAGCCTTGTCTATTTTCATGCCCAAATTTGTGCGCAGATGAGGCTTAAAAGGGAGCAAACATTTTGGAATGGTGACCTAGCTTTGCCCATTTTCACGCACGAAGGAGCAACTCCTCTAGGCGTAAAACAGGCAACACTACGGTGCCTAAAATGCAGCCCAGAGTGGCACCCAGGCTTGCCTACTTCAGCGCCCGAATTCTCGCCCAGCATCGTCTACCCTTGCCCGAAGTCGCACCCGCGCATTCACTGCCCTGCGCCCATTCCAGCGCCTGGAAGCGTCCATATTTTCGCCCGGCGTCATCCACTTTCACGCCTGCTACCCTCGAGCCGGCGCTGAGCCAGACCTTTGACACAAGACCAACCTAGTCCGAGACTAGTTAACCAATTGGAGCTAGCCAAAGGACTAAGGAGCCATTCCCTGGTCAAACCATGGTCAAAGTCCGAAAATTAAGCTTTTTGAAGCCCAAATTGACCATTTAAGCCCAATAAAACTTAGTATAAAAGGGGACAACTTTCATTTTGGGGATTATCACTCAAATTTCCCAAACTTGCATGGGGTTTGGAATATTTACTCTCTCTTGTTCTTAGTTTAATTTTGAAGACTGCCTTAGGTTTGTAAGCTCAAGATGAATCCAAGTACTCCCTTGGATTTTTACTTTGATGCAATTTAATTCAAGTTTGTACTCTTCTCTTTTAATTCAAGTAAACTTTCTTTTATTTTCATGCTTTGTTCTTCATTTCCATGCTTGTCTTCATGTTATGATTTTTGCCTTAGCATATTGATTCCTTGCTTGATCTTGTGAATTGACTATAAAATCTTGATGAGTGACACATCTAGACTATAGATCGGGCCCTTGATCATTTTATTCTTGAGTCTTACCTATGCTTTATTTTAAGTCTTATTTTCATGCATAGTTTTAAGTTGAATCTTATATCTAATATTTGTTGTTTGTTATTTTCCTTAAAGATTTAAACTTTCACGTCAACTTTGCTTGCTCTTTACATCCATGCTTTCAATTTTTACTTATTTGCATTATTTAGGATTTTATGTATGGTTGTACCTTGTGCATGCATGCTTGTACTTGGTGAAACAATGCTTGTTTTTACTTGTTTTCATTAATTGCTTGCATTTTCATGTTGAGGCATACGACGAGGCATCCGACCAACTTGCTATTTCAATTCCTAGCTTAGTTTAGTTAGTTTAATTGTTCCATTTCATTTTCCTTTAAATTTTCCAAGCTTGAAACACATTGAATTCTTCAATTAAATCGAAATCCGATAATATCGAGCCAAATGAACCTTTAATTTCCAAAACCACGAAAAACTATACTTCAAAATTGCGCCGTTGCGACACGGATTGGTTAAGGCCTTCGGTTAAATTGTCATTTCGTTGTGTTTTTAGCTTTCCTTTTTATTTGACGATTTCTTTGAGTGCATGCAAGGTCGTCGTTCGCTCGGCCATGAATTAGTCCCTTATACTTCTAACCCCGACCAATTACGACGTCTTCGACTTCCTTTGATTCTTGATTTTAATATGACGAACAATCTTCCATATACGGGCCCATTTCTCGACCCTAACGGGAAATTTCCTCGGGTCGATCCTCAAAGTTCTGATTCGACCGAGCTCGAAGTTTATGAGGAGCCCGTTCCAAGTACCATGACCGGGCCTTCCAACCCCATTCCCCCGCCACCTCTCGAGCAAATGCTTGGATTTCAAGGGAGTGGTTTTACCACTCATGGGCACGCCACGGGCCAACGCCAAGGTATTGCTTCTTTCCCTAATTCTTTTAATGGAGGTTTTGTTCCCAACATGGGAAGGCATGGTGCAAACCATTTTGGGAACGGTGGTGGTTCGGTTGGTACGGGAAACGTGGGAGGGCAAGCTGCAAACCACGTTGGTCCCAGTTCTCACGGCTTTCATCAACCCGTCATGGGAGGGCATGATGCAAACCATGTCGGGTCTAATGTTCTCTCGGAAGCTAATGATTCCTTCGACAATTGTGGAGCCCCAGATCACGTTCCGTATGGCTATGGTGCTCCTCACCATTCTCCGAATATACCAAATTCGACGCCCAGTCCGTATGGTACTCCACCCGTGCATGCTTTCAATCCGATACCGAATGTGAATCCGAATGGTTATGGTGGTGGTCCCGGATATGGTAACGATCGTGGGATTCTAGAGGAAGAGCCCGATGAGTATGCTTTGTTTGGTGGTTTCGATCCGAATGCTCCGCTTACTCCGCCCGTCCGTACTATGAAGGAGGTGAGCCAAGCCTTCGTGGGGGCTCATATTTCGTCTTGTATATCTCTTCCCCCCGAGGTGATGGCTATTGATATCCGTTAGCTCGATTTTTCCCGCCTTCCTATTTCTCATAGGTTTGTAAAGGAGGATCCACTCCAATTCGTCAAGCAATTCCTATGGCATGTCTTGAGTTTCCACCGCCCGAATATGATGAGTTTGGAGCATCTTCAACTCCGATGTTTCTCGTATGCTCTTCAAGATAAGGCATTATCGTGGTTTATGGGTCTTCTTCCTAAATCGATTCGCACGTGGAACGAGCTCGAGAAGGTTTTCCTCGATCATTACTATTCTATGGAAAAAACAACCGATGTGAGGGTTAAGATTGTGTCGTTCAAATAAATGAAAAACGAGTCGTTTCACTCCGCTTGGTTTTGATTCAAGGATATTCTTGATAGTTGTCCGCATCATCATTTACCCAAGGAGCTTTTAATTCAAACCTTCTATGAGGCATTGGACCCACAATTTCAATACATAGTGGACACGACGGCGGGGGGCAATATGACGATTCATCCTCCAAACGCGCTTCTCCGTGTTTTCAAAATTTTGGCCGAGGATTCTAAACGAAAATCTTCCTGTGCTTTGTATTCAAGCGCCAATGAGGTGACAAATGTGAATGATCCTCTTTCCCCAAGAGAGCTTGAGATGGAGAAAGAGTTGGCCGCTATGAAAGCTCAAATGGCTAAGATGTTCCCCCCGAGCATGGAACCGTCTTGTTTGTCTTGTGGTATGGTTGGGCATGAAACGCTTTATTGTCCATTGAATCCTTCCCATTACATGCCGGTACCTCAATCGGAGGATGTTTTTGGGATCTAAGGTTACCAACCGGGTCATGGTGTTGCTAGACCACCCTTTCCTCGGCCATCTAGTCAAAATACCACGTACCACCCGAGCAACCGCACACATCCGGGCTTTGGACATTCAAGCCCTTATATGAGTCCCTCCCGACCAACTCCCCCGACGAGTGCTCCACCACCAGCCACCAATCTGACTCTTACTATGATCTTACAATAATTGCAATCCCTCTCCACCACGGTGTCCTCCTTGAATACCACGGTGTCCTCTTTAAATACACGTTTGAATGCCACGGATACGAAACTTGGGCAAATGGCTGTCGTGTTAAATATTCTCAAGCAAGCCAATGAGAAAGGGAGGTTACCGAGCCAACCATCACACGCCCATGTGATCACATCTCTTAGAAGTGGACGGGTTATCGATAACAATGTGAATCCACCGTCCGAGGGTGAGAATGTCGTTACTCCTCCTATTGTTGCTACTCCCGATTCTACCCCCGCGGTTTCCGTCCCGCCGAAGGATATACCTGATGGCTTACACAAATCCTCAAACGCCTATAAGCCACCGATTCCAAAGGCTTCCCCGCCTTATCCGTCACGGCTCCAAAACACCAAGAAGGACGATCAATTCCAAAGGCTCTACAATACTTTGTCAAATGTAAACATCACTCTTCCATTGTTGGATGCCATTCGAGACATACCCGCTTACTCCAAAATTTTCAAAGATCTTTCTTCCAAGAAGCCCATACATACTCCAAACGAGAAGATTTTGTTATCTAAAGAGGTGAGTGTGGTGTGTGATCCTTCGGTTTTGGCCCTCAAGAAGATTGATCCCGGCTCCTTTTGTATTAATATCACGCTCGGAAATGGAAAGGTCACAACCGGTATGCTTGATTCCGGGGTGGGGATAAATTTGATGTCGTCTTCGATCTATGAGCATGAAGCTATCACCCTTCCAAGAAACACGATTTTGCTTACAATTGGTCGAACGGTCGATTAGATATCCGAAGGGCATTGTCAAGGACGTGCTCGTCAAGGTTGGAGGGCTTGTGGTCCCGGTGGATTTTGTTGTTCTTGATGTGGGATTGGTTTCGAATGATGGGGCCGAGCATACCATTCTACTTGGGCGTCCCTTCATGGCAACTACTCAATGCCTCATTGATGTTGGAAAGAAGAACCTCACCTTATCCATTGCGGGTGAGTCGGTTACATTTTCTATGACCAACTTGCCATCGATTCCTTCAAGCATCTATCATGCGGATTGTCTCCTTGTTGACGAGATTCAAGATGTGGTTGAGCAATTTTTCATGGCGGATGAGTATGGTGGGTTCATTGATTCGGAGAATGATGATAACGTTAGTTTTGAGGTTGTTGGTCTGTATGCTCTTGCCAACGATTTGTGTATTGCGTCGGGTCTTTTTGAGAGTGATTGCATAAGTGTCGTTGAGGGCAACGACACGTTTTTGAAGGGGGGGTGGGGCTTGTTGATGAGAAGCAAGTCGTCGAGCCGATTGAAAAATTTGACGAATACTTAAAGGAATGATTGATTTGTTCGAGCTAGCCACCGATGAGGGTGAGAGGAGGCACAAGCCCGAGCTAAAGCCTCTCCCATCTCACCTCAAATATGTCTTTTTAGAGGAGGAGGAAACAAAGCCGGTGATTATCTTTGCCAATTTAAATGAAGAGGAAGAAGAGAGGTTGATCAAGGTGCTTAAGGCTCACAAAGGCGCTATCGGGTGGAGCCTCGGTGATATAAAAGGAATTAGCCCTTCGACGTGCATGCATTGAATCGTCTTGGAGGATGACGCCAAACCCTCTCGAGAATTCCAAAGGCGATTAAACCCGAACCTTAAAGAGATTGTGAAGGACAAGATACTAAAATTGTTGAAGGAGGGCTTGATCTTTGCTATAGCCGAGAGTGAGTGGGTGAGTCTCGTGCACATGGTTCCTAAAAAGAGCAGCATTACCGTGATGGATAATGATAAGGGTAAGTTATTGGCTACACGGGCAATGACGGGGTGGAGGATGTGCATCGATTTTAGAAAGTTGAATGCGGCTACGAAGAAGTATCATTTTCCTCTACCTTTCATTGATCAAATATTGGACAAACTAGCCAGCCACCACTCGTATTGCTTCCTAGATGGGTTGTTGGGGTTATTATCAAATTGCCATCGCGCCCGAAGACCAAGCTAAAATGACGTTCACATGCCCATTTGGGACTTTTGCTTTCCGACGGATGCGGTTTGGGCTATGTAATGCTCCGGGGACGTTCCAAAGATGCATGCTATCAATATTCTCCGACATGATCGATAAATATCTTGAAGTCTTCATGGATGACTTTTCCATATACGGGGATTCGCTTGAAGAATGCTTGAGTAACCTTGAGGAAGTGTTAGCCCGATGTGAAGAGACGAGCTTGACACTAAGTTGGGAGAAGAGCCACTTCATGGTTCGAAGTAGCCTTGTGCTCGGGCATGTGATTTCAAAAAAGAGAATTGAGGTGGACAAAGCCAAAGTGGAAGTGATCGAGAAGTTACCCCCTCCCCTTAACGTAAAAGATGTGAGGAGTTTCCTCAGGCATGCCGGTTTCTATCGACGGTTTATTAAAGATTTTTCAAAAATTGCCCGCCCCTTGTGTCGGTTGTTGAGTAATGAAGTCCCTTTCGAATTTAACGAAGCTTGTGAGGATGCTTTCTTGGCGATAAAGAAGAGCCTCATGTCCGCCCCCATTGTCGTAGCTCCCGATTAGAGCTTTCCTTTCGAAATTATGTGCGACGCATCGAGTGAAGCGGTGGGAGCCGTCCTTGGCCAACGAGTTGACAAGCTATTGATGGTGGTGTATTATGCAAGCTTGATGCTCAACGATGCACAAAAGAACTATACGACGACCGAGAGAGAGCTATTGGCCGTGATCTTTGCTCTAGAGAAGTTTCGAGCTTACATTGTTGGATCACGAGTCGTGGTGCATAGTGATCATGCCGCGTAGCAATATTTGTTCTCTAAGCCTCAAGCAAAACCCCTTCTCATACGTTGGATCTTATTACTTCAATAATTTGATATCGAGACCAAGGATCGGAAGGGGTGTGAGAATGCGGTGGCCGTTCATCTCTCGAGGTTGGTCACGGAGGGAGGAGAAAGGGTAGCAATTGGCGAGAATTTGCCACACGAGAACTTGATGGAAGTACGTCAAGCGCCTTGGTACGCCGACTATGCAAATTACTTGGCAAATGGTGAACTTTGGCCGGATATGGATTGGCAAGAAAAGAAACGCTTCCTAGATAAGTGCCAAAGCTTTTATTGGGATGATCCATTCATTTACAAAGTGGGGAAGGACGGGATGATAAGAAGGTGTGTGCCCGAGGAGGAGGTGCAAGAGCTCTTAAATTTTTATCACGATCATCAAGCTGAAGGCCACTTCGGAGGGAGGAAGACGGACCTTAAAATTCTAAGCTTGGTTTTCTATTGGCCATCCCTCCATTATGATGCTCACGTCCATGTTCAAACTTGTGATAGATGTCAAAGGACGGGGAGCATCTCGAAGAGGAACGAGATGCCCTTAGTGGAAAATTTGGCGGTCGAGATTTTTGAGGTGTGGGGGATCGACTTCATGGGGCCATTCCCTAAGTCTATCGACAGGCACAAATATATTCTTGTGGGGGTGGACTACGTTTCAAAATGGGTGGAGGCCATACCCACAACCAAGAATAATGCCTAGGTAGTTGTGAAATTCGTGAAGGGGAATATATGTGCTCGTTTTGGCTTTCCTAAAGTCATAATAAGTGATGGTGGGAGCCATTTTTGTAACAATCTCTTCGAGAAACTTATGAAGGTCTACGAGATCAAGCACAAAATAGCGACGCCATATCATCCCCAAACCTCGGGGCAAGTCAAAACGAGCAATAAGCAAGTGAAGAGTGTGCTAGAGAAAACGGTGCAACCGAATCGGAAAGATTGGTCGAGGAAGTTGAGTGACGTGTTGTGGGCCCTCCGGACGGCGTATAAAATGGTTTTAGGCACGAGCCCTTACTATTTGATATTTGGGAAATCTTGCCACTTGCCCGTGGAGATTGAGCACAAGGCATTTTGGGCGATGAAAGCCGTTAATTTGGACTTGAAAGAAGCCGGCCTCGAGAGAATGTTTCAACTAGAGGAGTTGGACGATCTTAGAGATAATCAATATAACAACACTCGAATTTAAAAGGAGAGGACGAAATGTATTCACGACAAGAGGTTAATCCCGAAGAAGCTTGAGGTTGGGATGCCCGTTTTACTCTTCAATTCCCGCTTAGCTCTCCATCCTGGAAATTTGAAGACCAAGTGGATGGGACCTTACACCATTGAGTTCGTCAATCCAAGTGGAGCGGTGACTTTGATCGACCCCAAAACTCAAGATCGTTTCCAAGTCAACGGGCACCGAGTTTAACCCTATTGTCATAGTTTCCTCCTACCGCCCGACAAGGAAGTGGTAGCGTTGGTTGATCTTCCCACTACAATTTCTACTTGATTAAAAGGGAGTACGTCAAGCTAGTGACGTTAAACGAGCGCTTCTTGGGAGGCAACCCAAGTTTGTCGTGTTATTTTTTCTATCATTCTTATTTTCCTATCTCCTTATTTCATTACAAAGAAATAATATAATAATAAAAAAAACTTAAGACAAAAAAAAAACATTCAAAAAAATCGAAAAACTAACCAAAAAGATTTTTGTGTTTCCCATTAGTCCTTCACTCTCGCTTTCATTATTTCTCTTTGATTTTTGGCATTTTTAGGGATGATTGGGTTGAATTTGAGTATGTGAGTGGTTTTTGCTAGATTGAACGTAGCAAGGACAAATGCACCTGAAGAACGACGATGGGCACGCTAAATTGTGTCTAGGGTGCCAAATGTTGTGCCTTGAAGCTAGCTTGAGGGAGAGCTATACATTCTGGAATGGTGGCCTAGCCTTGCCTAGGCTAGTCCGTTTCTGTGCCCGGTAAAGCATGCTCCAGCACCCATTCTTCTCGCCTAGTTCTGCGTCTGACCTTGCCCAATATTTTGCCCGACTCCAAGCCCATTTCAGTGCAAGCGGCGCCCGATTTCATGCCCGCTTCGCGTCCACTTTCACATCCACTCAAACCCAATTTTGCGTCCACTTTCACATCTACTCAATCCCGTTTTCACGCCCCATATCACACCCATCCCCATGCCTTTAACCATAGGGACACAAAAGACAGACAACTCAACTCGTGAGAAAACAACTCGTGAACGAAGAAAAAGGGGGGGGGGGAATAACTTTAACTCTTTACAACCAATTTTCATATTCACCAAGAACAAGTTCTACAATTCCTCATCAGATTCCACCACGTTCCCCTCTCCGGTCATCTTCCCCCTGCGAACCCTTTTTATTTTGAGAAACTTCTCCTCTCCTATTTTCATAGAATTGCAAGGATTAACATGGTGAATTGCTTGGACCCTCCTTCTCCATACTCCCTTATGAGCTTGATTTCTTGAGTTGCAGGAGCTAGTGAGACTTCCAATAACCAATTGCACCCATCCCCTTGTTTTCCAATCTTGCACGTTATATGCTCGACAAAATGTCTAAGTGAACATCCTTCTACCTTTCACTCAGAATCTGATCTCAAACCCTTCTCGACAGTTACAATGCCTCCAAAAGCAACTAAAAAGGGGGTAAGAGAATCCCCACCCCTTCAACTGTGTTTTGAGACACCACGACCCTGGAGGAGAGTTCTAAGTTTGAAACATTCTTGAAGCGCCCCATTGCCGAACCCCGAGTGTTCGTGATGAAGGAAATAGAAGAGGATTCTAAGAGGAACCCAATTGACGCAGCCGTGCTAAGGATGGTTAAACTATTTGGGTGTGAACGTTTGGAAAGTTTGCACAGACCGTGTTATCAGGAATCGGTTGTGGAGTTTTATGCTACTTTTGAGAGGAAAGATTCTGCGTTCACTTGTAGACTCTCCGGGAAAGAAGTCACGGTGGACGAAAGTGTTCTCTCTCAAGTCTTGGGATTAGAGTTCGGCAGAGAGAGTGTGCATTTGGGAGCAAGTTTCACCGAGCTAGAAATCAATTAATTCTGGAAAAGCATCTCGAGGGCCGACGCGAGTGAAGACGACAAGAGAGCGGTGACTTTAGATATCGAGGAAGACTCTTATTTCTATATGCATAAGTTCATAGCGCATGTAATTCTCAGGAAACAAGAAGCAAGAAAGATCACTCAAGTAGAGATGGGTTTACTATGGTGCGCACACAATGGAGTAAAACCTTGTATTCCTTCAATCATCTTCTCCATGATTGAATCGCAAGTAGCTATTTCCACATAGAAACTTGGTTTCGGACCCCTTATCACCGCGTTAGCCGTGCATGCGGGTGTGGATATGCGGAATATGGGGTATTCTACTCTTAAGGTTCGGAAAGTCAACCTTATTCCCCGTGACGCAAAGGCGCAATTTTCCAAGAAGAGAAAAATTGCGAAATCCTCAGCTCCCTCCGAAGGACCCTCTCGTAATTTCACTGAAGAATCACTTTCAATTCCGAGTATCCCTTTGAATGAACGGGAAGGAGGTGCTCAAGATGTTCGGAGTTCACAAGCAGGGCATAACCGTAGTTGTGAGGAGGATAAGGATTTCCGAACGATGGTCTTGAATCATCTTGATCGAAATTTTAAGGCTACGAGAGTTTTGCAAGAACGACAAGAGCAATATCGAAAGGAAGGTCGCAAAGAATACAAAACGTTGAAGAAATTGCTATTGTCGTGTATGTGTATGAAAAAGGACTCGGTTTATGATGATAAGGTGTCGGAGGAGGAAGTTCGGGCCGGAAATCAACAGGGTGCTGATTCACAACAACACGAGAGGATCGAACTGGGGTTTGGGGGTGTGAACGAATTCGGAAACATTGGAAGAGGAAGAGATGAAGAAGAACCGACAAGAGGCCAAGCGGGTGACGCGCGTGGCAAGGAAATGGTGGTCTACACGAGAAAGAAGGCTCAAAATAAGGTGCGCTCGGATGTTGAGGGTGAAGAACGAGAGAGCGAGGAGCTAAACGAGGATGACGACATCGAGGCTGACGAGGATGATGCTCAAGAAGCGGAGAATACGAGAACGATGACGTTTCAATCCGAAGGTGAAGACGACGATGATGATTATTTTGACCCGAGTCGCCCATCATTAGCGGGCTTTGACGAGACCATTCCTACAATCCGTTGGTATGGCATGGATGACACCGGATCAGAGAGCGACGAGTAAGTGGTGCAGAGGAAAGTCGTTGAGCACGACCCTCTTCACTCTCTCTTAAAACTCTTTCTCTTTCGTAGTTTATTCGGTTATGTAATATATATATATATATACGGTACTCTTGGTTTAGTTTGGAGACGTTCGGACGTTTATTGTAAGACTTCGTATGATCGTCTATCTTATCTATTTGATTTGATGTCTTTTTAATCGTATCTTTAGTAACGTGTTTTGGTTTCCGACTCCAACCGTGATTGCTTTGTTAAGAAATTAGCGGTCATGAAGTCAAGAGAACTACACCGTGTTCGGATTGATGCTCGGGATTACTTAATGATTAAGTGGACCCCACTGAGCTCGACCAAAAAAAACTCGCTCGGTTAAGGAAGTTCCTTATTCAGGAGCAAACATTCTGGAATGGTGACCTAGCCTTGCCTAGGCTTGCCATTTTCACGCCCGAAGGAGCAACTCCTCTAGCCGCAAAAACAGGCAACATTACGGCGCCCAAAATGCAGCCCAGAATGGCGCCCAGGCTTGCCTACTTCAATGCCCCGAATTCTCGCGCCAGCATCGTCTACCCTTGCCCGAAGTCGCGCCCGCGCGTTCGCTGCCCTGCCCATTCAGCGCCTG